>JARJCM010000063.1:0-458361 GCA_029233265.1 Mycena alexandri | reverse complement strand
ACGCGCTGGAACGTGGCTGGAGGGCTGAGCGGGATTACCTGCAGAAAGTCTGCAACGAGTTTCACGCGCGGATCCCTTGGCGTCTGGCTGATCACGAGGAGCCCGAGCTCCCACTTCCGGAATATGACCCTCTTGTTGCGATTCCGGCTGAAGACTTGACTGAGGAAGAGGAGGTGCAGGAGCGAGAGCGAGTCCACTTGCTTAACGCGGTGAGTAGTGCAGGAGTGACGCTTACACGTGACCGTGACACTGATTCTTGTGCTCTCCAGCGTATCCGACGCTGGTTTAAGTACCCGCGTCCGCCGTCTGCGCAAAGGCTTCCACTCAAAACTCGATCCTCTCAACGACCCATGGTCCGTTCTCCTCGGGCAACTCTCAGGCCTCAAAGCGCCGCCCAAAGCGCGCCAGGCGTACCAACAGTACATGAAAGAGGAGTACACTAGCACTATCCTCCCGGTGGTCACGGAACGTTGGGCCGACGAACCCAGCGCCGGCAGCAACATCCAGGCGAAGAAGGAACCCAGTATCAACTTCAAGAACGCGATCGCACGCGAGCTCTTCGCCGCGTTACCGGACGCGGACCGCGAAGACTATGGGAAGCGGGCGAAAGAGCAGGCCGCAGCCGCGAAGGCCGCGTACGAGGCGGGCTTGAAGGCTGGGCCGTCTAAAACTCCGGAGGACAGATCTGCGTACGTGATATGGGCATAAAGCGTTGACGTTACTGAGGCTTGTATTTCCCCCCTGTAGCTGCATCAAGTCAGTTGGCGAGTTCCTCGGGCCCATCATGAAAGGCATCTACGACCGGACTGGGTTGCATTGCACGATGATCATGGGTGGTCCGATTCCGCACTACGGCGGCGAGCTCAGTACGATATAGTAAGTGAATTTCGCGCGATGGTGTATTTTGATCGAGGCTAACAGCCACACTCGTTAGCGCTTCGTACGGTCGAAATCGGGCGACAGGTGGCGACGCCCACTTTCCTGACTGGGCGGGTGACCGGTGGAACGTCGTCAGCAATCTAATGAAGGAATATTTGACGACCGCCTTCAGTGAGTGATCCGTTTGGTATTGTATGGATAAAAGGCCGGTGACTGACGAACATTTTATTCTAAGGCGCGCAAGAGAGAGCTGAGGCAGCACTTCCCGAGCAGGACCTTCTCGCGAACGCCCAATACACGCTCCCAAGCCAGTCCGACTCCGACTCCGACTCCGACTCGGACTCGGACTCGGACTCGGACTCAAACGCCGACTCAGACGACACCAACCCGGCCCCGCGCAAGAAAAAGAAGGTCGCGGGGAAGAACGTTGCGGGGGGGAAGAACGTTAAGGTGGCGAAGGGGAAGGGGAAGCAGAAAGCGGCGGTGGACGACGAGGATTCGGTCGAGGAGGGGTCAGACGAGGAGGGGGAGGGTGAAGAAGAGTTCGTGATGACGCCGGAAGAGCGCAACAAGTTTGGGAATACGGAGTATGGAAGGACGAAGGCAATGAACATCAGGCGCAATCAGGCAATGTTAGCGCCGCTGAAGGTACAATGGAAGCAAGTCATAGGCGGACCTACAGCGGACGCGGGGGAGGGATCACAGGCACCGGCGGCGTCGAAACGCAAGAAAGCGCCGCAGGGATCGGGACCTGCAGACGCGCCACGCAAGTCGCGCCGCCTGAACGAATCGCCGTCCGGCAGTAAGGCGTCGGCGTCGGGCCGCAGAGCATCGAGCAAAGCGACACCGTCGCCAAAGGCGCCAGCGCCTTCGACAAGTGATGCAGCAATGGCGTCCATCGCCCAGGGGGCGCCGACCACCTCCCCCACCACCACCGCCAACACCCCAACGCCCGCTGGGGCCCCCGCCCCGACTGGAACTGTGATTGCCACCGCCACCGTCGTTCAGACGCCCGCCCCGACTCCCGCCCCGACTCCCGCCCCGACTCCCCCCACCCCGTTATCCACACCCCCGTCAGCGGCCGCCGTTCAGACGCCCGCCCCGACTCCCGCCCCGACTCCCCCCACCCCGTCATCCACGACGCCGTCAGCCCCCGCCGGTCAGACGCCCGCCCCGACTCCTGCCGCGACCCCGCCCGTCAACACCCACGCTCCCGCAGCCTCCACCGCGGCGGCACTACCGGCGTCCGCAGCGCAGGCAGCGGCCACCGCCGCCCAGGGCGACGACTCAACTACGGACGTCGACGCTGAGGCTGGTGTCAAGCTGGACCTTCTGGTGGACACGCCGCCTTGGCTGCGCACCGTACTGTCGCATCTGATGGCGAGGGACCTGGGATGCCACTACAAGTCGCTTCTCACCGCGCTGGTTCGGCTCGAAGAGTCGGCGGGCTTCGAGCAGAATGGAAAGGCACTGCCTACGTCGAAATGGAGGCCACTCGAGGTGCAGAAGTGGATTCGAGGTGCGCGCGGATCGAGGACCAAGACCCTACCGGAAGTCCACGATGTGGCGGCCTACGCAAAAGCATGGAACGCTTGGTGGGACGCGCTGCAGCCCCCTTGGAGAAAGCGAGGAGAAGACGGACTTTGGATTGTTGGCGGGAAGTACGGCGCCGAATTCGGCGCCCTCGACGCGTCTGGAATTAACGGGTGCATCAGCATCGTCGCGTCTTTGTGCTTTTGGGGGGCGGCCAAGACGCATGACAGAGAATCGCGGGCGGTGTGGGAGACGGCGGTAAATGATGTTGTCTGGATGCTGGAGGGCGTAGATACCTTATTCGAATGAGCTTCGTGTCGTGTGCCTGACGTCTGCCTTTTTGTTTCCTTTAGTCGCGCGTTCCGTTATAATAAGATTGTATTTGTCGCATTGATGTCTCATTTAAGTGCTGCGTGAACGTGGTACTAAGATGTGAATTAAATCACGTTGGCGGACATGGAGTTCGGACTTGTGCAAAATTCTGAAAATCCATTACGTAAAGAAAATCCCACGGCCGTGAAAAGTGCAGAAAGGGAGGCGAGGAGGGGGGAAATGTAGATGATGCGTTGGAGAGACGACACAGAGAGGAGGCCGTTTGTTGGGAGGCATTGAGCGAGCGGAATTGGATAAAGCTAAAGCCTGAATCGAAGATAGTGCCAAACAAGAAATGAAGGGGATTCAAAGGGACGGAGAGACGAGCCAAAATTGCATCGGCGGCCAGAAACGAAGAAATGAGAGGGTGTAGGTGCAGGAAGGCTCTCAAAGGCGGAGGTAAACCCTGGAGGGCGGGGCGAGGAATGGAATTTGATGCGTTGATGCGCATTTGATGCGTCGACGCGCGGCCGACGGCGAGGTGAGACCCAGTCGGGAGAAGCAGAATCTTGGGACTACAGTGAGTCCTTTAAGAGGAAGATGAGTAAAGAAGTTGCTGAGCTGGAATGGTTAAAACCTGAACCTGCCGACCAACCAGCATTCTGGAGCACAGAGCGGGATGTTACGTGATGCCGGTTTAATGGATTTTGATGCGAATATTAGGGCAGAGGCGGAAGCGCGGGTGTAGCCGGAAGAGGCTGGACAGGTTTCGATGGGGCTGGGCCCGATAAAGGTGCCCCATCAAATGGAGGCAAAAGACCCCATCAATCCAGAGAAAATCCAGCCAAATATCGAACTTTTTCACGGATGTGGGGTAGCCCCAAAGGTGCATCAAACGGCCCCCGGACCGCCCAAAGGCGCCCAAAAGCGCCCGGCCAAATAGCTGGGTAGTGTAGTAGCTGTAGCTGGTCGAGTGGCTAGCTCCGCTGGTATAGGCAAAAGGGTCCCATGGCTACATCCACTTTGTTTAGTCTATATATTACAGCTACGGCTCATCGCCGAACCAAGGAGATTCAGACGAGGGAGGGGAGGTGTCGGCGCTGGCGACGGTCGTCTTCGGGGAAGGCATCAGTGAGGAGTTCGGAGGGGACGGCGGTGGCAATGCTCGCCGTCGGCTGTACGGCGACGGGAGGAGGCGGACGAGATTGGAGGGGGACGACGCCAAACTGTTTGCCGTCGATGGTGATGTACGCCTCGCCTGCCTCGTTGCGCTTTATCTGCCCCTTCTGCTTGGGCGGCGACGAGTCCTTCTTCCCCCGGTCCGCTCTGAATTTCTCGTTGGCCTCCTTTACAGTCTTGCCCGCCATTCCGCCACCGACGTACGTGCAGTACGGCCAAGTATGCGTCGTCGCGGTGGGGCATTGGGGGGTGACGCAAAGCTCCTTCCTCCCGGTCCTCGCCATGTACGCTGTGTCTCCGTAGTTTGTAGCGGATTTTCCTCCGAATTTGTGGAGGTCTATCAAGGCGACGTTGAGGGCGGCGAGGTCAAGGTCGGGGCGGGCGAGCATTGAGTGGACGAAAAGTTGGTGGTTACGGCTCAACGCCGCGAGCATCCCGGCGAGCAGAAAGGAGTCGGGATCGATGGGACCGGCGGCCCAGATTGCCTTGTTGAGTTTGGACAACTGGTTCGTCGTCGCGGAGAAGGAGGTGGGGTCGAGGGAGTACTCCACCTTGCAAAACTTCTCCATCGCCTGGATCTGCCCAATAGGGCCACGACACTCGTGCCGTGTCCGCAGGATCTCGTACGCGTCCGCCGCTGTGGTGCAGTTCTCGATAAGCGTGCGTTCGCTGATGGTGCAGACGCTCGAGAGGTACGTGTGGATGACCTCGTCGGTGTCCATCCAAGCGCGGTAGTGGCCGGGAAGCATGTCGAAGGAGGGACAGGGATTTCCGTCCTTCAGCAAGAAGCGCCTCGCGCCTGGTTGCAGCCCTAGTCCGTGGTGTACTTTCGTCGACCATGCGGTCCAGTTATCGCGCTCGAGCGCGAGCATCTCCGCTTCCGTCCAGTTCGCGATTGACAGCGCGAAAGGCTTCGGGACGGGGCCGTAGTTGGCGAGATGCCCCGACGCGGAGTCAGGCAGGCCGTAGGGGTTGTATGGTGGGGCAAACTGCGGGGCAGGCGGGTAGTACCCATGCTGGGGCATCGGTGCGTATTGTGCGTTCGGTTGGCCGTATGCGCCGGCCTGGAATGGTGGCATGGGTTGGGTGGGGAAGTGCTGAGGTCGGTTGATCCGCGGAGGCTGGCTAGGCGCGTGCGGAGCGGTCGGTGTGCCGTATTGCTGTATGGGCGTCGTTGCCCGTAGCTGTGGCGTGTGTTGCGACCCCCATACCCCCTGGGTGCTCAAGAACGGGTTGTTGGACGAGAAAGAAGGCGGGATATGGTACGACATGAGAGTTTTTCGTCAAGAAACAAGCGTAAGAAAAATTGAGCTGTGGCGCGCTGCGCGGGTCCAAGAACGTCCGCGGGGTATGTGAACGACGTCTGGAGTAGCTTGAGGTGTATAGAAACCAATGCGCGTGTCGTCAACACGGGCTAAAGGCCCATAACCTTTTGGAAGCTATACACTAGTGTGACACCGGGGGCAAAGACCCGGGCACATGACCTTCATGTGCCTTAAACGCACGTCCGCGGCACATCCATCGCACATGGGTGTGACACCCTACAAAGGTCTTTGTTCCATTTATCTTATTTATTGACCAGATGTGAATAAATATGTAACCAGTTAGCGGGAACTTAAATTTCATCCATGAATAACCTTCCGCCTTGAGTACGGGCAAATATGGATTAAGCCCATGTTTTGTTTGGGTAAGCCGACACTCGGCCGCAGATGCCGTTGCCACTTCGCGAGGCGACGGCACAATGCATTTACGGCAAACTCCCGCTCATGTGATGTCTTGATCCCCACACGTTCACGCGCCGGGTGTCACACAGCGGCCCGCCCAGCGCCAGTCCCACATTTCATACCTCACCGTGAGCCGTGACCACGGTGCGCCTGATGCGCAGCATGTTTGTCGGTGGTTGATTGGCTCTGTACACCGGCTCCGGCTTTGTCGATGTGCTTTCCCGTCCACACATCGCCTTTGTCAGTGTACAAACCCACCTGCTCATCATCTTTGTTGACATTGAGGCCTATTAGTATGTTGATGCTGTCAGCTCCGGCATACCCCCGCACGTTGCCGGTGTCGCGCCATTGATGGCTTGAAGTGACGCATCAAGCCAGACCCAAACTGGGTATTTGTTGACAAGTGTTACACTTTGATCTAATCTCTCCCTTGTCTTCTCTGCTGAAGCCGGGATTGAGCAAGAGTGGTGCCACAGCAATTTGGAGTTGAAGCTGAAGGTGCACCAAGTTGAAGTGAGTTGAAGTAGGGGGAGCTCAAGAAAATTTGAATCCAGATTGACAGCTAAGTCAAAAACGATAGACCGCCTCGCAAAAAAATCGAAAGTTCGGGCCGGCGCACGGCCGCACGGCATCGTGCTAATTTTAGTTATTTTGGAGCTCCACTGTAATCTCAATATTCGTCGCTGCGGGCATAGGGCCCAAGCTGAGGATGTATGAGGTCTATGGGCTGAAGCCGTGAGCAAAGTTGAAGTTGTCGTTCGGCGGATAGTAAGCCATAGGCTATAGGGTGTTTGAAGTTCCGAGTCAACAGCCCCGCACTCTTTATGTGCGCGTAGAGCCCCACCGAGCGCATACGGGCCTCCGTCATCATAAAGCTTATTTTGTGGGGAGAGGCGGGACCAAAAAATAGACGGAGTGGTGGACTAAAATTAAGCACGATGCCGTGGGGCCGTGCGCCGGCCCGAACTTTCGATTTTTTTGCGAGGCGGTCTATCGTTTTTGACTTAGCTGGAAAGGAGAAGTGTAAGAAAAAAATCAACGAGAGCAATGAAAAAGACCGGAGATGGATGAAAAACAGCCCCGTTGGAATTGCTGAGGTCTCGAAGGGTTGAAGGGCCTTGAAAGAGACTATGAGAGACCAAGTAATTTGAAATGTTTGAAGCAAAAGCAAAGACCGGTTACGGTGGTCTGGCCACTTGCGAAGACGAAGGTGGTTGATCTCAGTCATCGGTGTGAGAACTATTGCCAATTGAATCGGCGAAAGTAGAAGTGGGCGGCGCGGTGGACTCTGTGGTAGTGTTGGGAAAGTTCGGTTCGACCTTTCAGTTCGAACTCGAACTGAACCGAACTGAACACGAGGTTCAGGTTCAGGTTCAGCCAAATGCCCGAACCTGAACCTGAGGTTCGGTTCAGGGTTCAGTCAAGTCCCAGATACCTTTGAACCGAACCGAACCTTGAACCGAAATTACACATCTGGTCACTCAATTAGGTTGATTTATCACTGATTTCACCTTGTAAATGCTCAATCACATCTAGCGGGCACATATTCTAAGCCTCCCGGGGAGGATGGTGATGGTTTGAAGAACAACTTCTCGTTTGATGTCAATGTGATGGGCTTCCAAGTAAACTGAGTTTGGAAAAATAATGTTTAAACACTATTAGGGGACCTGAAAATGGTGGGGAAGACATCTGTATACTCACAGAAGCACCCTTAATTCATATCCAGTTGATATTACAGTTGACTTCAGGTCATTTTATGGTGAGAAAAAAAATTAGGTTCGAACGGGTTCGAACCTGAACCGAACCTGAACCTGAGGTTTGGTTCAAGGTTCAGCAAAACTCCGAACCTGAACCGAACCGAACTTTCCCATCACTACTCTGTGGAGGGAGAAGACAAGGGAGAGATTAGATCAAAGTGTAACTCTTGTCAACAAATACCCATTTTGGTTCTGACTTGATTCACCACTTCAAGCCATCAATGGCGCGACACAGGCAACGTGCGGGGGTATGCCGGAGCTGACAGCATCAACATACTAATAGGCCTCAATGTCAACAAAGATGATGAGCAGGTGGGTTTGTACACTGACAAAGGCGATGTGTGGACGGGAAAGCACATCGACAAAGCCGGAGCCGGTGTACAGAGCCAATCAACCACCGACAAACATGCTGCGCATCAGGCGCACCGTGGTCACGGCTCACGGTGAGGTATGAAATGTGGGACTGGCGCTGGGCGGGCCGCTGTGTGACACCCGGCGCGTGAACGTGTGGGGATCAAGACATCACATGAGCGGGAGTTTGCCGTAAATGCATTGTGCCGTCGCCTCGCGAAGTGGCAACGGCATCTGCGGCCGAGTGTCGGCTTACCCAAACAAAACATGGGCTTAATCCATATTTGCCCGTACTCAAGGCGGAAGGTTATTCATGGATGAAATTTAAGTTCCCGCTAACTGGTTACATATTTATTCACATCTGGTCAATAAATAAGATAAATGGAACAAAGACCTTTGTAGGGTGTCACACCCATGTGCGATGGATGTGCCGCGGACGTGCGTTTAAGGCACATGAAGGTCATGTGCCCGGGTCTTTGCCCCTGGTGTGAGCTACTGGGAACCTCACTCGACGTAGTAGAACGCGGTAGTATTCACCTATACACTAGTGTGAGCTACTGGGAACTATCGTACATTAGTTATAGGTTAATATAAAGTATGGAGACGGCTCACCCTCACTCGACGTAGTAGAACGCGGTGAGGATCGCCAGCGCGGCACGTCACGCTATACGGTAACGTGACGTGACACGCGTAACAGTCGTTGGGGAAAACCCCGTTTCCCTCCGTCCAACATCATACCCCACAATAGAATCGTGACTTTCACTAAGTCTGAACGCTATGGCCATTCACCACTTCATACCGCTCTCAGCCAGCGGTTGTAGATTTCGTCGTAGCTGGCCAGGGTTTTCCCCTGTATCACTCTTTCATTCCTTCGTCTCCATATCAAGTACGCTGACTCCAATATTAGGATTCTAAAGAGGCGCGTTGCGCCCGTATCTTTTTTGTTGGTCGTAGCGCACACCATCATTTGGCCCGTAGTCAGTCGTGGCAGTTCTTCCGTTGTTTTGAGTTTCCGCAGCTGACTCACCAATTCCCAGATCTTCTCCTGGCCAGGTGAGTCGCACTTTGTTAGTATGTGCTTCATGGTTTCTGTGATCCCAAAGTGTGCGCACGTCGCCTTAAATTCGTGACCTTCGATCTTCGCCCAGTGTTTACCCACTTTGTAGCCGTTATGTACTAACATCCATAGGAAAAATCTCATACTCCTTGAGACGTCCTTGTGTCGCGTAGATTTCCAAATTCGGCTCGTCGACGGCAATTCGCCGTTGTCATTGGCTGACTCTTTTGCGAGTTCCGTGTTTCTCGCGGTTGCCCGGCGGTTAAACTTATCCTGGTATCGTCCTTTTTTCATTTTGACTTGTCTGATCATCTTTTAGGCTTTTGACTGTGTCATAGATTGAAGCTCTGCTCCGGGGAGGAGTAGTGCGGTGTTCTCGCGCATTTCTACCAAACTGGGAATTGGCTTTCTCGTCCCCTCTTTCGCAAGGATATCTGCCGCCTCGTTGCCAGCCTCTCCTGCGTGTGCTTTGACCCAGGTAAAGTCGTTTCCGCCTTCCTTTTACGCAGGGCGCTGACCGTTGCCCGGAATAACTTCAGCGCGTCGACGAGCTCTCTTGCTTTTCCATAGCACTCGTGTGGATTATTGCAGCCGGTGTACAGTCTCGTCGACCAGCACGTCGTACAGCTACTGTATCTCTTGGGTCTATGTCTAGGTGCGTCCATCTCGGCTCCGAGCCGTACGGCGTCCCTGATCTTGTGGTTATCTTGGGGGCGTTTCACCACTTTGACCTTCTGGTTGTATACAGATCTCTCGGCGTAGGATTTTCGGTGGTGCCACATTGGGCATTGAGCCTTGGATCTTACGAGATATCGCGAGACCGTCCATTCCAGGCCGGGAGTTTTTGCGACTTTCACCATTCCAGATAGGTCCTTTCCGATCGATTTCGCCGACACCTTCGGGTCCACGATTTGAGGTAGGTGGTCATTCTCATCTCCTCTTTTACAATTTTGTAGTTGCTTGATCTTTTCTTCGCTAGGATTTCATCGACAAAGCACACCCTTTACCATTACTTATCATCGCTCTTAGCGGCGACAACTATCACTTGCAACTGCCCTGCTTCACCCATCTGCGACCAAGTTATCCGAATTCAAACTACGATTCGGCAACCCTAGGTTCAAGCACAGTAACAACCGCTTCCAACAGTCCATCGCAGAGGATGATTTCTTTCTTTTGCAAATGGCAAGCCCTCTCGAATTGCCGTTATACAGCTCGGCTGATATCCGAATCTTCAGCTGGTTTCCTACCTGACGTACAATTTCGTGTACGGCATGATGTCCAACCACTCCGCTGAGCGCCCCTGAGGGGCTCCTCCAGAGTGAGGCCATCAAGTCTATCTACGTCGTCATGTGGCGGCGGTTTCCCGAGCTCCTGTCCATCGGCAGGAGTATTCACGGCAAAAACACGTATGCGCCGGCATTGGCCTAGCGCCACCCCTCATGTCCTGCCGAGTCGGAGGAGACACAAAAACCACTGTTGACATCTATCTTCCCTGTAACTGTACAGTACGGCGCTGCCCAGAACTTACTAATTAAACGTAGTCAGTCTGTGTCTGTTTAGCGGTCGCTGGGTCGGTCATCTGGCCACACCCTCAGGGGACAGCATCTTCGAAATAAATCGTGGCATCATGCGACCTCATGCGACCGGCATGTTTCTGACCGGACCTCTTCAAATCCCGCTGGAGTTAACTACTTCGTTCAAGTTGCCGCAATGGCGAACCGGTGGTTTTCTTGTCAACCGGGCGACCCCCCATTAGCAAACATCAGCGCAGCTGCGACACTTTATCCCATTTTATCTCGGCAAACCAGCTACAAGTATGACCTTTCGCAGCCTTTCGCCCACCGATCGAACGAGAAAATGGTAAGCTTTGATCTTTCCAATGATCTCGACACATCGACAATCATCCCCGCGTAAAGGAAAAGAAGCATCATTATAGCAACATTGTTCCGGACTCCTAGGGTGATCAAAATCTTAAAGTTGAGCTTGCTCGAGCTTCCGTTGTCTTTCCTTATTACCGGCTCCCTGTAGGAGGAGCCTTCGTTTCTTTGCCTTCACATGATACTAATCTGCGAGGAACCCGGAAACTTTAGAGCGCGATTTGGCCTGCCGACCCCACACCATGTGCATCGACGGATGATCGACGAGAAATCACCAACGATCCGGGCCATGTGGGATTGAGAACATGTGAGGCAAGTACCTGGGTCCCTGGCAACTCGGGGACTCAGGGCCGTCGTCGGGAACCGCATATAAAATCCAATGAGGCTTTCAACCAAAACCATCGCCTCCCTCACTTGCGACACTTCCTCACCTCTTCAATCATGAAGTCCTTTGCCTTGTCCCTCGTGGTGGCCTCGACCGCTGCAGCCCGCACCATGACGGTCTACAACGCTTGCCCCTTCACAATCTGGCCGGCGGTATGTTTCGCGCGGAAAAGTCGAACACAATGCTGAAAGCGCTCTAGCTCTTCACCGGCAGCGGTGGACGGCCCTCCCACGCGACCGGATGGATCGCACCCTCCTTCACAAAGGAAGTCTTCGACCTCCCCTCGGACTGTGAGCTTCTTTCCCTGTATTCCTCATCCTCCGCCGACAAACTTTCTTCCAGGGGACGGTCGCATCTGGGGTCGTCGCAACTGCGACTTCACTACGAACCCCGGCCCCAATTCTTGTCTCACCGGAGGCTGTAACGGGGGCCTGGTGAGTGGTTGGGCCTCATCTTCCCATCTTATTCCCTCAGTGCATTTGCTTTCCAGGTCTGCGATGTCAACACCGGCACTGTGAGCACATTGGTTGAATTTTCATCGTTCATTCTCCTACCCGTTATAACTAGGGTGTGCCACCCGCCTCGCTCGCGGAGTTCAATTTTGCAGGGTCTGGCGATCAGGACTTCTACGATGTGTCCTTGGTCGATGGATACAATTTGCCGTATGCTCCCCCTCTCTGGACTGCTCTGCTCGCACACAATTCTGAACTTCCTAACTATCAAGCGTCCGCATCGACAATAACGTCGGTTGCCCGACCCCGACCTGCGGCGTTGACCTTGGTCCTATCTGTGGGTAGATCCTAAAGTGTTAAATTCTCTCTGACATATTATTCTCTCAGGCCCCGCCGCCCTCAAGGGTCCTTTCGATTCCAGTGGCTTCCCTGTGGGCTGCAAGAGTGCCTGCCTCGTAGACTCTCTGGCCGGCCGCAACGGTGCGTCTACTTCCTCCTCTCTCACTCACCTCCCTAATCGACTCGTCGCTGTGCTACAGGCGATTCGCCCAACTGCTGCACGGGCTCCCACAACACCCCCCAAACCTGCCCCACCTCCGGTGTCCTCGACTATTCATTCTTCAGTCAGTGTTTAAATTGAGTGGCTTGCTGAGGTTGTGACTGACCACTCCACCAACCTCTTTCAGAGTCAAACTGCCCCAACGCGTACGCCTACGCTTACGACGAGTCCAGTCAATCCGCACTCTGGACCTGCGCGCACAGCAAGAATGCTCAGTACACCGTCACCTTCTGCCCTTGAGCTGCGAATTCAATACTATTTCATGTATCACCCAAGTTTCCTCGGTTTTTACCCTTATGACACGAACGAGTCCTTCCTCCCAAATAAATGCTATTCTTTGGGGAACAATTCAAGCTTGAGCGTTTCTTTTCGATGGTCTTCGAATATTGTCGCACTTCTCAATTTCGATTGGGCACCAGCTTCCTAAAGCTTGAGTGTCCTCGTCCGCCATGTCAATACGAAGCAGAGGCATGTATATCTTTGTTCCACGGCTCGGGCTTTTGGCCCGCACCCAGGGGCTTTGGCGTCCCAAAATCTCAAACTAAGTTAAGTAATCACCTTGACCGTCTTAATAGAATTATGCATGTCTGTCTGAAGCCTTCCTTTGTCCACCTGTTCTCACACTCCACTGATAGCACCACGTAACTCAACAGCTTTATTTTCAGGTTTCAACAATGTCTCCGAGATATCGCCCCTTCGGCTGAAGTGGTGTACAGCATAAGACTTTCTAATCAAAAAAAAAAAAAATGATGCTTGGAGTAAGGTTGGAGCGTGAATTTTACTTTAGACCTCTTCCCGGTATCTAATGTCAACAGTCGCCAGGGATGCTCAACGCCTTCATACAATGCAAATGAAATATCTGGCGTTTGTTCTCACCACTCGCGTACTCCAAGGTGAGCTGAAAAGAGTGTCAATATTGCACGGATTCGCTCGACCGTGACGCTGGTGGGCGTACCGGGGAACTTGGGTAACCTTCCTCCGCGGACCACGCAGTCAACGCGAGGCCGGTAGAGGCGTCGGTGAAGCTTCGCCGCCGGTGAATTGGAGTTCTGACGGGCAATTTATGCTTTTATAGCTTACCGGCTTCCCTCGGGAGAGTTATCTAGGCGCCAAAATAAGGTCTCGTTGCTTCCAACGATCTGGGCGTGGATCGCGGTGCCTTTGCGCTTCAGCATGGCTGTGGTGTGGGACATTATAGTGTTGCTCCCGAGGTTGAACAGCTCCCAGAGTTGGCGAGCGTCTTGGGTGCTTATCAGCGCCCACTGCATCAGGTCCAGATGTCAATGCAAGTAATCGATCCACGGGCGCTCACGTACCTGCTGGTTGGTCGTATTCGCCGGGGTAAAGCTTTGGACGGGGGTTAACTGATGATTATTCCCGTTGGTTAGATCGAGCATGTGGCCTTGAAAGTCGGAGATGGTGAAGGCATAAGTAATGCTTGTCGACAGGTTGACGGCAGACACAGCACTTGTAGCTATAGCTAGTAGGCACCACGACAGCTTAGAGAGCATGGCGGTTGAGGTAGAGTGGATGGACACATCTCGTCGCTTAAATGCTGCATGGCGAAGAGCAAACGTGGCTTTTGACCGTATGTAACAGGCGCACTTCTGTGTGTGAAAGGAGCGAAGGTCTGAGTAATACCCGGGTTTGAAAAGGATACGAGGAGCACTAAATGGAAGGGCGCGGAGTCAAAGTGCGCTCACTCGGCCCAAACGACGACTTCGATTAATCCTGCATACTCATCTCCGCCGGAAATGTGGTCCCCCTTAAGGCTCCAACTATTTCGGTTATAAACGTTCTAAACGGATAAAACGGTGTTTATTTTCATTTAATTTACCGAGCCCTTAAACAATAAATAAACGATAAACAAACGGTTAAACGGTTATTTTTCTGGACCTGTTCTCAGCTGAGTAGTTACACGCAAAAATTTAGCTCCTCGGAACCATTCCCGTTACTTTATAATTATGTCGTAGCGAGTAGCTCAGTGTTGGAAAAGGGTGGGCAATCCATAGCAGCCTCGAATTTGAGAGCTGTTTATGCGCATCAGATATGGTGGTATTTGAGCCATCCTTTTTTCACTCTTCCACCTCTAGGCTCTTCTCCAGCTCGAAATCTCAAGGTTCATAAGGCGTTCGCGTGTGTGTATGCGCGGGAAAGGGCCCGATGTAAGTAGCCACGCACATAGTGAGTCATTGTGATTTTCGCGACGCTGCTAAATACGGATTTTTTACCTATCCAGAATGTTCCGCAGCATTCCTGGTTCAGTTCATTCTCGACGCGCCGCGACGCGCCGGCATCACATGACCGAGAAAAACACGTCACTCGCACGCCATTTCCTTTTCCGGTCTTCCTCTCCTTCTCCTTGCCTCGATGAGCAGCTCACTGGCCACTGTGAACGAGCTGCTGGCGGGCAGCGTGGGGGGCGCCGCGCAGGTGCTCGTCGGGCAGCCTCTCGATACCGTGAAGACCCGCGCGCAGATCGCTCCCAGTTTAGTACCCCCCCGTCTCTGAGCATCGGTGGACGCGCGATTAATGTCGAATCGTGCGTTTTAGAGGGCATGTTCGTGAGTGCGCACCTTATTCAGCGGTGAATTTCCCATGTAACGGGCGCGCGCAGAAAGGGCCCATGGACATCATAATGCAGACAATACGCAAGGAGGGGTTCTTTGCGCTTTACAAGGGTGCGTCGAGCAGCGGATATGGTTTTCTAACCGCGAGTCGAGCCTCGAAAATAGGGATGGCCAGTCCCCTCCTCGGAATCGCAGGTGTCAACTCCCTGCTGTTCGCGTCATACGGCGTGTCACGGCGAATAATCTCGCCCTTCCCGCAGCTCACGCTTGGTGAGACGGCACTCGCGGGCAGCATGGCTGGTGCAGCGAATGCGGTGCTCGCAAGTCCCGGTATATTTCTTGTCGGTCCATCCTTCATATGTGCTAACCTGCTGCCCAGTGGAGATGTTCAAAGTCCGGATGCAGGGACAGTACGGCGACAAGGGTGACAAACGTCTCCGCGTAATCGCCAGCGAAATGTGGGCAAAGTGGGGATTCCGCAAGGGTGTCATGCGCGGGTACTGGGTAAAAAAATTCTGCTATGTTGTGCGCTGAGATGAGTTTTTCATTCGGCAGTAGGTGACTGTCGCGCGTGAAATACCCGCCTACGCTGGGTGCGTCGTCTTCCGCCTTGTGCTTCATGTCCTAAAAACCGATGATCATCCAGATTCTATACCGGTGAGGCGCAGGATTCTATCCCCTCCCAACAGGCGCTCACAGGGCCCCAGCCTACGAATTCTCAAAGCGGAAATTCAGCGCCAAGTACGGGGACCAACTCCCGGTTTGGACCTTGTTGGCCAGCGGCTCAACTGGCGGTGTGCGTTTTCAGACACCTCGAATGGACCTCCCTAGCCTGACTGCGCTGTATTTAGGTCGCTTATTGGCTATCGTCGTACCCGCTAGGTTCGTCGTCCATGGTCACCTTTCAGCAGAATGGATGTAAGTAACAGTTTCAATTAATTATTCAGACGTCGTCAAATCGCGCATCCAACTGCGCGATGCACCGCCGACTGGCACACCCGTGCAATACATCGGCCGCGAGTTCAAGATGATCATCGCCGAGTCCGGAGTGTAGGTCGTTTCCTTGCCCCCGTCTGTTTCCGTCCCCTACACACTCACATCTCATCCCCCAGCGCTGGCCTCTTCCGTGGATTATCCCCATCCCGTGAGTCACCCCTCTGGCATTTCATTTTATCCCAACGCAGCCGACCCACTCACGGGTCCACCCACGTCCAGTAATCCGAAGGTATTCGTTCAATGCAACCCCATCGAGTGAACTCATAACTGACGCATACGACACAGCATCCCAGCGGCAGCGAGCACCTTCGCGGCGTTCGAGCTCACTCGAGGTGCGTCTTCCGTCTTCCTTCCTGTATGTGCTCTGGTGGGAGTCGCTCACTCACGCACATTCATTCATTTTTCCTATATGCAGAATGGCTGGCGGGCGTGACGGGGGTGTGATCGTACCGGTGTTCGATAGAGTTTCATATAATACCCTGCTTTCCCGGGGGTTGCTTCCAGACCTCATGATCAACGAACGCTCAAAAGCACGACGCCCCATGGCCACGACGCAACAGAATTCAGGAATTCAATTATGTGAATTCATCGATGGGTTGAAGAGCAGCGCTTGAAACCGGCTCAGACGCCGTGCGCGTAAGCCTCGCCTCCATACATGAGCCTCGGAAGATCGCACCACCCTTGCACTGCGTGGAGGCGGTACGCCCGGATCCCGCGTGAGGTGCTCCGGGTCGCTGCGCATTTCGACGGATGTAGTGTAGGCGCGGCGTCCTCTCTGGGCCCCCGGCGCGCGGGTGGATGCTCGAGAGGCGTACGTACACGCTCGCTCTCTGCCTTTCGCCTTTCGCCTTTCGCCGTGAGATTAGATGTCCAGCACTTCCCTTTAAGCAAGTACCACTGTACCACCCAACGCATACCCCTCGTCATCCGGTGAGGACCTTCGAGTCCGCCTGAGTCGGGAATGAACGAGATAGTATATACCCCGTGCGGTCGGTACTCAGTGTGCAGATACGTCGAAATCGCGCTCATGAGCGGCGTGGACGGGTATACAGTATCTCCAGGAAGGAAGAATGGGTGCCCGAGCGCAGCCTGTCTTGAATGTCTACTGAACAAGTATGTACATTCCGGAATTCCATGATCATGAGGATCGCCGCCGCGGTTGTACATGTACATGTGCGAAGGAAAGAAGGATGACCGCGTTTCTCATTTTCTTACACGTTACTTCCAAATTCCAATCACCGGAGGACCACATAATGCAAAGAAACATGGCACGTCGGAGAGTAGTTCGCCAGCTAGCTGCAAGATTTTCAAATGATGATTAAGTTTGCACAACCTGCCAAAAGGCGCAGCGCAGCACTCATCGCTTGGACGCGCATGTACAAATACAAATGCAGCAAAATGCAAAAGAAAGCGTGATGAAAAGTACACTTACACTAAAATACGTGTACACGAGGACTAGTGACTAGAGATGGAATAATTATAATTACAAGTAGCCGCTCCCGCTCCCGGGGAGAAAGACTAAACCGCTCACGCTCGCGTCCCGCAAAAAAAAAAAAAAAAAAAACTTCAATCGCAGGAAGTGTCATCCCCCCATCTCCAGGCGCCGTGCATCCTGACACCGAAACACCTCCCCCAACACCGTCGCCCACGGCCAGGCCGCACCCCCATGCACCCCTCCAACTCCAACTCCAATTCCACGCGACGCGGATATACACGGCGATTCCTCCCCAGCCCCGCCCCGGACCGAATCCAACCGCGGGAAGAGGCGGTCCAGGTGGTGCGCCAAAAGCCCCGCGTCGGCGTCCTGCCAGTGCTGCGGCGCGGAATGCAGGACGAGGTGCTTCAGGCCGTGCCCCAGGCCGGGGGTCCCTGCGCGCGGTGGTGGGACGCGGACGGGATCGACGACGACGAGGTTGAGCTCGAGGAAGGTGAGGGCGGGCCACAGCGCGGCGAAGCGCGATAAGCAAGCGAGGTCGATGCCCGCGGACGCGGGGAGGGAGAGCGCGCGCAGGCGCGTCCACGGGAGGGCGATGCCGAGGAAGGCGGCGATGTCGAACTTTGTACTGGCACCGCCGGTGGGCGCGCGGAGGGCGAAGCGCGCGACGTGCGGGCAGGCGGCGAGCGCGGCGAGGTCGTGGATGCGCTCCGCTGCGAGCTCGATCGTGAATGCGCGGAGCGTGCGCGCCCACCGGGCGGCGACCACGTCCGCGATGCCTTGCGCCGCGCCGTCCGGCCAAGCGTTCCCAAGAGGGCGCAGCGCCAGCGATTCCATGTCCCGCGATTCCAACGTTTGGAGGAAGTGCAGCGCCCACGACGCGCCGGAGCGCAAGCGCAGGTGCCGCAGGCTAGGGAGGACGAACGTCGCGATGGGGGTCTCGGTCGTGGCGAAGCTGATCGTGAGGGACAGGAGGGACGGCATAAGACGCGCCTGCGAGGGCCGGTGCGCGCCGCGGAACGGCTGCGGGTCGACGATGTGCAGGGACTGCAGGCACTCGAAGCCGGCGGGGAACGTGTTGAAATACGACGAGAAGTGGCTGAGCGTGAGGTGCGTGAGCCGGCGCGGCCCCGCGAGCGCGCGTGCGATTCCGCGGTGGGCGGCGGGGTCGTCCGTTTCGACGAGGGGCGCGCCGAGGAAGAGGACTTGCCAGACGACGTAGAGCCAGCGCGGGCACTTGAACAGGATGAGGTTTGGCAGGATCGGGCACCGGTGGGTGGCGAGGAGCATGATGGTGTGGTCGTCGAGCAAGACGTTGGTGTCGAGGACGACCTCCTTCACCCACACGGCGTATTTATCGAACAGGATCCAGTCCCTGGGTGCGAGCATGCCCTTCACAGACTGCGCGCGATGTTAGCAAGGTCGACCTTAATTAAGCGGCGCTGTACACACCCAATGTTGTCCCGGGATCACCACAAACCTCGGAAGAAGCTTCAACAGGGGGACGAGGTCGTCTAATCTGTGCCACAGCACCCTGAGCGCAGGCTCGCACAGCGCTCTGCAGGTGAGTCCAAAAGCCAGCAATGACCGGCGCAAGGACCGGCTCGGGATGACGTCGTGCCAGTGATCGGGAGGGTCCTGCACCTGCCCGAGGTGGTGCATGATTTCGTCGAGCAGATCGAGCGTGAAGAGACAGTCGTGGCAAGCGGTGTACGACGTGGGGGGGAGAGCCATACAGGCAATTTGCGTGGTGGTAGGAAGTAAAGCAAGCGTGGGAGCCGAAATTCCGATTCGCAGAATTACCCGATCCAGCCAGATGACGTCACACACGATATGAAGCAGCAGAACGAGTCGCAGTCAGATTTCAGAGCACATACTATATACATACATCATCTCTTCCTTCTTCCTCTTCCCCTCTCTTTTTTTTCGTCGGTCCAGTCCAGTCAGTCAGTGGAGCAATCAATCAATCAGCAGTCGGACAGTGTGCGTGCGTAGGGAGAGTGCGGTCCGGGTCCTCAGACCGCCGCAGCGCCGGGGCAGTCGCGCGAGATGTGCCTAGAACGTCGGAGAAAGCAAGCGTCAGTCAGTATCAGTATGGCGCGCTGGGGGGCAATGGGACCGGAGACGGGACGACGTCGACGAGGAAGACAAGACACAACGCCCACGCCCACACCGCATCAGGCGCGCGCGGGGCGGCGGAAACGGCTCGACGCCGCGTGAACCGCACGCAGGCTTGACGCTCGCGAGGGAATGGAGAAGGCGTGTATTTAATTAAGCGCGACGCCAAGGTCCCAGAAAGGCAATTCTGGATGGAGGGGTACGGTACACGGAGGCGAGAGAGGAGGAGAGGGGGAGAAAGTTTTTTTAAAAAAAGGGACGCACCCTTCGCTGCCACAGGTGTAGCACGCGCGCTTCTGCGCCTGGGTGCAGTCGCGGCTGATGTGGCCCTGCAGGAGGACGTCGTCAGTATCAGCATCATCACATCGGCCGAGGGACGTCGTCTCAAAAAAGGCGAGACTGCACGACGAGCGACGCCCTCGCGCCCAAACCGAAACCGAAACAAAAACGCACCACGCCGCCACAGTTGTAGCACTTTGATCCCTGCACGCAGTCGCGGCTCAAGTGGCCCACCCCGCCGCACGTGTAGCACGTCTTGCTCGCCCCTCCCCCTCCTCCACCACCGCCGCCGCCGCCCGACGCGAAGGCACCGCCCCCGCCGTAGCCCGAGGCGTACCCCCCTCCCCCGCCGCTTGCGCCTCTGAAATATAAAAAAGGGGGGTTAGGTCAGCAGGGGGGTTTATAAATAGGGTGGGGAGGGGGGAGGGGGAGAAGAAATAAATAAAAAGCGTACCCAGCGTCAGGACACGCGCGCGCGATGTGCCCCGTTTTGCCGCAGCGGTAGCATTCGGCGCCCGCGCGGGACGCGCCGCCTCCTCCGCCCCCGGAAGCGAATCCGCCTCCGCCGCCTCCGGAGGCGCTAGCGGCGTTGTCGGGGCAGTCGCGGGACTGTGGGGGTGGTTTGAAGTCAGTAAGGAAAGAGGGAGAAGAGAAGAGGGGGGAGGAGAAGCGGTGGTGCGCCAGGGCCGCCTCGTCAGCTGGCGCCTAAATTAGCGCCACACACCGCACGCCAGCGGGGGCGGACGAAACGAAACAGACAGCGAGCGCAGGGCACAGCACGGAGCACGGACCGAAACGCATCGAAATCGAAACGCAGCACACAAAACGCAAAACGCAGAACGACGCACAATATGTCCCTCCTGCCCACACTTGTAGCACGACTTGGGCTTCGCCTCCATCGTGCAGTCGCGCGACACGTGGCCCTCGAGCCCGCCTGCACACCAACCGCGTCAGCCATCTCTTCTCTTCTCTTCTCTTCTCCTTCTCTTTATAGGGAAGAGGAAGAGGGGGGGGGGGGGGGGGACGCACAGTTGTAGCTAGAGTCGACGCGGCGTCAAGCTCCCCACGCGAAAAAAAAAGGATGCAGGATAATCACCAGGTGGGCGTCCCGGCCTTGGGGCACGCCGCCGCTTGGTGGCCGACTGCACGGCGTTGTCGTCGTTGGTATCGTTATCGGCGTCGTTGTCGGCGTCGGCGTCGGCGGTGGCGTCGGTGTCGACGGTGAGACGTTGAAGGGTGAGAGCGCACGGGCACGGGCACGGTGTGTGTGGAAAAGAGAGTATATTCGCCCCCCGACACGCGACACGACATGACGACGCCCAGGTGTGAAGATATAGGGGAAAAAAAGCAAGAGCATCGTCAGCAACGTCCCCGGCGGTAGGTAGTAGGGTGGGTGGATTCGGCGAAGTGCGAAGTGAGAAAAAAGATAAGGAAGGGTAAGGGAGGGTAAGGGTAGGGTAAGGGTAGGGTAAGGTGGATGGGATGGATTGGGGGACAGGAACAGGGACAACGACGAAACCGACAACGCACACCCGCCGCAGTTGAAGCATCCTCTGGCGCCTGACATATCTTCTTCTTCACTTCTCGCAAACAAGAAACTTTCTGCGGTGGGCTTTAGTGACGAGTGACGAGGGGGGAGGGGAAAAAAAGCGTACAGTGGTGGTGTTGGGTGGGAGGAGTCAAGAGGAAGGCTGTGTGGGAGTCACGGTAACGCACAGCCTTGCGTTTTGATCGTGATGAAGATTTTCCGCGGCTTCTTTTTTTTTTTTTTTTTTTTTGGAGCGTTTGAGGTAATACAACTTAGTCTGCGATGCATTCCAAGTGAGTTCATCTGTTGAGGTAACTGATTATACTTGCACACCTCCCACTGATGAGATAGCCATTACTACTTATGGTCGTCGCCGAATTCTTGGGAGCCGACTCGATGTTGGTTTATTTATTATAATCCAGCGTCTTGCAAAGGTTCCGGAGCCACTCTTAAGATCTTGGTACTACGCCTCTTCATCACCGAGAGGAATTTCTGCGGCCACTCGAACGCCGAGCCCCTCAAGTTGAGGCACAGAAGTCAGACAAAGAGACAGGATGCAAATTAATAGGCGAGGCTCACACCCCGGATAACTGTCGTACGGGTTAATGGTGGGTGTGATAGTACCCATTGTGTCGGTATACCCTGTTATGGACTGTGATTGAAGTAGATTCAAAGAGAAGAGGGCTGACTTGAGTACGTCGAGCGAGGTCGCGATCGACTCGGGCCTTGCTCGGGCCCCTTGGCAAGGACAATCTCCTATTTGTCATGTACAAGATTATATGGACGCGGGGTGTCAGCGTCGAGGTTGCAACTGGCAATCCGCGCAGGACATGCCGATTCGCAAGGCGAACTGCAAATGCAAGGGGAATGCAAAAAAAAAACGGAGGTTTTAAGCCAACTCGGTCACTGTTGAGGTCCCCCGCAACAACAGACTCGGACCTTTGGAACCTCCACAGTCGCGAAATTATCACCTGTGGCGATTGCCATCGCATGGGTCTTGCTTTAGCCCCTGGTAAATTGTTCGATCCCCAACTGGCGTACCTGGCATTTGTTCAACCGTACAAGAAAGTACGCCTGTATCTAACAATGGGGATATCGCGCCGTTCTTTGCGCGCTATCCACCGGTAACCCATAACCTTCCAACCATCTGACTCTGCGATCCTTCCAATACCTTCGTGATCGTCGGCAATAGTCCACAGCGTGCCGATACTCTCGGCACCTCGGCCACGCATGCAGCTTCCAGCCCGACGCACTCCGCCCTCTCGGCTGTCCCGGCATAACCTTTGTTTGTTTCCACAGTTGACTTTTTGTCTTTGTTCCGAACCGCCAGGTTGAAATTGCGGGAGCGTTTCTATTTCTATTTTCTGGGCTTCTCGTATTATCCTGCTTGGGCACAGTTTGACATCAAAGCACTCTGCCGTTGGTTCCTCGGCGTAGGACCCATGATTATCTGGGAATAGGTCGGATACGGGGTTCGGATAAAAATTTGGATTTAGGCCTCCGAGGTTGGAGGAAAATTCGGATAAACTTCCCTTTTTACCCACATACCTCGAAGGCAAAGTTCGGATGGCGCGAAATTTTTTGAAAAAGGTCAGATTAGTTCGGATAAAATTTGGTACCGACTGAACACAGGAGAAATTTGATGCACTAAGTGCGTTGTTAAACGGAAGTAACCAAGCAGTGTTGCGCTACTTGTTTCTACTCGCGCGACGCCTCCTCAGGCTGCACGCATAACCGACATGATTCTTGTCGACTCTGACGATGAAGATAACTTGCTTGCCGTTGAATGGGACGCTATTCAAGGGATCTCACGGGGCCATAGATACAAAAATGTACCAAGAGACGTTGTTGCGGCGCGTCGTCGCATCCTACGAATCCCTCGCGAGTTTGAATCCTGTGCAACGAAAGGGCCAGGCCAATGCAAATATAATCGACCTGGAGGAAGAAGAGGAGTCCACAGAGTAGTAGCGTAGACATTTTTAGGTGGTAGAACAATTTTTTGCGGTAAAATTAAGGTCGGAAGCAAAGTTCGGATAAAAATCTGACCTGGCGGTTGCTGGACGCAAAATTCGGATAAAATTTCGGTCCTAGGCGCGAGCAGAAGTTCGGATAAATTTTTCAAAACCGCCAAATTAGTATCCGACCTATTCCGCGATAATCATGGGTCCTCTCGGCGTCTTGCGTACAAACTCAAAGCAAGGTGGAGTTATTTTCGCTGTGTTCTATGATATTGATTGGCATTATGATTGTTCATTCTTCTCTCCGCCCTCCATCAAAAGTTGCAATTGCGATGTCGCGGCGGCATTGATCCCCGCGTTCGTTCAAATACACCGGTTCTCAAGACCATTATTAATATTGCCATGTCTTCCTTTCCTTCGGGGATATTTTCCCTCCGTCCGAGTGTTCCAGAATCGATATCCCGGACTCACTGCCGCATCAGAGAAACCATCTCACCACATTTTGGTTGGTCCATGTTCATATCATATCGATGTCTTTGTAACACCGGAGCTAGTCGTCCAAAACGCCCGCCGACTCCCGACTATGCCGAGTCGAGTCGACTTCCATTCCCCGGGCGCTGATCTTGAGAAAACCCTTCTCGGTCGCTCACACGGAATCGATGGATCCGGGATCCGGCAGTGTGCAACGAGGTGAGACACGACTATTCAGAATATAACCCCTCGCCGAGTTCGCGACATACTTCCGGGCAGGACGGCCTACAACTGATGACCCAATGTAACATGTCGTTGAGCATCCACACGTCATATTGATCCATCGGTGCGACGATGCCCTTTTCAGGCCAGTGAGCACCCTTGTTCGGGTTCTTGAAGTCAGACAACACAGAAAGGGCACAGCGTCTTTCATGAATCAATGGGCCGGCTGGCCCTGGAGCGCTCAGTGAACGTGGTATAGCACCCAGTCGCTTCCTCACTTCAGAAAAAAGATACGCGATTGAATAGCGGCATTACCATTCTGGGAACAACAGGCCTAGGTATGGTACGAGTCAAAAGGGGCACGGTTGAGAAGTGTCGAAAAATACAACGAAATAGTACACATGGGGATATATGGTTGCCGCTCGCCTCTGGGGCGGAACACAAAACGCTGCGACCCACTGGCAGAACAATCACTGGGGCCTGGGGGCCTTGGGTGGCGCCACCGCATTACCGGTCGGCTCGTCGAGACCCAGGAATTTCTTCGAGCTGAGGCGGTTCCGAGTATGTTGCCCTCTCAACGAGACGAGCGGATATTCGCACTTTATCTTCCGGCGCGCGCATTGACTGGGTCGCATCAATATTGGTTCGATTTCGCTTGCGATGAGACAAAGGAGAATACGCACTTGCACGTCTGGTCGTCCTCGCCCTCGTCAGGACGCGTGCAGCCGATTTTTCGTTGTCTGGAAAACCGGAGTCAAGGTCACCTGCCAAACCTAAGAGGCCAGCCTAGCTTACCGGCAGAAGAAACAACTCATTTTCTGTTTCGTTGGCCGCCCGCCCCTCTTGCCAGTGACTTGGTTGATTTTGAACATTTGCGGCCATCGGTGGAGGTCCTCCGCAACGGGAAACTGACCGAATGTGTTCCAGTGGTGAGAGGCGGGTGGCGACGGAGGCTGCGACACTGTGAAGCGGCCACTCTGCGCGATGGAGGGCATCGAGGATGAGAGGTACCCCCAGGTGTTTCCTGGCCGCTCGTGTGTGGACGACGGCTCGTGGAAGGACGGGAGCCGCGGAAGCGCAAAATTGTCGTGGTATCCGCTGTTGTCAGCACTGCTGCGGCGCATATGCGCGCCGGAATAATAGTGGTGATGTCCAAATCTGAAGTCGGGACGCGCGGTTTCCATAGAGTCTGGGAGCTATCGAGGAACGAATCAGTTTGCTTTTTGCCGCAGGTAGGCCCGCGGTGAGGGCCCTTACATCATGCAGCAGGTATCCCGGAGATGAGTGAGTACTGAATACCTCCGCCCGAGGGCTTGAACCGGATCCGGTGTCGGTCACCTCTGGACTGGAGTGCGACGATTCACTGGGATTATATGTGTTGAATGAACCCTCGTGGATGTTGGAACACTGGTTCTGTAGATCGAGGTATTGTTCCGCCATAAGTGAGGCGTCGAGGTATTCTTCGATTGCCGTGGTTGCTTGGGTGTCGCTGTCATAAGCAGACAATATGTTGAGGTATTCCACCTGTAGATAAGGTCGAGAATGATTCGAGCCAGAGCCAACGCTAGAATAAAAAGACATCGTACATCTGGGAAGCTATGGCGGGGAAGCATGTTTCTCTCGCGTTCACTTGTATATGTGGGCCGCGAGGGGTGACTGACAGCTCTCGTTTGAGATGGAAGACGTGGGAAAGACGCGTCTAGCGCCCGTCCCCGTCCTGGCGGGGATGGCGGGAAGAGAAACGGATCGTCCTGATTTAGGTTACGCGACGTGTCTGGCTGGAATTCGGAGGTTGTGAACATTGCGAAGAGCGGCGAGGAAGTAAATCGGGAGTGGGAAGTGAGGAAAGCAGCATACCCCGATCATAGAAGGTATTTATTCACTTGATGAACTGGGCGTTAGTCTTCGAGAACTATGCTGTGCTTCATTTTCGAAGCCGGCAATTTCCTGGAGCGATGGACCCACAAATCACATATTGGCTTGTCAGCAAAAAGATTCTGGGGGCACGCTTGTGTCGATGGGATCAGTTTATTGACCACCGAGAATCCCACAATTGAGTGGCCGGTCGGCGATTTGCCCCGCCCAAGTTACCCTGCGGTAGGAAGAAAAGATTACACGCGGGTTCGTTACCAGGACTAAACAGGAACAAGGCAAGTGAAGCCCACAGGAATCGCCATGGGATGGGACCCCACCTCATTTTTACCACAATCAACCCAGAACCACCGATATTTGTAATTGTAAATCGTAGATCTGCCTCTGCGTCGAGGGCGGGCGAGAAATTTACCCGAGCTGGACTCGAGGTCGCCGTGGTGTCGAAGCACGCGAGTGGCTCATCAGTCAAGTCGAACACATTACAAAGCTGCACCCACAACGGGTACATCAGAAAGCGACACACTGCGATTCCAAAGATCATCGCACGTAGATGCAAATCTTCAGGCTTGAGAGCTATGGTCCTCCGATTGAGTGAATTTGTCGCCGCTGACCGCCGTCGTAGAGTTCGACGACCATATGTGCTCGGGACCTCGAGGTGCACGACACAGTTAATTCTCTTGATCGCATTATCGGGCGCACCGGTTGATCATCTGGATGCCAGCATAATTGTGGGTCAACTTGCGAAAGCGTGTGGGTTTTTTTCCGTCTCACGGGCCTGTGCTGACATTGCGCTGTTACCTATTGAAGGGTCCTGAGTGGATACTGCCTCCTCAGGCTCAAGTAATTGAGATCCACGCTCAGATGCGATGATTGCTGGCGGTTGCTTCTAGCGCTGGTCATCGCCTGGGAAGCACTCCAGGCCAACAGACACGACCGCGATGGCCAACTGCGAACTTTCAGGCTACCGTGGACGCTCAGTTGGGTTGGCTACTGGGTAGAATCATCTGCAGCTGTGGGCACCGCAGATTATTGTGGGATTATTTAGGAGAAGGGCAGTTCGACTAACACAGGAAAAGAAGTCTTGCTCAGACATTTCTGATCACCGAAGTATACGGCCGAAGAACTGGAATCAATTGTTCAACCCGTGGATCTTCCCTGTTTCAGGGGGCCGGCCAACATCCGTAAAGCTTTCTAGATGCGGTGGGCGGGTTTTACGAATAGCTCACCCAAATTTGCATCACAAGAATACATTCTGCGATTAGGCTGGGATGCGATGTCCGCGATAGTGCCCCTTGTTACTCTGCGATGATGCTGATGCCAGGAGCATCGTCGTTTGAATTCCGTGACTTGGTTGAATGTAGTTGGATAAACCTTGCGACGATGGCCGAGCGAACCGCTGATTGAATGGTCGGGAATGTCGTTCGCCCCTCGTTCGAGAGGGCGAAGACGGAAGAAAGTATGAGCCAGATAACGGAGGAGAGCAGGGGCCCGGCGAACGACTCGGAGGTTACGAGCTGAGTGGTCTGTCAACTTGAAGAGAGCTCAGAGAATCCCGCCTGGTAGGAGACGAGTGTATGTTCTCGACTACAGAGGTTTCATCCCGACAGGAGTTGCATGCAGTGAAATACCAGGATGAGGACAAAGGGAGGAAGTCCGCTTTGATCCGCGCACAGCTTGCGCAGGGCCTCGTGTGAACGGAGCAAGCGTTACGAACTCCGTGATTGTGACACGTCAATCTCTTCCAAGCCACCATGTCTGCCACACAAAATGCAAAGCCGAAGAGGCGTCCAGCGTGCGATATTTGCCGCAAAAATAAGCGTAAGCTGCCTGTTCACTGGCCGTTAGAAAATTCACGCACCGAATCTCGATAAATAAAGGCAGATGTCTGTCCTCACATAGCTTGCTCTGAGTCCCACGTCTGATTCTCTATTCAGGTGAAGGGGGACAGCGATGTAGCCGTTGCGCCAAATATGATCTGGCTTGCACATATGCCGAACCGGCCGCGGTAACTTCCCATTCCTCGTCGTCGTCTTCATCTTCTCATCAAATCTCCAGCCCCGAGACGTCGATGCAGTTTCGGACTCGAACGACGCTGAATATGTCGAAATATTGAAGCTACGTTTAGGGGTAGCAGAGGCCGCACTCACCCGACAGGAAGCTGCTCAAACTGGTCTGGCGTTCAGAGCAATCAGATCTCTGGCCCAACCATTTCCTCCTCCTCATCCGGATGACGCAGGCTTCCTGGAAATAGCGGACAGCTTTCAAGCACTCTCCCTTGACGGCGTTTCGCGGGATCCCGGGTTCCAAGGAAAGTCTAGCGCGGCGATGCTGGTCAAAGCAGCTGTCGAAATCAAACCCGCGAATAAACCATGGACCCCGCCCCGGAATCGTCCGCCGCCTCGACGGTGGACCCTCAAACCGGTGGGTGGCAGCTTTCCTTCCACGCACGAAACTGAGCTGCTTCAATGAAGTGGGAAACAGAAACGGACAGAGCCAAGCAGCACACACTCTTTCCAGATGATTCGCTGATGAGTTCGCTCGTGTCGTGCTACTTCTCCAACGTAAACCACTTTCTCCCACTGCTCCATCGCGGGATATTCGAAGAGTCCATACGCCGGCGGCTTTATATCCAAGATCCGAGTTTTGGATCCGTTCTCCTCCTCGTCTGCGCTCTGGGCTCGCTGTACTTGACCGGAGCTCAGAACCGCCCAGGGTTAGGGTGGGAATGCTATGATCAAATCGAATTGTGCGGCCATTCTCTCCGACAGCAACCCACACTGTACGACCTCCAGGCATATTGCGTTAGTTTGATCACATGAAACCCCTTCCAGTAGGCTAATCAATGTTTCTTAATCCGGACAGCTCGCCACTCAGTTTCTGTGTTGTGCCGCCAGTCCTCGAGTCGCCTGGCGGATCCTTGGGTTCGGTGCACGATTAATGGAGGATATTGGAGCCCACCGCCGCAAGGCGCGGGGAAATATGATCTCGGTTGAGGAGGAACTCGAGAAACGCGCCGTGTGGTAAGCATAGTGCCTGTTTCTGAAGCAGGTTGTGATAAATCGCCGCCTTAGGGTTCTCTTGTTATTGGATACCTTCATCAGCGGCACCCTCGGACGATCTACGGCTCTTGATCCGTTAGAGTAAGCCCCTTCCCGTCTCCGTAAACCTCTCTCATTGACGGTGCACTTCGCTGCCAGGATCGATATTAGTTTGCCCTCCGATTGCGACGATGAATATTGGGAGCCACGGGGTCCCGGTACACAACCCCATACCCACCCTTCTTCCACCACGTTTTTCACCTGTCTCATCAACCTGTATCGCATTTTGCACTTTGCCCAACGAAGCCTCGTGCGTCCATTCTTCCTTCATCGGTTCTAACTCTGATATATGGTGCAGTATGTCACCGTTGCATCACAACTGCGGACTGTGCCTGGCGGAAGGAACAATACCTCGTTCATAAACATAGCTCGAGAGCTTGATACGGCGCTGGACGGGTGCTTTAGCACCATTCCTCCCCACCGTACGTCGGGCAGTCCATACGTCTCCAAGGCTCCGTCTGTGATGCTAATTTCTTGAACTGGGCAGTTATCTGGGATCCTGAGCGTCTTGATCACCCATCCTTCGACCAGTCAGCCTCCCTCTACTGCCTTTATTGCTACACGCGAATCATCGTCTGGCGCCCCTTTATACCAGCCATATCCTCCGGGATGATGCAACCAGTGAGCTCTATTACGCGGGTCCGCATTATACCACCTATCGTCTCGCCTTCTAGGATCCAAATGCGCTGGTTGTCTGCGTGCGGGCCGCCCGCTCTTGCATTGATGTAGCGCAGGTTCACAGGCAACGGAGCTCCGACAATGTCCTACCGTTTAGCCAGGTACTCCATCATCATCAAAAAATTGAATCGTCCGTTACTCAACGAACCTTAAAAGAGCCCCATTTTCTCGTCGGCCATGGTGCTACTGCTTGACCAGTGGAGTAACCAGGACCTGATCAAGAATCCAGAGGAGGATTCTCAGTCGCCGCTTCTCGCTGTCGCCATTGACATACTCAAATCTCAGCACAAGCAGTGAGTATGACCATCCCTTCTTACCTCTATTTGAACGTCAATTAATTCCGCCGCAGCTGGGCATCGTCGGATTTTTACGTGTAGTGTTTACCCTCTTCATTCGTCTTCCATCCTTGCTGACGTCTGATGCCAGTGATGTACTTGAGCGCCTGATTGCTCTGGAGGACAAACCCGACCTCCGGGACGACCTTATTCACGCGTTTTCGGTTCTCAATAACCCCATGAGTGGTGTTGCGGACGACATGCCCATTTCTCCGGGTTTCAGCAACCAGTCCGCCTCTGTACCCGATCTTTCCGGAGTCAGGACCGCAACTGGCATGCAGAGTTCCAATTCGATGCAGCAGGAGGAGGAAATGCAGCAGCGGCCGGAAATGCCCTCGACGATGGTAGATGCTCCTGTTCCGCCGCCTCAGGTCGTGATTCCCCCGGTGTTCGTAGGCGACGAAGAGATAGTGCGACGGCGACGTATACCTCGCGTTATTTGACCGGATAGTCCACTCCCCTCGAGTAGTCAACGCATTTCATTCATTGTCTTGTTCCACATCGACGTGGTTGTTCGGACGTGCCGCGCATCTTTTGGTACATTCGAATGCGCTCGATCCGCCTTTGCGCACCGACCACGGCAGCCTTCTCCGATATTCCCCCTCCAGTGGGTAGCGGTACGACAATGGTGACATGGCACTCGACCATATCGAAGATGTCTGCACAGAGACCGGCTCAGGAGGAGCTCCGGGGGAGATTCCATGACGTGTAGGGCAGCGCACCTTGATTTCCAGCCGAATGACGATGCGTGGAGAAAATAACAGTGCCATGAGTTCCCAGAGGAACCAGGAACGGGATGGTAGGTTGATGAAGGAGTCCAAATTCTGCAGGCCCGTGTGAAGATGCTCATTCAGCTCGAGGACTCTGGTGAGTGTCCAAACCTATCGATACTGTACCAAGCTTGACTTCATTGCCTCTACTGCTATTCCGGCCATTGCGAATAGTTCCCAGTTCTTCCGCGCGGACATCCAAAAGCCAGACCCGACCTCTGACCAGCGGAATGTGGCGTCACACATTCGGCTGCAGGGATCCTCCAACTGCAGAAAGGGCAACTTCAAATTGAGATTGAACTATCCAGGGACGGAAGGAATACTGACTATGAGAAGTCTTGGATGTCGGTGAAGTTTCCAAATCTCATTCTCGCTGAATCTGGCAAGTGGCACGAAGATCATGCTGTGATATCGAAGAAAAACCAGAGCGTATTCACCGGAACATCAAGTCACCAGTTTCCGTGTCCATTTCGACGTAGACGACTTCATCCCGATCGTCCATCCAAATTTCTGCTGACAGGAAGGATTCATTACGCTCGCCGACCTCCTCTGAAAAGCTGACGAGAACTGTGTGGGATTTGTCGTCTCCGAGGCCAACCACCGCTGCTTGGTAGTTTCTGTGCTCCCATCTGGATGCTACGGGTAGGATTATGTCCACCATAAACTTCTTCCTCCGATTGCTTGCTTCGAAATGAACAGCATTATATCTCGGCCAAAATCGAACTAGCGTGGTCATTGTCGGTGGGATCGAATTTGCCCTTGAACCTCCCTCTTATGCGTTCACAGGTGGCGCAGGAAGCGCGGCGGCCGCGTGAAGAATGGCTGGCAATCTTTGATTGGCATGTCAGTGACTCTGTTCGCGGCTGGAATCACTCGAATTAATGAGTGGCGGGCGAACCAAGACTCTCGCAGGCGCACGTAAATGTAAAAGCCTCGGATTTAAATAAGCAGCAGGTAATATAGCCGAATGCAGCGCAAGTGTCTAGTTGAAAACATCCCACCCTCTTCGGTTGCAAATCACTGCCCTTGTGATCCCCAAGCTATGTTTCGCGCGAACGCATTTGGAGGGAACAGGAACCGTGCTCGAACATTTGATAAATAGAACATGTTGAACGTCTGACACTCCTCTGCATGATTCCTACCTGCCTACCTACCGAGAATTGTGGATCATTTGGCCCGCGTTAACAAGGCCTACGCACGGCAGCAGAGATATAAGTTACAAGTGAACAACTGCGGCAGGGCGTTTCGCGCCTCACCACTTCGATGGAATATCCATTCCTGTTTGGCTATTTCTGTGCGAACCCCATGACGGGAGCTTCTTGGAAGGAGGATTGATGAAGGGTGACTGTGTAGATGGAACTACTGCCTCAAGCTGCGAGGAGAGGACCGTTTCGTTACTGCATATCACGTGGCGCAAGCAAATGTATATGGCAACAGCCAAAATAATATAATACTTGGGCGGGAACCCATTGCTAGCGCATGCAGTGTGAGTCTGCTGTTCGGCCCTAGTGTATTGATAATTCGTTTCACTACACCTTAAGATGAAACTAAGTGCTTGTATGGTGAGTGGGGTTGCGGTAAATTCCAGTTGGAGGTTGAACAATACTCTCTCTCGGTAACCTGAATTCCTAAAATGATTTTGCTCTCTGAGGAGCTAGTAGAGATGTTATACCACACGTTCAGCCCCGAGTCGACCATCCGCATACGCCAGAAATCTCGTTGCCAAACGGAGGAAATGGGTGATAAGTCACTAGTCACTCTCTTTATAAGATTATGCCTGTCCGTCTGAAGCTTTTTAAGGTCCGCTGATGGCACCGCCATTTCACTGCGGCATCTCTGATCACACAGCCAGATAAGTCCGGCTTGCCTATGCCGAGCCTGGCCGGTGCTGATCCCACCTCGGCACAACTCAACAGCTTTTATTTTCAGACCTTAACAGCTCCTATGCTTCTTTTGATCTTGAACCGAAGTGGTGGGGCGCGGAGCGCCCCGCCACGCTCTTGTACACCAAAACATTGGAATTGGCGTTGATCTACTTCTCTGTGTCCGAAATGTTGCCTCGAATCTGTCGGACATCCCGTTTGGCGCTTGCGGCAGTGAGTGCTGAACGGTTTCCCAGGCCGCCGTCATGGTGGCGGAGGAGGAGAGAAGGTGAAAATTTATTTCCGGCGTGGGGTCGTTTCGAGTCTCTCGTAGACAGACGCTACAACAATTCTCGCTCGTACCTCGCGTGTTGTGGCTCGTTTCGGGCTGAGTAAGAGTGGCGGCTTTGCATGTACGCCCGAAGCGCCACAGGGGCTAGGCCGAGTTGTGAACAGGAGAGTTATTCAAAGCTCTCGATCCACTTCGTGTTGCCCGTAATCCCAACTTGACCGTGTGTCAACGTCAAGTCAACGTGGTTGAATCGCTGTTTGATCCCAGATTGGTCGTCAACGCCATTAGATGTTTGGTGCAGTGGTTTCTTTCCCTTCCCATTGATTCATTTTGCTTTGTGGAGGGCGCAAGTTCGATCCTCTCACTTGTCACCCCTTTTCAACTATTCTCTTTGCTTCAAAACAGCCGTGCGGATGTTGATTTTTTCCCCGGCCTGCGGCGCTGGTTGATTTGAGAAGCCTGGCTCAATTAGGCGGTTTTTTTCCGCCAACTTTTCAGGCCGTGTTATAATTCCCCTAGAGTCACAGCGGCATGTTTTTTTCGGGCCTGCAGCGCTGCTTGAAATGAGAGGTGGAAATGACGCTGTTATTATCCCTGGGTTTTAATCGCTCTCCAAAATGTCGCTGACAGTGGCTGCGCCCGAAGCAGCACAGAGACGATGGTTTTTTTCCCCTTGCCTGCCGCCTGCGGCACCAGTTGCATTGACAATACATTGAGGTGTGCTATTACCATCTATCGAGATCTTGGTTGCAAGAGACCAGGTCAGTAAGCAATATTCCTCAGCATTGTAATTTTTGGCTTCAACTTGAATGCCCCCGCGATGTAATTGAGCCAACTGATTTGTTGAATAATTAGTTTTCAGGCATGAAAAATTTTCAGGGTAATTCAACTCAACTTTGACTCAATTTCAAGGTTCTGGCCTTCCCCCTCTTACAGTTTGAACTGCAGGTTTCGTTTGGAGGTGCAGCCTGCCAATATTAATCAGCCCCGACCCGAGGAGCCATGGAACACAAAGAAAAAATTGGTTAAGCAGGGAACCTGCTGTGTATTATGTCTGTGACTCTTGGGTATTTCTTTCCTAAGGATTAGTAGTGCCAGCTGTTGAAAAACATGAAGCCCGAGGTCTGTTGTGCTCTGTTTCCAACTCGGATCAAACACGCCGAAATTATTACATAATATTCAGTAGTATCGGACACCGGCACCACTGGCAGTATCGCGCCCCCAGATTCATATCTTGACAATAAAATCTTCCGTTCTGTTGAAAACTCGAACTCAAGGACGCGCGTGCAGCCATTTGGCCCGGATTCAACTTTAAACCAAGATTCTGGGTACTACGATTAACCACATTGTGACAATGTGGTTAATCGTAGTACTTTGACAATGTCAATTAGGGGCAGTCAGAGTAGAGGATTAAGGGAGGATTATGCATGGATTCTTCGAAGGATTATGGAATTTTGAAAACCAATAATCCTCCCATAATCCCCTCCAGAATCCCTTCAATTTTGACCGCACCTCAAAATGTTTGGATTACGGTGCGATTATGGAATCCAGTTGAAGCTGGTTTTGCCCCATCATAATCCATAATCCAACGATAATCCACAATCCTTGCATAATCGCCTCCGGAGGCGATTCGAGGATTATGGAGGATTATGGATTTTGGGGATTCTCCCACGATAAAACAATTCGAGAATCCAACGAGAATCCTCGGGCATAATCCATGCTTAATCCTCTACTCTGACTGCCCCTATTGTCAAAGTCCAAACCAAGTCCGGATCGCAGCGCTTGCGCAGCGCTACAAATCTTAACACATCTCTTCACGCGGGAACATCACTCTGGATCGTGAAAGTCGGGGAGAAATTTCCACTATCGCCCAACACTTTTGGGAAGAAAAGGAGGTCAGAATCAGGTGGGTGGGCACTTGTCAATTTGGATTTGACTCACAAACAAATTCATAGTCGGTGTCCGCGAGTACATTCGGGACAGTGATGTCGAGACTCCCCTTGCGGAGGTCAAAACCTTCCGCGAGGATGACTACGACAGAGAGTGAGTAGGTCTGATTTGTCCGCATAGGAAGAACGGCTTACAAGGCGCCGTAAGGTCGCCCTTCCGGAGCATCAGCAGCGCCTTGTTAGAGATATTTACGGGGGCACCAGTCGCGTCCCTATTCCACAAAGTCAGCTCAGGTCAGATGACGGTGGTAGCATCTAGCGAACACACCAAGTGACGGTCGTCTGCGTCTTGCTCACCAACACCGTACCCGCAGTCGGGAACGTGATGGGCGGGGAAAAACACATCGAGGGGCGTCGGCCCCGCGACTGCGATCGCAGCGAGGGCGAGGGGGAGGAGCGAGGAAATCATAGTGGCGAAGCGCATGGTTCGAGGTTGGATGTGGGAGGGAATTAGGTGGAGAAGGGGAGACTGTGATCCTGCCTATCTCTCGAAGACGGATAGCGTTTTATACCGAAGTCGACTAGGCCATCTGAGCCCGCCGTGGTGAGCGCCTTCTTTTTATAGCTCGCAGATCGGAGTCGCGACCCCTTCATGAGTGGTGTGGGTTGATCATGTTTAATTGGGTCGCTTCTGCAGCAGCGTCGGAAAGCCGCCGGACTTCTATGGACACGGGCCCTCTCTCTGCTTCAGAATTAAGCTCTCGGTGACAAAGGCGGTGAGAGTCTTAATTAAAGGCTTCAGTATCTGACTCGAGGGACTTGTGAGCTCGAACGTCGCGGTGGCCCTAGGAGTTCGCCCGGAGGCAAGCGTTCTGCCGGTTACCTCACCTCGTCAAAATCGAACCCCTTCGAGCCCAAATTACCGATCAATGACCCACATAATGCAAACATAATGTATCCAACATGTTTCTCACACTCACCCGACGGTAAACTGAGGTTGGAACTTGGAAGCAACATTCGACAGCGGATGTCTCGGTGGAGGTCCGCTGTTTGTTTCGGGGTGCTGACATCGGATCTGGCCGACGCTCTAAATACGTCGCGGCAGAAAGAGAGCTAGAGAGAGACGTCTGGGGTAACCGCTCAATCAATTTGGAGTCATCGGTATGGAGTTGTCGCATTGGAAATATGAGTACTTTTACAGTACATCCGATCTGTTTGAAAAACAGCAGCACAAGTAAAGGCTCAGTGAATTTCCACGACATCTCCGTGGTCGGCCGCAGGTCTCGAACATTTCTTCCGTGATAGTTTCCGCCCAACGTCGCTCAACGAGCGCAACAAGGCCATCGCGGAGCGCCGCTGTCGGGATCGAGTAGACTGCGGAGGAACGCCTTGTCTCGGGTAGGGATACTGGCTCCGCCTGAGGGAGCGTTAAAAACCAGAAGCATGAGAGGTCAAGAGCTCAGCAGCCGGAGTATGCCGGGAAGTCTAGATTGATCTATTGATGGTAAGCCCTCCCTCCTGGCACCTTCCCGCTTTGTACATACGTACCGTTTTCAGCAGCCTTTCCCTCATCGGTTGATCCCTGTGAACGTGGTGTTGAATTCAAGTAATATTACTCTGGGCTCTCAGATACATTACTGCCCCAGCGGCGGAGGAGGTGGGGAAAGACACTGTGGTGGACGGCGTTTGAAGAGAAGTAAAATCTATATATGTAATAACTGCACAGTATCAATCTACCTCTAGCACCCGGTTGATGATTTTGACCATCAGTCGAGTAACTCTCGACCAATGGGGAAACTCGTTCGCTGCTTTTCGATCCATGTTTATGCACCGACCGTGGCAGTGGCAAAGGCATGGTCGGTATACCCCCTCGCGGTATTCTCGCCTATAAGGTAAAATGTAGTCCGGTCATAAGAGTTCAGCGGAACGTCCCGCTCGAGGCGCGCAGGGAGGTCAGGCTACAACCAGAACAAATAAATTCAACGAAGCCGGGAGTGTACATGGAAGGAAAAGCAGACGCACATTCGAAATATACAGCCGCCCGAAGGCGACTAGGTCCCCGCTCTCCGCCGCCTCAATCGCGCCGTCGCGGGTGAAACCACCGGCACGGATGAGCGCGCGCGGGGCCCACAGCGAGCGCAGTGGTTCATTCGACTCGTGTGCGCTGAGAGGCTTGTCGCTCGTTGCATTTCCGTCGATACGCGGCTCAACCAGGTGGAGGTACGCGAGTCCCGGGTGCCGCGCCGCGAGCTGCGAGATCACGTAGGAGAAGGTGGAGAGCGGGTCGGTCATACCCATTCCTGACCGGAATTCTCAGGACTATTTTAGGCATTGACGAGGAAGTGGAAGCATACCTTGGAACGGACTCCACGGGCTGAAACGGACGGAAGTTCTATCCGCCCCGACGGCCGCAACAACTGCATCCATGATTTCCAAGGTGAACCGCGCCCTATTCTCAACACTCCCGCCATACTTGTCCGTGCGCTTGTTCGAAACGTCTTGCAAGAACTGATCAGGCAGGTAACCATTCGCGCCTGTAGGAAATATTCGTAAACTGTACCCGGGAACCATGAGATCCCAACGTCAGACGCACTGTGAATCTCCACTCCGTCGAATCCGGCCTCGATCGCGTTCTTCGCCGCCTGTGCGTACAAGATGATATACTCCTTGATCTCCAGTACGGTGAGCGGACGCGGTGGGCCACTGTGTCCCGCAAGCGGGACGTCGGAAGCGGAGACGTATGCAAATGAAGCGTCTTCTGATTGGAGCTGCTCGGCCTTCGCTGCGCGTCCAAGGGCCCACAGTTGCATGAAAATGAAGGAACCTTTAGCATGGACCGCGTCGGTGACCTGCGATGGATGAGATAAGGATAACTCTTTATCGGATGATGCAACTCTTACCGATTTCCACGCCTTAATCTGCGCAGGACTCCAGATTCCGGGGATATGTGGATAACCTCCCGCACGCGCCGCGATAAAAGTCGCTTCGGTGATGAGCAATGTGCCGGGTCTGCTTGCCCGCTGGGCGTAGTAGTCCGACACAAGAGGAAGATAAGGGACGTGTGCTTCGTCCGCTTTGTAGCGAGTAAGTGGCGCGAGGACGACACGATGCTGTAGCGTCGCGTTCCCGACCTTGAGGGGCTCGAAGAGTTTCAAGGTCTTGGATGCCATCTGGAGGGAATCTTGAATGAACGTCGTACCAGACAATTTCCCCTTTATACGGCGAACCGATGTTCGCTGATTAAAGCAGTACTAGCCAGCTTATTCAGTGTTACCCTAGCAGTCAGCACTCCGAGTCTCCGAGCTGCTCAAGGGCTGCCACTCGATCTAGATCGAGATGAATAACAGGGCTTAACAAAAGTCCGAGAGATTCTAGAAGCGTGTTCTTTGGCAAGACAAATGAGAGTACCACATCCGCTGCAGGTTTCGAGCAAAGCAGGCGATGAAGAGCAGCAAAGGGGATGGGCTGAAGACAAAGAAGCCGGCGGATTTTTGAGCCGATCATTGCCGGCGGAGATATTTGATTTTAATCTGATCCGAACCACGGCTAAGCTCGCTTCGGCCGTGAAGCCCTGACCGTGTTCACCGATGCAGATGGGCAAGGCCCGAGGCACTGACTGCGTGGCTATTCCACATGAATGTGGATAATCGCACCCAGTCGACTTTTTTTCTTCTTCTTCTTCTTTCCCGCAGACAGCTAACGAGGCAAAAGTCAACCACTGAGATGCTATTAGTTTAGGCGGGTGAACACCACATCGATTCCACTAACCAACTGTTGGAAACTCGGCCGGAAAATTAGTCTTCGGGAATACCGAGTAGTAGCCGATATCGATACCATCGATAACTGGCAGCATGTAACTGCCTTTGATCTGCCTCTTTGATCTACGCGGTCGACACAAAATAATGGTGGAACGTTGAAGGGGAAAATCTAACGCCTTCTTGGCCCACCAGACATAGCAGACTCAAGGGAAAACGAAATTTGGGCTCACGCAGGAGGTTGCAATGCAAATTAATCAGAAGCAAATTCAACGAGAGACGCGAATCGAGGATGCGTCGGACCGAGCAGAAAGCCTCCCCATTGTCTCCGGACTCAAACGCGTACATCGATGACTATGCTGACCGGATCAGGGAAACGCACCAGGACTGATCACGCCTTTATTGCGTGTAAAGTGGACGATGGGAGCCATGGCCAGTAAGTACGTACATTAGCATGTGCGCTTCCTCTGCTTCGAGTCAAAGCACAATGTATGGGTCCTTTCGCTCCGAAAAGTCCAACATGACAGTCAGAGCACGGGTCCTGTTGGAATCTGCCAGAGAGTCGGCCAAAATATTGATATCGGTCGTCTCGAGCACTGCGGGGATCGATCTGTTTTCCCGCCGGGAGAACGGCTTGGGATTACTCAACTCAGCTCCGACAAAGATTCTCCCAACAAAGAAGAATCTTACGGAAATCCATTTCTATCCACAAAGGAAAACTAAAATTCTCCCGGCCTAAAGAATCAGGGTCGATTCTCCGAACGGGAGAATCAGTCTTTCTCCCGGCTGGAGAACTTTTGGATGACCGGTCCGGCCAAATTTGGCGGGGTTGGGAGAATTTCGGTTTCTCCCGTTTGGAGAATCAATCGTGATTCTCCGGGCCGGGAGAACTAGACTTTTGTGGAGAAAATGATAAGATCCCACCCATTCTCCCTTGGAGAATTTTGGTGGGAGCTTACTTAAGTAATCCCAGGAGAACAGATTGATCCCCGCAGTACTTGCCAACGCAAACTCGGCGTTGTGAGTCCCGGTTAGTTTTAGCCGTTCCAGAAAGGTAGCACTGCCCGGTCTATACATGAGCCCTCATTTTTTCCCGGAATTTTACGCCCGTTTTTGCACCTGTTTTCTGGTCCTCAAGATGATGTGTCATTGCTTTGGGCGTGGCTTCGATACAGCACATGTACATGCCAAATGCACTGAAAAAAATCGGAAAAAAATACCACCACTCTATATTCATGTAAGCAGCCCTTTCAGCCAAATACCATTTTATTTAATGCACAATGAGAAACCGAGGGCGGCGTGACATTTGATGGGTGACCGCATGCAGGGTATCACAATACCAAATGCCCCAGACGTTCGCGTGTGATCTCTGCACATCTTTCTTATCATTTATTTAAACTCCGCTGATTCACTGATAAGATAAGAGATCACACCCGAACGTCTGGTAATTCTACGAATCAGAATCTCTGCTCCCACGCTTTGCGCTTTACACTTTACTTCTTACCACCACGCCCGAATTGCCCATATGGCTCTCCCCCCCACCGCGTACACCGCTTGTCACGACTGTCTCTTCACTTTCGATCTGCTGGACGAAATCATGGACTACCTCGGGCAAGTGCGCGACCCTCCCAATCACGACGTCATCCCGAGACGGTCATCGCGACGGTCCTTGCTGTCTTTTGGACTCACCTGCGGAGCGCTTTCCGAGCTAGCTCTCAAGGTCCTATGGCACAGATTAGACAACCTCGTTCCCCTGTTGAAGCTTCTTCCGAGGTTCATGGTGATCCCAGGACAACATTGGGTGTGTACAAAGCCGCTTGGGGTTTATTCACCGTCAACTTTCTTTTGCTGACGTCGCCGCGCAGTCTGTGAAGGGCATGCTCGCGCCCAGGGACTGAATCCTGTTCGACAAATACGCTGTGTGGGTGAAGGAGGTTGTCCTCGACACCAACGTTGTGGTGCGCCTGGCGGCTTCCAGGATATATGGAGGTAGTGTCATAGTCTGTTGTTAGCCTCCGATGTCGTACGATGAATATCACCTGGGTTTCTTCCTGCTTTCACCCTCCCGCTGCGAGCCCCGTTGGCTCTTCTCCCCTGAGAGGTCGTAGCCCCTCTCCAACGTGTTGCTGGACGACCACACAATCATGCTCCTCGCCAACCATCGGTGCCCGATCCTGCCAAACTTGATCCTGTTCAAGTGCCCACGCTGGCTTTACGTCGTCTGGCAAGTCCTCTTCCTCGGTACCCCTCGTTGAAACGGACGATCCCGCCGATCACCGTGGAATCGAGCTCGCGGCCCCATGCCGTCTCACCCACCTCACGCTCACCCACTTCTCATCGTATTTTAATACGTTCCCCGCCGGCTTTGAGTCCCTTCAGTCTCTGAAAATTGTGGGCCCGCGGCCGTTCCGCGGCACGTACCGGCCATCGGAGGCGCGTTTAATGCCATCCCTCCTCTCCCTCACAATCGGCTTTGGCACGGCCGAGATCCCGATCGCCACCTTCGTCCTCTCCAGACTGCGGCACCTGCATTTGCGGTCTGGCGCGGCGTGGGCTCTGCAGTTCCTCCACACATTGGAATCGCCGGACATGGAATCAATGTCGTTTCTCCCCCTTGGGCAAGCTTGGCCGGACGGCGCGGCACGCGGCATCGCCGACGTGGTCGCCAGCCGGTGGGCGCGCACACTCCGCGCATTCACTCTCACGGCGGACCGCATCCACGATGTCGCCGCGCTCGCTGCCTGCCCGCACGTCGCGCGATTCGCCCTCCGCGTGCGCACGCCGCCCGGTGGTGCATTCGATATCGACGCGTTCGTCGGGATCGGCCGGAAGGGGGCAGGCCTGAGCTCGCTCTCGCTGCCCCCGACCGCCGGCATTGAGCTCGCTTCCTTGTCCCGCTTTGCAGCGCTGTGGCCCGCCCTGGCCTTCCTCAAGCTCAATCTCATCAATCTCGCTCCCGTCCCATCGCTCGCGACCACCTCCGTGCTATCGCACGGCCTGAAGCACCTCGTGTTCCATTCCGCCGCGCCGCGGCAGGAGGGCGACACGCGTCGTTTGGCGCACCACTTGGATCGATTGTTTCCGCGACTGGATTCAGTCCGGGACGGGGGTCATGCTGGGGAGGAATCAGTGCCGACTGGACCGGCGTGTCTGCCGGGTGTGTCCGAGTCGGGTGGAATTGGAATCGTGCATCCGCCTTGGGCGACGGTGTTGGAGGAGGTGTTTCGGTGTCAGGATGCACGGCGGCTGGGGGGATGACACTCTGGGGTTCCTCCCATTTTTGTTTTTTGCAGAACGGGAGCAGTTTTGTAAATATTTTTCCCGGATCCGGCGCGCTTACTTATAATTATTCCATCTCTCATCTCGTCTCGTGTATTTTACTGTAAGTGTACTTTTCATCACGCTTTCTTTTGCATTTGCATTTGTAGATGCGGGCTGCGACGTTGGCAGGGTTGGCTTATAATTCAAGATAAGGGAGATGTCGATTACAGGCACGTATTGGAGAAGTGGGGAGAAATAAATAGATATAAGGTGATGTGCGGCCTTCGGCCGCTATATAGTGTGCTGAGGAGAGGTGTTATATGCCAAACCGCGGGGTTAAGGGATAGTGGAACAGTCAGCCGAAGTCGTACAGGGTACTCCGGAATAACCGGGGTGCCGGAGAGTAGGCCGGAGTAACCGGAGTCGACAAAGGGGATCGGCGGAGCTGCTTGACACAACACCACTGAGGTGCAGGGTGAGCGTGTACTGCCAGGTATCGTCTAGAGGAAGAGGAAGGGTCTGGGGAAAGAGAGGAGCGACTGGCACCACTCCGGAAGGGGGGAAGCGACGTTTATTAAACTACTCAAGAACAGGGAGTATGCTAGCTGATTAAATAGTGTTGGATCCTAATTTAGTGTAAAGGAGATAAAGGAGAAACATGTGGACGAGCATATGGTTGAAAGAATATGAAGTCCATAAGCGGTAAGAGAAGTTCGACCTGTATCAGTATTGATCTTGGGAAATGAAACATGAGGTGATGAAATCTGCCATAAGGCGATGGAAGGCAAGAGGGAACATGTGGAGAGGTCGTTACCCCTTGATACCAGCCACGACTGACCGCGAGAAGTCATTCCAATACTAATACCAGGATTCCGGTTGGCTCCGGGTTTCCGGTTGACTCCGGAAACACCGGAGTGGACCGGAGTGCCCATAGAGAACCGGAGTGGTCTTGGGTGACGAAGACCATTGTCCAGGGGTGTGGTTGCATGGATATAACAAGAGGCCAGAAATAAGTGCTCGAGATGAGCAGGATGCAGAAAAGTATAGAGAAGGATGCAGCAAGATATAAAAGAAGGGGTGTGCGGATGGAGTCGGGCCGCTTCGCGGCCGATTCGCCAAACGGGGGGTGCGCCTACAAAAGGCGGCGTTTACGAATCGGGGCGAGAAACGCGCAACCATCAGCCATTTGACCAAAATCTTGTCCCCTTTTGGACCTTGTCAGCTTGCCGACAAGCTCACAAGGCGAAAAGGGCTCAAAATTACACTCACAAAATGGGAACAGAGGTAGGGTGAATCCTTTGAATACCAGGGAACACCTATTGGACTAGCCTAGTGCATACCTGACACAGTTATCTATTCCCAAATTCGAAATAAATGCATTTGTTCAGGGCCGAACTAGCGACCTTGTGAGATTGACCTCTAAGTTTGCGGCCTTTTCATCTTTCGGTCTTTTTGCCCTTGTTTCGCCTTGTTCAAGCCTGAACAAGCATCAAAAGTTTTGTGTCAAAAGTCTGATGACGGCCCCAGGACGCAGTGGATGAACGGGCCTCAGATGAGGAGACCGGAACAGCCAAGCGTGGGCAGCAGGGACGGTGGGTGGGCGCGTAAAAATACGAAGAGGAGCGTCGAGGAAAATTGGAGAGCGACGCGAAGAAGAAGCCGTGATGAGGCTGAGCTCATGAGAATACAACAACAATAAATAACGCGTCCAGGTAATCTAATCTCCCTTATCTCCCACTCAGGCTAACTCGTGCCTCGTCTAGCCTGAGCTCACATTAGGCTAGGCGGTGGGAAGCGTAGGAAGTACTATTTTTCTTTGCACCACTTACTGTATGCCAGCGATGTCGATGTGGCCATGTGTTACGTGCTGAGCCGCGGGGTTAAGGGATAGTGGAACAGTCGGCCGGAGTCGTACAAGGTACTCCGGAATAACCGGGGTGCCGGAGAGTAGGCCGGAGTAACCGGAGTCGACAGAGGGGATCGGCGGAGCTGCTTGACACAACACCACTGAGGTGCAGGGTGAGCGTGTACTGCCAGGTATCGTCTAGAGGAAGAGGAAGGGTCTGGGGGAAGAGAGGAGCGACTGGCACCACTCCGGAAGGGGGGAAGTGACGTTTATTAAACTACTGAAGAACAGGGAGTATGCTAGCTGATTAAATAGTGTAGGATCCTAATTTAGTGTAAAGGAGATAAGGAGTAACATGTGGAACGAGCATATGGTTGAAAGAATAGGAAGTCCATAAGCGGTAAGAGAAGTTCGACCTGTATCAGTATTGATCTTGGGAAATGAAACATGAGGTGATGAAATCTGCCATGAGGCGATGGAAGGCAAGAGGGAACATGTGGAGAGGTTGTTACCACTTGATACCAGCCACGACAGACCGCGAGAAGTCATTCCAATACTAATACCCAGTTTCCGGTTGGCTCCGGGTTTCCGGTTGACTCCGGAAACACCGGAGTAGACCGGAATGCCCGTAGAGGACCGGAGTGGTCTTGGGTGACGAGGACCAATGTCCAGGGGTGTGGTTGCATGGATATAACAGTATCCCCCTCTTGGGTTTGGCTCCCATGCCAAACATTCCAACCGGAGTCGGAAATGGTTAGCAAGAGAAATCCAAAGGGATACCGGTATGGGTTAATAACCAAGGCCGAATGATTTTAAAGTTGGGGAAATTCGTCAACGAATTTTTTTGATGAAGATTTTGAAATTTTTTTGTTGAGGACGGAAAAGTCCAAGCTGATCACGTGCCCGGCCCGTGCGCCGAGTCACGTTTTCGGTGCCGTAAGTTGACACGTCAACAACTCTTTTGCTTTCCTCCACCACCCGGAACCCTACCGCAACACCAGCAACATGTCCGCAACCAACAGCAACACGAACGGAGGTGCAGGGAGTGCAGGAGATGGTGCTGGGCAGGGAGCGGGGCGAAACGGTGGCGAAAACGTCGGAGGAGGCAAGGGGAAGGGTAAGGCGACCGCGCGCCAGATCCAGGACGACGAAGCGCAGGAGGCCGCCATGGAGCAGCAGCGGCTCAACGAGCGGAGGTCTGAGCTGCAGCGTCAGCTCAGAGCTCTGCTCCGGGCGCCGAGGGCGGAATCGCGGTCGGAGGCGGACGCGAGCGCTCAACATCTTCTTGTTATACGAGAAGAGCTTGATGCGCTCGGTCCCCACGTCAGCGTCGTGGATTTGGTGAAGTCGCTCACCAAACCCCGTCGTGACACTCCGGGACCCGTGGTGCAGCCGGACGACTCCAAGGTCGCTCCCGGTAGTGCTACGGGTGCTGAGGACGACGCAGACGACGAGGACGAGGGAGAGACGGAGAGGGATGAGGATGAGAAGGAGAAGGAGGACGAGGATGAGGCCCCGGATTCCGGTGACGACCGGAGTGCGGAGTCCGACCCCGACGACGGGATGGAGGCCAACGATACGGAGGTCGGATGGCCCAACCCCGACTACATTCGTTTCGAGGGTGATGAACGTACGCCTTCTATTTTTTGTTTTATTTTGATTTTTTCTGTTGGCTAAAAGTTATGAATTTTAGGGTGTGGCAATTGCCAAAATAAAGACCACGCGTGTCTCCGGTTGCGCGAAACCCGCAAGAAGACCTGCGCGTCATGCCGTCGCAAACGAACCAAGTGTTCGTTCAACCCGCCCACCACCAGGATCAACAAGAGATCCGTTTCACGTCAAGCCGGCCCCTCTCACCGAGCTTCCGGTGACTCCGGGCGTTCCAAACGTCCCGGAAGCTCGCGTTCGCAGCGGGGAACGAAGCGTCGCCACTCCGTCGCCGATTCCAGCGACGGAGACCGGAAACCGTTTTTCAAGACGGGTTTCCGGGGGTGACGGCTTCACCGGACTAGAATCCAAATGGTATACCGGCACCAAGTCCCGCCCGGCCAAGAAACCCCGGACCACCTCGCGCGCCCCAACTCCCTCCAGCTCCAATCAACCCTTCGACGGCCTGATCCGCCAGTTTTACGATTACGTGGATGGATTGGTGGAACAAATCGAGGGTTTGGAGGAGGAGAATGAGTCCCTCAACAGCGAGCTCGCTGTTGAGCAGACGAAGGTCTCGAGGCTCCACGAGGGGTATGAGAAGGCGAAGAGGTTAATGGAAGAGGCTCAGGATGCGGAGCAGAGCGTGGAGAAGGAGCTGCGGGATAGCAAGGAAGTGATCGCCCAACTCCGGAGTGAGTTGGAGATTTACCAGAAGCAGGTGAATCTTCCGCTACCCGCTTTCCGCAACGTTCTACTGACTCCGGAACCGGAGTTCGACTTCGGTCCTGTGGTTCCTCAACCACAGGAGTCATTTTCCCAAACGCCCCCTCCTAACGACGACCACCCCGACGACGAAGACGTTGATATGGATATCGGCTCGCCCATCGAGTCCGGTCCGGTGTCGGAAATCGGGACCGGAGCTCGAACACGGGAGTCGTCGATGTCGGAGGATATGGTGAGGCCGCCCCAATTGGGCGATGCTGAGTGGGATGGAGGTTCTTTCGACCAGCGCGGGACGCCGCGCATGGGTCGAGAGATTACCCCGGTTCTGGGCCAACTCGCGACTGCTCGGAGCTCTGGCTCCCCCACCCCGGTCCCCGGAACTCCCATTTTCTTCGAAAATGTTGACGAGTTCGTTCACCCACACCGTCTGCCAGCGTTCGAGGTTCTTCCGAAGGTGGAACCTGTCGAGCCGGTTATTCCGGATACTCCGGTGACTGCCGGAGTGGAAACGACGGCGAACGAGGGGAGATGGTCGACGGAGGAGCTGGAGTTGATGGAGCGGGATGCAGCAGAGGAGCGGGAATTGGTTGGCGGTGTCGACAGCGCGATCGAGGACGAGATCCCGTCGGATCTCAGAAGCATCCTCGACTCCGCGATGGATGTCGACGTACCGGGGCTCATGGAGGCATCGGGAAGCGGAAGCGGAGCGAGTGGGATTGGAGGCCCGACAACCCAGGTAAAGGTCGAGCAACCAGAACATCCAGTTCCGGTTCCGGGCCCATCCCGACAATTCCGCGTCGAGCGCTTGGAGGTAAGGCGGAAGCGAAGGGCAGGGGAGGAAGGTGAAGGTGACGTGGTGAAGAGATACGCGGAGATAATTGTGCTGAGCGACAGCGATTGAACATGTAGATTTTTTTGTACTTGTATTTTGTTGATTTTCTTGGAGCCCATTGGGCTATAAAAATTGTAAATACACAATGATTCGTTTGAAACAAACCAGAGTGATGAGGAGTGAGGTCCGGACAAGACCAACCAGAGTTATTGACTCCGGTGTATACTCCGGATTCCGGACACTACCGGAATGCCCATAGGTGATCATGAATGAGCGTAGTGATCCCGGAATTGAAGGTGAAAGTAATGGATAGAAGTGAGGTAAGGGTTTTGAAGATGGTGACTTCGGAAAAGGTTTTCCTAGACGACCGTCCAGAGTTCCGGTCCCAGTAATGGTATCCGGAGTTCGGAGATCGAACAGGATTACGATCCCAATGTCAGCCAAGTAGAGGGAAGTATGCCAAGAATAGAAGTAGAGAGTGCGTGGCATGTGGATTAGGTCGATTGGTGATTCATGGAGGGAAATCTGCCAAGACCTTGTGGGAACTGCAATTGGAACTTGAACACCAATATGCTGATGAGACAGAGGATTCTCCGAATGTTGAATGCGCCAACTCCGGCTACTCGCTGGCCTCAACGAGAGGTCTCCGATATTCCGGAGTACGACCGGAGGTTGCTGGAGTAGAACGGTGAGTGGACTTTAACACGTTCCGGCATTCGGAATCAGGATTATGATCTTCCTGAATTATACTTGAGTGAATCCTAGAATCAGTCAACAGTAATCTTGAGTTTCGATGAACGATCCATATGCGGGTGTCAGTACGAAGCCTGCTTGTCATGAACGTAAAGACAGCAAGTTCCGGAAAGACGGGAACGACTCCAGTAATTCCTGCTTCAACACTGAATTTCCAGGCAGCGATCGAATTGTGCGAGGAATTTTTGATCCATATGCGGAGTTTCATGGGCGTATCCCCCTCTTAGGGTAGACTTCCCACAGGCTACCGCGAATCGTTTGGGATAGAGTCGAAATTTGGCACGAAGCCAGGAATTTTGCCTTGAAGGCAGGGAAATGCTCGGAGACGAAGGATTTATTCCGGTCGAAGAGCGATTCTTCCAGATTTTCCCAAGTCTAGTGGTCGTACTGCGACATGCGAGATTACCAAGCTGACGAGCGAGGTCACCGAGGTGACGCTCAGCCGGCCTTTCTCGATATTAAAACAGTCGCAGTAGTGGAGTTCCGGAGGTCCGAGCGACCGGAGAACGGAACACGACCACAGAGTCCAGCTCCGTTTTACTGGAGAAGGAGTGATGAGGTCCCTGACGTAGCTGCAACAGGGCGCTGCAAGCGGACACAGAGGTTTCCTCGGGGGGAAGCCGAGGTATTGATTTTGAGGCTTTTCCGGCGACCGGACAAGACGAGACGTGATTCCGGAGGTGCAAGCGTAAGTCGAGGTCGGAGGCACGTTGGAGGTAACACTGCGAAGTGTCCTCCGGTGAGCTCTTACCCGATATCTCGACGGAGCATAGGTTCCGGATCCGCGAGTCTGACCGGAGTGCGGAAAAAGAGAGTTCCATGCCAGGTTACTAAGCGGGCTCGGTTGAGTACGTTTATTAGACGTCCCAGATGAGTGTTTTCCGCTTTTGTCCAAGGTTTGAAACCCAACTATTGTCTCAGCCCCACAATACCAAGGCTGAATGAACGAAGGGAGAAAAGAATAAAAGGAATGAGTATGCTGAACTGAGTCAAGCATCTCTAAGAAGCGATCCAAGGCGTATAGGAACAAGGTGTCGAATTTGCCAAGGGATCGGAAGCATACAAGCTTCACAAAGGATTCCGGTAGCGGAGCGGAGCATTTTGCGTGCGCGTAGCTATTCCGGAAAGGTGATCGAAGGGAAAGGCTTGAAGCCATGACCCAATTACGAAAACCATTTGGTGGCCATTTGGACACCTGACCAGACGTCGAGGCTCCGGAAATTTCCGGAGGGTCGAGTCCCGATCCAGAAATGTTCGAAAGAACGGGAATGGCGAGTAGCCAATGAAACCGTAGGTGCGGAGCCCGGAGGTTTCAGATATGGTGAAGGCGTCAGAACTGTCGGTGTCGGCGATAAACGCCGGTCCCTCATGGGAGCAACCGAAACAATATCCGGCATAATTGCCGGTCGTGTGCACACTAATAACCCCAAGGATTAAGGATTCGGATTGGTGGAAACCATCATCTTGCATTCAACGGAATGCGGTTGAGAGGTTTTCCGGTTCCGTTATCCAGAACAATGAAGGAAATCAAGAACGTTGACGCGATTTCGGAGTACGAACAACACCAAAAAGAGGAGACAGATGGACTGTCGATTAATGGAAAGAGTTGCCAAGGGAAAGCTTGTCCGGTGGGATTTTGCCGGAAATCTCGCATGCGAAGCCAAAACCGAGTGAATTCCAATATTTATATAGTTACAGCGATATAGGATGTCGAGGAAATGTTCGTATGCGGGAGTTGAATCCCGAGGCAATCTCGGAGAGATATGATTGTTGAAATCGTAAAACTCGACTCCGGAGAGCGAGCGGTCGTAAATTTTGAGCGAATGTAAACGTGATGGATTGTGGTATAACTCCCCGGGAACGACGCAGACGTTCCGGGTGGAGTTTTCGAGCTCTGCATGGTCTTTTAGCTATCATTACCCGTGGAGCGTGATTCTCCGGTGCGCTGGCGCTTGTCGTGAACAACGCGCGTAATGTGCTGACAAGTTCCAATGTGATGTCCGCCACTGCCGCAATACATGCACAAGCCTAGACGTCTCCGGCGTTCCGCTTCCTCCTTCCGGAGTTTGCCTTTGTTGTTCAGCAAACCGGCCGCCTCGGCAGAGCGCTTGCGCGAGGGATCGACCGCCTTCCTGGCATAGCCAGAGGAAGGACCGGCATCTCCAGACCCCGATGCACCCGTCGTAGGACGAACAGGTGTTCCGGAGCTCGAGGAAATGTTGTAAACAGGGATGGAGGTTAGGGAAGGCATACCCGGAGAGATGTCCGAGAGAGCAGGAGATGCTTCGCGAGGACCGGAGCCACCGCGATCAAGAAGATCGTTTCCGGAAGGCGTTCCGTGGTTGTCCTCGGAACCCGGAGACCCGCGTCCAGGGCTATGTTCGCCCCAGAATTCGCGTGCGTTCCTCCGAGCTTCGGCGAGAGCTGCAGCAGGCTGTGTGGCCCAATACTTGGTATCCAGGCGTGTTAACATTGCCCGGAGCCCAGGATAGGTGCTAGGGTAGCAGACACATTCATCCAACTCCATACTCAAACGCAGCGGAAGCGCGTGGTGAAGAGCATGGCACTTCGCGGACTCGCTCCAACCGAGATGGTTGAGCAAGTCTTCGAATTCGCGAAGGAACGGCCCAATCTCCTCCGTGGAACTCATCCGGAGCAAGCGGAGTTGATCTTCCGCATTGCCGTACGAGTCCGGTCCATCAAAGATCTCCAAGAACTCCGAGATGAAGGCGGAAAAGTTCCCATGCCAAGTGAGGCTGGCAGAAACTGGACGCCCGTAAATAGTTGCGGCAATTCCCCGGAAACGAGTCAGTATAAAACTGATCTTATCGTCATCCGTCCGGTGCTCGCGGGGATGAGCAGCCAGATGTGCGTAGCACTGGGAAAGAAAGAGCATGACGTCCTCTTTCTTGCCGTCAAACAACATCGGATATTGGAGCTCCGAGTTTTCGGAGTCCGGAATCGGAGCAGGATATAGCGCGGGAGATGGAGGATTGGCGGGAGAATTCTGGGCAGATGTGGGATAGTTGGATGGATAAGGAAGTTCGTGAGGAGGCATGTGCGACTCGTCAATGTCAGGGACGTACTCCTCCGGGAGCGCGGCGGATGCCGGCGCTACGACCGGAGAAGGCGGATACTCGAGAATAAGATCTTGATCGAGTTCCTCCAACTGCTGAAGGGATTGCTGGAGATGTTGATCGTCAATCTCGACGGCTTCTTCAACAGCGTCCATGAACAAATAATCCGGAGACGACCCCGAACTGGGAGGCGTCGCGGATACCGGTGGAGAAGGTGTGCCGGGATACACCGCGATGTCGTCCTGAGGCGGTCCCACATGGAAGGTCCCCATGGGAATTGATGCCGCCGCCATGGGAAACAACCCACGATGCGTTACCGAAGCTTCACCGGATAGGGAAGTTTTAGTCGCAGCCTCGTGCTGGGGTGTCGGTGGAGTAGAAGAATCGTGCAACATAACGACGTATGAGGCAAGACTTCCCCGACTAGCAGAACGAGGGGATGGCCAAGAGCGCAAGAGGTAATTTGTTGACATGCTGATGCAGAACTACGAGACCTGAACAGGTGAGTAGTTTAATACTGTTACGTGCTGAGCCGCGGGGTTAAGGGATAGTGGAACAGTCGGCCGGAGTCGTACAAGGTACTCCGGAATAACCGGGGTGCCGGAGAGTAGGCCGGAGTAACCGGAGTCGACAGAGGGGATCGGCGGAGCTGCTTGACACAACACCACTGAGGTGCAGGGTGAGCGTGTACTGCCAGGTATCGTCTAGAGGAAGAGGAAGGGTCTGGGGGAAGAGAGGAGCGACTGGCACCACTCCGGAAGGGGGGAAGTGACGTTTATTAAACTACTGAAGAACAGGGAGTATGCTAGCTGATTAAATAGTGTAGGATCCTAATTTAGTGTAAAGGAGATAAGGAGTAACATGTGGAACGAGCATATGGTTGAAAGAATAGGAAGTCCATAAGCGGTAAGAGAAGTTCGACCTGTATCAGTATTGATCTTGGGAAATGAAACATGAGGTGATGAAATCTGCCATGAGGCGATGGAAGGCAAGAGGGAACATGTGGAGAGGTTGTTACCACTTGATACCAGCCACGACAGACCGCGAGAAGTCATTCCAATACTAATACCCAGTTTCCGGTTGGCTCCGGGTTTCCGGTTGACTCCGGAAACACCGGAGTAGACCGGAATGCCCGTAGAGGACCGGAGTGGTCTTGGGTGACGAGGACCAATGTCCAGGGGTGTGGTTGCATGGATATAACACCATGGCCATAGTCCTCGGATCCAGGATTGGAATTTGGAAGTAACATTTAAGAAAATAAGAAACGCGGTCATCTTTCTTTCCGAACGCACAACCGCGGCGATCTTCGTGGAATGTGCTTATTCAATAGACAAGACAGTCTGCGCTCGGCCATTCTTCCTGGAGATACGAATCCCAGTCTCCGCTTTCGACATATCTGGACACTGAGTACCGACCGCACGGGGTATCTCGTTCATTCCCGACTCAGGCGGACTCGAAGTTCCTGGCCATGCTTGCTTAAAGGGAAGTGCTGGACATGCAATCTCACGGCGAACGGCAGATGCGGCGCTGGAGCGCGTGTACGCCTCTCGAGCATCCACCCGCGCGCCGGACGTCCAGAGAGGACGCCGCTCCTACACTACAGCCGTCGAAATGCTCAGCGATCCGGAGCACCTCACGCGGGATCCGGGCGTACCACCTCCCCGCAGTGGAAGGGTGGTGCGATCCGAGTCTTCCACGGCCCAGGTATGGAGGCGAAGCTAACACGAGGATGCGCCCGGTTTCAAGCGCTGTTTTTAACAATCGAGGGATTTAATTTGCATTCGCGAATTCTGTTCCATTTGAGCGTCGAGGCCTTTCCGGAAGAAACCGCAGGTTATTATATTAAACCTCTATTGATCATGAACACCATCACATTCCCGTCACGCCCACCAGCCATTCTGCAACACAGGACAAATGAATCTCCGTGAGCGACTCCCACCAGAGCACAGGAAGAGCGACGGAAGACGCACCGCGGGTGAGCTCGAACACCAAGGTGCTCGCGGCCGCTGGGATGCTGTGTCACATCCGTCAGTTATACAGTAGGTTGACCCGGTGGGGATGCGTGAGATTGCATGAGATACCTTCGGATTACTGGTGGACGCGTGAGTTGGTCGGCTACGTTGGGACAAAAGAAGAGAAATGCCAAAGGGGTGACTCACGGGATGGGGACAATCCACGGAAGAGGCCAGCGCTGGGGAATGAGATGTGAGTAGTGGACGGAAACGGACGCGTTGAGATTGGGAATGAAACAACCTACACTCCGGACTCGGCGATGATCATCTTGAACTCGCGGCCGATGTATTGCACGGGTGTGCCAGTCGGTGGTGCATCGCGCAGTTGGATGCGCGATTTGACGACGTCTGGATAATTGAAGCTGTTACTTTCATCCATTCTGCTGAAAGGTGGCCATGGACGATGAACCTAGCGGGTACGACGATAGCCAATAAGCGACCTAAATGCAACACAGTCAGGCTAGGAAAGGAAAGTCCATTCGAGGTGCCTGAAAACGCACACCGCCAGTGGAGCCGCTGGCCAACAAGGTCGAAACCGGGAGTTGGTCCCGTACTTGGCGCTGAATTTCCGCTTCGAGGATTCGTAGGCTGGGGCCCTGTGAGCGCCTGTTGGGAGGGGATAGAATCCTGCGCCGCACCGGTATAGAATCTGGATGATCATCGGTTTTTAGGACATGAAGCACAAGGCGGAAGACGACGCACCCAGCGTAGGCGGGTATTTCACGCGCGACAGTCACCTATTGCCGAATGAAAAACTCATCTCAGCGCACAACAAAGCAAAAATTTACCTAGTACCCGCGCATGACGCCCTTGCGGAATCCCCACTGTGCCCACATTTCGCGGGCGATTACGCGGAGACGTTTGTCGCCCTTGTCGCCGTACTGTCCCTGCATCCGGACTTTAAACATCTCCACTGGGCAGCAAGTTAGCACATATGAAGGATGGACCGACAAGAAATATATCGGGACTTGCGAGCACCGCATTCGCTGCACCAGCCATGCTGCCCGCGAGGGCCGTCTCACCCAGCGTGAGCTGCGGGAAGGGCGAGATTATCCGCCGTGACACGCCGTATGACGCGAACAGCAGGGAGTTGACACCTGCGATCCCGAGGAGGGGACTGGCCATCCCTATTTTCGAGGCTCGGCTCGCGGAAAACCGTATCCGCTGCCCGACTCACCCTTATACAGTGCAAAGAACCCCTCCTTGCGTATTGTCTGCATTATGATGTCCATGGGCCCCTTCTGCGCGCGCCCGTTACACGGCAAATTACCGCTGAATAGGGTGCGCACTCACGAACATGCCCTCTAAAACGCCCGATTCAACATTAATCGCCCACGGATTCTCAAAGACGGGGTACTAACACTGGGGGCAAAGACCCAGGCACATGGTTTTCATGTGCCTTAAATGCACATTCAACGCACATGCTCTGCACATGGATGTGACATGGCTCAAAGGTCAACAATCATCCTTCACCAGACAAAGAATACACAAAGAATATACAAAGGAGGGACAAAGTACAGGGCCGGGGCACAGCCCGGTGCGGGAATCCTGGCCTGCCTTGGCCCTGCTCTTTGTCTGTCCTTTATCTGTTCTTTGTCAATCCTTTGTTCAGTAAAGAACCATTCTTGAACTGTGATCAATGTCACACTCATCTGCGGTGAATGTGCGAAGGATGTGCCTTTAAGGCACATGACAACCATCTGCCTTGATCTTTGCCCCCGGTGTAAACTGGGAGCAATCTGCGCGCGGGTCTTCATGGTATCGAGAGGCTGCCCGACGAGGACCTGCGCGGCGCCTCCCACGCTGCCCGCCAGCAGCTTGTTCACAGTGGCCAGTGAGCTGCCCATCGAGGCAAGGAGAAGGAGAGGAAGACCTGAAAAGGAAATGGCGTGCGAGTGACGTGTTTTTCTCAGTCATGTGACACCGGCGCGTCGCGTCGCGTGATTCTCAACTGAACCAGGGAATGCTGCGGAACATTCTAGATAGGTAACTAATTTTTTGGCGTCCCGAATATCACAATGACTCACCATGTGCGTAGCTAATCATGTTCTTGCCCTTTGCCGCGCATACACACACGAACGCATTATGAACCTTGAGATTTCGAGCTGGAGAAGAGGTGGAAGATTGAAAAAAGCATGGCTCAAATACCACTCTCCCCATATCTGATAGGCATAAACAGCTTCCCGGTCCCTCTCAAATTCGAGGCTGCCATAGATTGCCCCACCCTTTGCCAACGCTGAGCTACTCGCTACGACATAATAACCGTTTAACCGGTTGTTTATCGTTTATTTATTGTTTAAGGGCTCGGTAAATTGAATGAAAATGAATACCGTTTTATCCGCTTAGAACGTTTATAAACGAAAATAGTTGGAGCCTTAAAAGGGGGACCACAAATCCGGCGGAGACGAGTATGCAGGATAATCGAAGTCGTCGTTTGGGCCGAGTGAACGCACTTCGACTCCGCGCCATTCATTCTATTTAGTGCTCCTCGTATCCTTTTCAAACCCGGGTATTACTCAGACCCTCGCTCCTCCTTTCACAGAAGTAGGCCTGTTACATACGGTCAAAGCCACGTCTGCTCTTCGCCATGCAGCATTTAAGCAACGAGATGTGTCCATCCACTCTATCTCGACCGCCATGCTCTCTAATCTGTCGTGGTGCCTACTAGCGATAGCTACAAGTGCTGTGTCTGCCGCCAACCTGTCGACAAGCATCACTTATGCCTTCACCATCTCCGACTTTCAAGGCCACATGCTCGATCTAACCAACGGGAATAATCATCAATTAACCCCCGTCCAAAGCTTTACCCCGGCGAATACAACCAACCAGCAGGTACGTGGGCGCCCGTGGATCGATTACTTGCATTGATATCTGGACCTGACGCAGTGGGCGCTGATAAGCACCCAAGACGCTCGCCAACTCTGGGAGCTGTTCAACCTCGGGAGCAACACTATGATGTCCCACACCACAGCCATGCTGAAGCGCAAAGGCACCGCGATCCACGCCCAGATCGTTGGAAGCAACGAGACCTTATTTTGGCGCCTAGATAACTCTCCCGAGGGAAGCCGGTAAGCTATAAAAGCATAAATTGCCCGTCAGAACTCCAATTCACCGACGGCGAAGCTTCACTGACGCCTCTACCGGCCTCGCGTTGACGGCGTGGTCCGCGGAGGAAGGTTACCCAAGTTCCCCGGTACGCCCACCAGCGTCGAGCGAATCCGTGCAATATTGACACTCATTTTCAGCTCACCTTGGAGTACGCGAGTGGTGAGAACAAACGCCAGATATTTCATCTGCATTGTATGAAGGCGTGGAGCATCCCTGGCGACTGCTGATATTAAATACCGGGAAGAAGTCTAAAGTAAAATTCACGCTCCAACCTTGCTTCAAGCATCAGATTTATTTTTGTTGATTCGAAAGTCTTATGCTGTGCATAGAGCACTCTGACCTTGTGTTTGCATTCTGTAGAGACCCTCGATACAGGATTGTTTCAGAGTCCCGCGGACTGCCGTCCCCTTCGAACTGAGGGAATCACCGAGGCCAGCCTGGAGCTACTTGTTTGTATCCGAGAATATTCAAACTCTAAAAGTGGGAGGTTACTCTCAAATTAGCAGAACGATGGTCATATTCCATATTCACACCGTGGTTGATTCGATCCCACTTTTATGTTTGGGGTGGCGCCCAAAACTGCGGGGAGAAAGGTTTGGGATGGATGGCGTCGAGCGTAAAAACTCGACATTGGAAATGCTATCCAGTTTTGAATCTCCGCTGACCAGAAGGGTCACTGAACACCGAGGAAACACCCTATTGATACACGGCTAGTTAGGGAGATACAGAGATACGCTAAAATACAGACGGAATCCGGCCCAGAGTAAGTGGGAAGAGATGTCGTGAAGGTCGTTGGTTGAATTCCGAAGAAGGCATCGCACTTGAAGAGAATGATCCTCAGGTACACTTGCGCCAGCTATCCGCTGCCAATACACCCGTCTTACGCGCGGTAGTGCCCGCCTGGCGCATTCCCGACGGACGGGCATTCGAGAACGGGCTGCTGGTGGAGGTGAGGCGGGATTTTGGGAGCGGGAGGAGTGAGACCGGCGATTTCGGTGTTGGCGCTGCGCTCAGCATGACCCCGCCGCTCATCACCTGGGTGACGCCGCCCCGGTACATGTAGCGCGTTACCACCTTGGGCTTGGTGTCAACCTTGGCGGGCGTAGAAGCCACAAAGATATATGAGGCGTTGGAAACGGAAGTGGCGGACGAGGTGGAGGTGAGGGAGGAGCCCGAGTCCGAGATGTCTGAGTCCGAATCGGAATCAGACTCAGATTCAGAGTCGGTCGCGGGGTCGTCCTCGGGCAAGGCGCAAGAGGACAGCAGGGTGGGAATTCGTGTGGGATTAATCGCGGCGCCTCGGCGGATGCGTTCGGTGGCCAATGTGGCACGCAAGCGAGCGGCGAACGGCCTTCCCGCGGGCACGAGAGCTGCAGATCGCATCGTCACTGCAGGCACAACGGTCTCCGGATTCTCGGGGGCGACCCAAAGACTCCTCCGGGGCATAGTGCCAAGCTCGACGTCGAGCGAGGTTGCGGCGATAAAAAGCTGAAGATCAAGGCCACTGGAGAGCAGGTAGATCCATTCGGCCCAGCGGACACCAGAGACGATGCATGCCCTTTGAATCGCGGTGGGCGCAGGGCAGTTGGCGGAGAGCAATAATTTGAACGATGATGGGGATGAGGAAAATGTCGTGTGAAGGGAGACCTGAACGGCAACTATCGTGGCAGGCGTGTGTGATTTCATCAGAGGACGTGCGAGGAATGAGACGAGGTGGTTGATTGTGTTAGTGGTCGACATGTTTGGTGCAAAGAAGGAACTATTTCCAAGTCGATAAACGTGAAGGGATCTACCCGGAGTGCGTGAAATAAGGGAATGGAAGATCTATAAAGAGAATATGAGTGAAAGGGGTGAATGGATTACATAGCAACACGAACCTAGTTGTCGATGAGAATGCAATGGGGTCGTATCGTCGTATATTGGAAACGGGATCTGAGATTCTGAGTTTGAGAGAAAAAACGACTCCTGAACGAGATGGAGTAGCGGGGGCTTAATTTTTAACACTCGGATGGTATCCTTCTTATGAGAGAATAAAACAATGCCAGCAAACAGCCATTGTGCCTTGTGACGGAGAAAAAAACCATTGTCGTGAAGAACAAAGAGATGATTGCCTTGTCCGTGGGAATTGATCGCGCTTGATGCGGCGTGACATGGCGTCACCAGTGTGACTACCCGGTAAGCCTACCGCACGCCTACCGTCTAGTAAAAGAGTTGGCCCATCCTGTTGTGAGTCGGTGGGGGAATTATCTATTTACAGTAATCTTTCAGTTCAATTTCCAGTCCCGGCTCTCCGAGTCAGTGTGGCCCGGATGCCGGGTTGAACCGTTCAATTGGTTCAAACTTGACACAGGGGGCAAAGATTAATGCACTTGTCATAACCGCATCCGTGCCGCATCTGACACGCACTCGCTGCGTACTTGCTCCACACTTGCAATGAGCTTACGTAATTCTAGTTTCCAACCACGCGAGTTCGATTCCGTGCAGTGCCATACTTTTACATTCAAAGTTTGTTCTCAACTCGGGGATGTAATCATTCAAATCCCATATGTTGTGTCTGCAAGTCCAAAATAAGTGAGTATATACTGTTCATTGCTGAGATAATGGGTGGCTAAAAACATGTGCATGAACAAATACAACACAGTGTTACTCAGATGAGTGGTGAGTCCAACTGCTGAAATCATCGCTGGGCTGTTCAGAATCATGGAAGAATATGACCCGCCTTATGACCTATTCTGGTCTGCTTTGTAAAAGCAGTCTGACATAGACTCGAAATATTGACATGCTTTCAATCCACAAGAGATGCCAGGTTTTAGTACTAGCTGGCAAACTCACTGCAACTTCGGTTGGAATCAAGCTGATAAACCGTGAGAAATACCACACAGAAGCAATACCATCGGGTATCCTAAAGAATCCTGGAGGCTGCATGGGACAGTGGAAGTAGAATAGAGAAATGTGAGCTTACACATGATGATGAGATTGTGGGGGAATCTATTAGCAAGTTTAAACACAGTCATAAGCCAGATATCAATGCTTGCGGATGTTTCGTGGTGCACAGTTGAAGCATACAAAACCATACATGTATTTTCTCTGTACTGAAATCCTTGAGATTGCCAGTTTAGATACAAAATCAAAGATAAAAAAGATGACCGCCGGCAGGATTGAACTCACGTGTGGTGGGAAACTTGAATTACATAAGCTTAGTGCAAGTGTGGAGCAAGTACGCAGCGAGTGCGTGTCGGATGCGGCACGCATGCGGTTATGACAAGTGCGTTGATCTTTGCCCCCTGTGTGAAGACTTTAATGATGTTCTGGCTTTGGCCTGGCCTGGGATTTCGTCAGGCCAAAGCCAAAAACCAAATCACCCCCAAAAAGCCATGGCGGCAAAGCAAGCCAAAGCCAGAACATCACTACTTAGTACTAGTTGAAGTTGAATGAACGTCCGTATATCTCAGCGTCCACTGTCTTCAGGATACATACGTCGTTGCGTGCTCGGCCGTCAACATCACACACCCAGTAAAGCAAAATTTCCACCTAGGTGGAAACGCTTTCTGAAAGTAGTCAGTTCAGTAGTTAAAAAAAAATACATAGATTTTACTTCTTTCGAGTAACACTGAAAGTGGGACGGAAATGACCCCTCTCAGAGCCCATTTCCGCCGAAGGTGCTTCGCCTAAGATCAGCGAGGGCGGATTTGGCTACCGAAACGGCCGATATCAACGTCCATTTTCGGGACTTGGAATTTGTCTTTAATCGATTTTTTGCAACAGGCCTACTGAAATGTCACCTTTCAGTAGCCCTGTCAAACGCGCTGAAACAAAGGCTTTTCACGATGGCCGAAATGCCGGCTGAAAGGTTTTCTTTCGGCAGCGCTTTCAGCTGGGCTGAAACAAAGCCTTTCGCAAAATTGTGAAAGGGCCGCTGAAAGGCCTTCTTTCAGCAAGACCCCCGGGTGCACCCCAAGGTGGACCTCCGGGTACACCCGCAGGTACACCCGCGGACTGGGTCGTTGACCTTGAAGGGTTTTTATTTATTGAAATGACCCCGCCCGGGCGACGCGGGGAGGATCTATTTATTCAAGTAGATACATACTTACATACACTTTCCCTACGTATTTACGCCCCAATCCCATCGATTCTGCGCCGCCCAGGTCGTCCTTCATCTGTGCGAGATTTGGTCTAAGGTCTTTCAAAGTTTTTCTTTGCAAACACCCACACTTGAAATTTCACGACAACGTTCGAGCGTGATTCATGCCCGTAGGTGGGCTATCTATTCATTTGGAATATACATTAGAGCATCACCTGCAAAACAAACCGAAGTTAGTAGACCAAAGAGTAAGAAACAATGGAAAGGACGCACAGTATATACATTACACCTTGATTTTCGCCGCCCCAGTAAATAAGTACAGTATACTACACGATTGGAAACCCTATCCCCGAGCGCTATATACAAACTATCGACTACTACGACACGATTGAAGGTCCTGTGAACGAAGAAGGTCAACAGATTTTTCGATGCGGGAGTTGTTGAGAACGCACCAAGAATGCAGTTCGCTATACAAGACAAAAATATATCTAGTCCCACACAATTCTTTTATCAGACGCCACCAAAGACATCAACCAAGCATCCCGCAAGTCATGTCTGTAAACGATAAGCAACCAAACACACACAGAAAAAAAGGGCTGACCGAACAAGGTCAGGCTGTCCGAGGAGAGCTAGAACATCGCGGATGCGGCCCCCAACTTCTGAGAAGCTTCCCAAGTCTCGCAGCCACCAGTATTCCGCGTGCACCTTCCCCGGCTGACAGGAACAAGGCAGCCGGGCGCGAGGCGCGTCGTCGAGGAACAAAGAGTGGGACATTTTCTCTGCAGGGCGCAAGGTCAGTCAGAGGACTCGAGAGAAAAGGAGAAAAGGAGATGTGAAGACTCACCGGCGGCCTTCCGCTTCTTCGGGTAAAAGCAGCACAGCCAGAAATGCGTCTGGCGGAAGTTGCAGCCATTGTAGCCCTGCTGCCGATTTGGGAGGTTGACGGTCTCGCCCACCTTCACCCGTACCTCCGCGAGGAACTCGGCGGCGGTGATGAGGCCCTCGTAGTATGCCCCGAGGGTTTCGTCGGCGACGACCGCGTTGAAGTAGGTCGCGCCGTACCCGTCGTTGGCGTACGAGTCCGGGAATTCCGCGATGGTGGCGACGCGAAAGAGCAGGCGAAGCGCGCGGCTGAGAGCGCATCAGCGACGACGACGACGAAGAAAGACCGACGAAGCCTACATTTCGGCTAAGGTGGGCGGGAGGCGATTGTAAGTGCGGCGCGCGATGATTCGCAATTCGCAGATGCGGATCCAGCGGCGAAGACGCTTGAGGCTCGTCGTCCTCGGCGGGCGACCGAAGCGGATAGTGACGACGACGGCGCCGACGGCGAGCGCGACGGTGCATAAGACCAGTTGCGAAGGATTAACGAGCGGTGTACACTCGGAAATCGCGACCAGGATGCGGCTGGGGTTCATGGTGGTGGCGGTCAAGAGGAAGAGCCAAATGGTGGTGGTGGTGAAGAAGAAGAAGGAAGACGTGCGAATCCAGTGGCGGAGACGCTTGATGCTCGTCGTCCTCGGCGGGCGACCGACGCAGAGAGCAACGACGACAGCGCCGACGAGCGCGAAGAGGGCGTAGAAGACCGAGTAGGCGCGATTAACGAGCGATTCACACTCGGAAATCGCGCTGGTGAGGTCGGCGCCAGTGGTGCTCATGGTGGTTAAGAGCAAGAGGTGGTGGTTGAGAGGAAAGAGGTGGTGGTGGTGGTAAGAGGCAAGATGGCGGTGGTGGTGGTAAGAGGCAAGATGGCGGTGGTGGTGGTAAGAGGCAAGATGGCGGTGGTAGGAAGCAAGAGGATGCTGGTGCGGGTGGTGGTAGGAAGAAAGAACGGTCGGCGGTAAGAGGAAAGATTGGCGTTGGTGGTAAAGTCGATGGTGCAGCGGGCCGGTCGATCGCAAATTCACCCCGAATGGTGGCCGTCGTCGTGGTCGTGGCAGACGACGAAAACGGGTCGTCGAAGACGGGAGGGTCTCACGGATCCGTGCGCGGTGGCAGCAGGGACGGCGAGCGGGGTGGTATCAAGCGTCGCGGCGCGCAGAGTGGTGTGTGTTTTGGCCGCACTTACTTGGAATTTTCCAAGTCCGCGCCGACGCTCCCCACCTATGCAGCATGGCTCGATCCTCGCGCGCGGACTTGGCGCAGCTGCGGCGGACCCGCGCGTCCACGTCCTCATCCCGATCCCGATCCTCGTCCCCTTCTCCTCTCATCGCTCCCCTCCCGCCCCAGTTCGTCCGCGTACTGCACGCGCTCGTCACACGATTCCCCTCTCCGCCGTCCCCAACACCAACAGCGAGCATACCATGCCCGGTACGCAGGCGCATCGGTTCAATGAATGTGGACCGGGGTGCGGGATGACGTGTCAAGCTTAAGGGGAAGCATGGGGGTAGGCCGCCTCGACCTTGAGCTTGAAGGACCGAGTCCTGTGGCTATAGATCAGCGGCGCTGGGTTGCATCCTGTGGCCATGGATCGGCGGCATACAATGCGCTCGACATCGTCATCGTCATTAACGCAGGGTACGTCGACGTCCAAAGTCATGCCGCTCGCATCGATACCGCACGCCCACCCGCCCGATCGCTCGCCACTCTCTCTCCCCAGTCTTCCTGGGGCAAGGGCTGGAGACTGCGTTCGCCGTGGTCGTTCGCGCACCACTCTGCGCGGGGAGGGTGGCGGCTTCGGCGTCGCAGTGTTCACGGTCGGCGTTTCGGCCTTCGCGGCGTTGCGGGTATCGGTATCGGCGTTTGTGTCTATTTCTGTGTCTGCGACATCGCACTACTACTCCAAGGAGTTGCTACTGGGTGCTACGGCTTTATGGAAGCGCGGGGAGTCCATAGTATCTTCATTGTACAATAAATGAATACAAAAGATCTGAGTCGGTGCCAAGTTAAGCGTTAGCTCAGTGTGTATAGGCGGGGAGCTCGAGAGAATTTACCAGAAGTAGTGGGTAGGTGTAATACACCATGGGCGAGAGTGGTGAGCGGCTGGGACAACGAGCGATAGAGCTAGATGAGAAGATCGAGGATATCGGATCCAAAAAAAAAAAACGGACCTCGGCTTCTTCTTGCTGCTCAGCGTGAGCGCGGGAGGATCGTTGAGTGTCTTGATGACGACATAGCCTCGAAGGTGACATTGATTATAAAATAGAAAAATCCGAGTCGGCGCCAAGTTAAGTGTTAGCGTTTATATGGGCGGGGAGGGAGGCAGGATTCGCTAGAAGCAGCGGGCAGGTGTAATTATACACCATGGGCGAGTGGTGAGCGACTGGGGTAACGAGCTAAAGAGCTGGATGAGATGGTGCTTAGATTGAGGGTAGCGGGTCTGAAAGGAAAATCGACCTGCCAGTAGGGGGGGGGGGGGGGGGGGTCCAGGGCGAGCGCAGAAAGCTCGTTTATGATCCCAAAAGACGATGTAGACGGGTAGGTGCGACCTTGACGTCCACCAGCTGTTTCGAGATCGAGGCGTCCAAGATGCGCGGGTTATGTTCAACGTCGAGCCTCTGTGAAGCCCAGCGGAGACTTGACGACTCCCTCAGAGCGTCGACGAGTAACCATCGACTCTCCGCGACTGCTTCAAAGCCAAGGTTTGACCAAGCCGATACTGCCGACTGACTTCCAAACTGCGATACCAAGGGTCAGCTCAAGGTAGAGTGAACGCGAGTTCGAGAGGACTCACCAAAAGCAGCTGGCGAATGCAATACACCGCGGGCGGGAATATTGAGCGGCTGGGATAAAATAGAATGGGAGCTAGATCCTATAGTCGAGATATCGGTTAAGAAAAGACACAAATGAAATGCGAGACTAGCCTGGGGGATTCTCTCGCTGTTCAGCATGAGCGCAGGTAGCAGCAGAATAGATCTTGATGGATTCTTGGCACGTTAAGAGGTATTTGGACCGACGCCGAATAATTTACACCCGGAGAAGGTCAGAGGGTGACCCCGAGTCTCAAACAGAATTTTGAAGGAATTTGGGGCCGGGTCGAGCACGGCTGAATTGAGTCCTGAGCCAGCAGTGTGCGATATTGTGCTGAGTTCTGCAGCCGTGAAAGCCCTCGGTGAGCGATGACACCCAGAGAGGGTCTTGACGGATGCAAGGTCGTGAGTTCCGCAGACACCGGGACATCCAGGGAGACACAGAAGACCACTGAGAGCAACCGATGGCTGGAAAGCATATAAGATTGGAACTGAGTGACTTGCGGGCGACAGGGTACTTACACGGGTCAGTGGCTCCTCATTAATCATTGCTCGAAGGTGGTGGAACGGTTGGTGGTGGAGGAGCGCGGATAAACGAGCGGTATACACCCGTCTACCCAGTCCTCTCAGCCACAACGGCCAGCGGGCGATTGACACCCGTGGTCGTCGTCGAGAACAATCCTTGATCAGGCGGGTCACGACCCTTGTCACAACCTTCCTAATTCGGAAACACGCAAAATAATTTACAGTCGTCTTGCAGCTCAATTCATACGATGTGAACACAAATAAATGCCTTTTTTACAGGCGATAGTTGGTATTTACAAAACCGCAGAAAATAATTCAGTTCTCATTCGTGCGGTTATAAAAGTAGAGTGCGCCGAAGGTAACATGTATGAAATCGTCCGCGTTAGTGTTGACCCAAATCAGCCCTGTGAAGAGAAAGAGGTCAATGGTGGGCGGAAAGGGAAGGCGAAAAAAATTACCCTAGACAGATTCAAAACCACCGCACGCTCATCCGAAAAAACATAGCGCGCGTAGTGCCCGACTATAAGGCGAGGATGAATGGTATCAACGGTGTCCATCATTGCTGACGAGTACGTTTTCGCAGGAAAATGTGGGAAGCGCATGAAGGGGTCGTTCTTGCCCTCGGGCAGAGGGGCTTGCCGTCGGACTTTGAATATCACTTCTCGCTGCTTGTCGACAACGATCTCCTCGATACTGCCTGCGTCGACTTTGCCGGAAGGTTGGAGATATATGACAAGACTATTCCCGAGGTGCGTGCTAGACCTGGAGTATTGGACACCGTCATAGTGGTGATTTGCGGGGGAAGATTCGGCTGTCTTGGTGTCGGTCCTCCCGGCCTCAGGTTTGTCCCCGAGGTTGATGCCGAGAACGACGGTGAATAGGCGATAAAACTCCAGGAGGGCTGCCGGGCAATTGGGGCGATTGATCCACCGACGTAGGTTCGCACCGCGAATCCAAGTATTCAGAAGCGTGGCTTTGTGTTGACCTGAGTGCAATAAGGTTCAAGATAATTAGCTAAAAGAGAGTCACATACCGCCAAGATGATTGTTTGAGTTGACCTTTCCCAGCTCACCGATAAGGCGTTCAGTCGGGAAGGCCCACCATGACAATACCGGCCCAAACAAGAGCATGAAATCATATATGTGCAGCGCGACGTGGGGATTTGTCACGGTTCTGGGAGTCTTCATATGAGGATATAGGCCATGTAGATCTCCCAGCCACTGCTGGAGGAACACCCGATACGCCATGGCGCGCGTGGATGAAAGTGTATAGCGGCACGCAATAGTGATGGCTTGAAAGATCGCCATGCTATGGTCGAGGAGCGGGCTGAAATGAGCGGCGTGGTCCCCGGTCATCTCCGCCCATAACAGGGTAAGAGCGATGGGCAAATATATGGTGCTCATGAGATGCCACTTGTCCGCCTTGGGAGTGCCAGCTCCCTTCTCTCCGAAGTTTCCGGGGACATGATGCACCCACGACGGGGTGGTAGTATTTGCGATGACGTTTTGAACGAAGCGGAGGTCGGGCATGGAGATGGTTTTTGGGCGGGGAGCGTATTTGGGGTCGATAAGCGGTAGTTTCAAACGCTAGCGGGATGAAGATCAGTATGAAGAGGTCGTACTGTACTGCGAACAGACTTACCCAGGCCACTAGAGCCTTCGCGAGAGCTCCTTTTTTCGCTAGCTTCAAGTTATCTTCGTGCGATTGCATGGGTTGATCTGCTGCCCACAAGTTGAGGGACAAGCAAACAAACATAAGGGACTTTTTGAGCCTTTTTGTCAATCTGCCGCACAATATTTTTTCCGTGAATTCCTCCACTTCGGGCACTGCGGCCGTGTCGGGGTCGTGACTGCCCGTCTCACTCTCGCTACTGCCATCGCTGGCGGCGTCGTCACCGGTATCGGCATCGGTAAAGCTGCGGACAAGGAGCCGATGTATAGCCCGGATGTCTCTCTCGAAATTGCGCATGCCCTCCGGCGGTGGTGTGACTGACTTCGGGAGCTCCGTCGTCTCCTGGTCGAACTCGAGAAAGTGGTAGTGAAAAGCGGGGGGGAGCTCGTCCTTCTTTTGCGCATCGTGAGCAGTGAGTCGGAGGACTCGACGGACATGGTAGTGCGCTATGCCCTCCAAACCACAATGCATGAACTCGGGGACGAGCATGCGCGTCGGGTCCCAGTACGGGAGCCGCCACATTTCAGAATAGCGGAGTCCGTGATCCTTGAAGATCTTTTTGCGCTCATCGAGGGTATCAGCATCTCGCCAAGCTTCAGCTTGACTCCGCATCTCAACCACATCTCGTCGCACCCAGTTCTCGCAGTCGGTCCGGTACGTCTCTCGACGTCCATGTAAGTTGCACACGGTGCAAAAATGATTCGAAGTATGCCCAACCGCGCTCCCACCCGGTGACCCCAATATCGACCGTGGGCCGGAGATATGGGTTTATATGTTCTTTGTGAGGTCCATTAGGGCCAGTGAGGATGCTGACGTAGAGATTGTCGGGCTTGTGGCGAATGGCCAGCGATAAATTGGCACAATAAACGGTGAGCACCCCGATAGAAGCAGAACTCGACCGTCGCCTACTGCCACGGGGCGGGAAAAAGTCCAGGCTGAAGCCAAAGAGGAGGCGCATTTTCTGATCTTCGCCTCGGTCGATGAACAGCTTGCCATCCGGTCCCACGAACTCTTGGACGAGGGTACCGTGAAGCACGTTGTCGACAAACTCCGGCTTACCCTGGAATTTAAATTTCCAGGCCAACGCATCGTCGCAAGCTCGGTCCACCTCCTTCTCGATCTCAGGAGTGGAGAGCAGACGGGCAAGATAGTTGAGGAACGAATGGGACAGGAATGGCCTAATCGGACGGGGGTGGGTTTTGGTCTCGACCAACAACGCGGTGCCGCATCTGGATCGACCGTCTACTCCGAGGATCTCATTTTCGCACTCGGTGGGCCATGTGGGCGCTTTAGTTGCCGAAAGAGTAGGTGGATGGATGTGATGGCACGATGGACAAGCTGCATACAAGACAGTTTTGCCGTCCACTTTCAGTCGCTGCATTGCCGTGTACAGGCTGGTAGGTAGATCGAGGAGAATTTGCTCTTGCAGACCATCGTAGGAGGAATCGTCGCCGGCGTTCGGGTTCATATGCACCGACATGGCCAACTTTATCAGGAGCGTGATGGAGCTGAAGAGGAAGTTGGTATGGCCGATGGAAAGACCTAGGACGACATTGCAGATGAGTCCGAGGAGGACCATAATCTGACCCATGGGATCTAGATCTTCAATGGGATTTTCCAACGCATATGCTAAATAGCAGTGAGTACTCGGAATAATGGGGCAAGCCCAGGTTCATACCTGAGTCATAATACAAGGGCCGTTCGTCGGGAGGGAGGGCGGCGGCGAATTCGTTCAGTTCCGATTCGAGTTTGCGCATCTGCTCAAGGACCCCTTCTCTCTCCGCCGTGATCTTGAAAGGTTTCAACGACTCCGCAACGATTGCAAGCTCACGCTTCAGCCCATCAACCATTTCCCACAAACCTCGCGTGTCCTCCGACGCGCGGTCAGCGTGCCGAAGGATTGTGAGGGCGGTTTGGACTCTGGACTCGAGGCCTTCCAGCACTCTCGCGGATTGTGCTTCACGTGTGGGTTGTTTTGGACGGGCTTTGAGTGCCTCTGAGAACACCGCCATCATGCTCTGTTCTGCTTCCGAAATAATCTGCGTGGGGGTAGGAGGGCCAGCGGAAGTCGAGGTGCCCGATGGCTGAGGGTCATCTGTCAGGGCCAGACGCGCCACTCTTTCCATGATTTCCCTCTGCACGCGCGAGTCAGGTACCACACAAGAGAGCCGCATCGAATAACTTACCTCTGCGTCTGGCTTCTGGGCTGCTTTGGCTGCCTATTCGATTGTTGAGTTAGTACAGCTTGTACTTTGAATCGAGCGACTTACATGTTCCTTCTGCGCGCGTGTAGGCCCCACCCAATCCGTGACCTGGTGAGGCCCGGGCTGTAGAAAACACTGGCACAGGCGGCCGACTGCCCGACCCTTGGGCATGGTGAGGGATTTGCGCGTAGCTCAACAAGAGGCGGTTAACACCTGTTCTCGAGAAAGGAGATGAGAATCTCGTTCAGCGCGCCAGCTTTTATACTGTGCGAGCATCTTGTTCTGTTTCTGGACAACAAGGCGATGTCCATATTGGTCCATTGGAATGTTGAACAGATGACCCTGGCGACGAACCGCGTCGCTCAGCGATTTACGCCGAGGGGCGAGCTGAGGGTCACTTTGCAATATCGAGGAGCGAATTGCGCTCTGACATTTTGCAGAGGTCCACAATTCACAAGCGATTGACACTCATGAACCGTTTACATTCGGTGCGATTTTCCGAGCGGTCAACACCCAGAAATCGACCTTGTGCAACTTGGGAGGTAACTGTCAAGAGGAGGTGATGTGCATGCGAACCCTGGCGGGCCGGGCGACCCGCGACTCATGACACCCGAACCCGCGGACCTTCCCAGATTGTAATTTCAAGTCGATGCGAGCCCAATTTACTCGACAAATACGCAAACCGCTGGTTCCAATTTAACCTCAATCTTAAACGGCTAAGAAAAAATCAATTCATGAATGTATCGCTGAGTCTCGTATCATGTACTTGGTAAGGAATATTGTCGCTCGATGAGGAAGACCGCTGAGCGGATGATGAGGAGAAAGAGAGCAGAGTATGTTAAATGAAATCTAGTTCTTGAAGCCTTCGAGTGATTGGAATCGCCCGGTGCGCTGGATAAGAATGAAGAGATCAACGTGGCAACCCATGGGAAGCGGGCCTCTCCGTGTTGTCGGTCCTCACCCGCTTGCGCGAGTTGATGCACCGTAGTCGATGCCTGGTCGCCCTAGAATTCCACGTCCGTGGTCCCATCCTCCTCGGGCGCCGTTCCCCCAATACCCATCTCCTCCACATACCCTCCACAGCGTCGTGCATGAAGTCGGGGACAATGGGCGAAGTCCAGTAGCAGTGCATGACGTCGGGGACATATGTGCGGAAAGAATTCCAGTACGGGAGTCGCAACAATTCAGGCCAACGGACTTCGCCGGTCTCGACGAGGGTATCGGCATCCCGCTGAAACGGTGCACTCGGGTGCAGCCGTGAAATCGATAGACCGGCGGTCGGACCAGCGCAGCGAGCTATAAACTCAACTAACACCAACCACAAACCAACCAAATCTAACTAATCTCACAAACTCCAATAACCGAAGCTAATCGTGTGTGTGAGTTCGGGGTAGTGGGACAGGCGTATCGTCCCTCAAGAGTGTTGCTTCAAGTGTTATCGATAAGTTGAGCACTGACTAAATTGTATAGAGAGCAAGTTCAATTGGGTTTGTATTCAATATCTTTATCTGAGCGGCCCCGTAGAATTGTATAGTTTAGAGTACTCGACTCGAGTACAGAATGCAGAGCTTGTGTACTAACAATGCTACGGTTTCCACTCTTGCCACAGAGTAGCCACGGTAGACCGAAAGGTTGAGCTTTCCTTTATTTCCCAACTATTGCTAGAGCAAAGCTCGATAGCGGCGGCAGAGAGCAAAGCTCAATCGGCGGCTAGTGGATGGAACGTACACACTCGTCGAGGCTTTCCTTTATTCTCACTGACGGTACTCTCCGTAGCGGCAGGGAGACAAATCCTGTTGGCCAGTTTCCGGTCGGCAACAACGGCTTCTAAGGACTAGCGGCTGGCTAGGCGGCTGTGCTCAGGCAGCGGTTGCGTGGAGACGTACACACCTCTATCCTATCTTATTGCTTTCCAACAAAATCTAATTTTATATCTTATCTTTCCTCTGAGGTACTAACGGCTGGGGGCCGGATTCACTATCGTACATTGGTGTAACTCTACTGTATTTATACAAACTAAGGGAGCAGGATGGAGATAACCGGAACTGAGTCGGAAAGTTGTGATATGTCGTGATTGATGCTGCGGTAGGATCTACGGTAGGTCAACCAATGATAGCCCTGGCAATTGTCTCTACCGTGGGCTTGTGGTTACCGGAGGTGTCTTATCCTTTCTAGTTGGGTTGGTGGGGGCTACCGTAGGTTGCCCTATGGTAGAAGTCCCTAGGGTTCAAGTTATAGTTTACTCCCTGAAGGTCGCCCACCTACCGTAGACCTTTCTATGTCTACGGTAGGTCCCGTACTACTCATATCTCATCTCGGACAGCTCCCGTAGTCTTGGCATCACATGTCCATGTGGTTGGCCTATCACAAGGAACTGTACCGGTGGTGCAAGTTCCGTGCCGGCTACCGTAAACAGCCGTGTTTACCGTAGGTCAATGTGCCATTGGTAATCCTTCCTAAGCTTTAGCTTGTAGTGCACCTACCGTAGACCACTAGGGCTACGGTAGGCCTTATCTTTAGCTTAGTTCTTGTTTCAACTTTGGGCGGGTACTATAAGGTGGCCGCCACAATATCATATCTGCTTTATAGCTCAATCTAGGCCTAGTTGTGCTTGACAACACTGCCTTCATGACATCTGATCTATTGTGTTGAATCTTGACCCGACCGTGGGCCGGGAGCTACCGTAGGTCTGCTAACCAACGGTAGCTCTCAATAATCCCAACGGTCGGACTAATCCGAGTTCAACTATTAATATTGAAACAAGGTGCCGCTTGTGACGTTCAGCTACTAAGAAGTGTAGTTCCTCTTGTTCACCTATAGCACTCAAGGAATCTGACGGTCAGCCAACTCCCGGAGCCCGACGGTAGACTTTATAACTGAACTTAGTTCCCGTAAAGGTTCTTTATTGAGTCTTCAAGTACTTGGTGGCCCATCGGCTTTCGGCCGTCATAGGTGTAGAATACCATTCTGAGGAGAATGTACTCTCTCTGTTCTAGTCTCCCTTTGACCTTTGAATAGGTTCGAAAACTGGTGGTTTTCATGTGTGTTTTCTTGTACACCCTATCATCTCCCCCTTTCTGAAATCCTGACTGTCCGCAGTCAGTAGACCCGACGGTAGAGCTTCAGTCAAGGTGAGCGGTTGTCGTAGCAGAGTACATATGGTCAGAGAGACCCAACCACTGTCCTGCTTATCTTAGTACTCCCTTGTATATTTCTGTCTCCATTTCTACATCTTTTCTTATCTCAAGTCGTCTTGCACATTTGCACTCGTCTGAGTGCTCATAATTATTGACTGGCAAAACTCACCAACTTGTGGTCCAATCTTAGCTTTGAGATATCTGTCGATGAAAACCATGCTTCCGGGAGTATATTCAACTCTGATGTGCTGCATTAGCCCACAGCTTTACCAACAAATGATCTCCTGTCCATCTATCTCTCAATCCGAAAAATCTATAGCCGGGTTGATTGTCCCGGAGCCAGTGCTCCACTATTTTCGCGAGGCAGATGCCTACCGGCAGAAGCAAAACCAGTCAATGATTAAATTATCCATTTACGGGCGGGTGTAGGCTCCCAGCGGGAGAAGAACCACTCGATGGTTGGATCTTTCCTACGGGCAGGTGCTTATCTCTCCCCCATTTCTGAGATTTTCGCTGTCCTCAGTGATGTGCAGGCAATTCCATCCACGATTTCTCCCTTGTCTTCTATGTCGGCCAAGGTCAGAGCGAAATCAGTGACTAACCTGCTCCTGATTCATTCAACACTCAAGAACACTCAACCCGTTATCATTAATCTTGTCTATTCCATTCCAGTTCCATTGAGCATTTTTAATCGAGCGGCTGACCAACCATTGGATTGAAAATCCATGCTCAACCAAAATTTCTCCAGCTCAATTCCATTCGATCTGAGTCCTCTGGTTGGACCTCAACACATGTGCATTGAGTGCACCGCCCGGAGTCCGGAAATTTTGTCTATTCTGCACCATCGTCATCAAATGCTTTGATTTGAAGGTCTTGAAACCACACCCAATTAACAGCCAATGCAAGTTTTCCATAGCATGGGATTTTTAACCGGCCAAAGGTCAATTGTGGTTTTCAAGGATCCCTGTGATCACTTTTGTCCGGCCGGAGGCTCTCTCTATGCCGCCATATCGACGAACTGATCACTTGAATCGACATATCTAATGCTTCAAAAGACAATTCAAAGTCTGTAGAATTTTCTACAAGCAGTTTGAGTTGCTTTCTTCACAATTTCGCTCTGGCCCCTACGGGAGGGTGGAATTCTCACTGAGCTATTGGTAGGAAGCATCGCACCAAAGGTAAGACACTTTGTAGTGGGTTACAATTCACGGTGAGAGCCCCAAGAATCCCCTTCTTATCTTTACAACTGGTCCAACTTGGGGTAGAACTGCCACCCGGAGGGCTGGGCTGCCCAACGGTAGCCCTCATATTTTGGTGTCGGTTGATCGAACTTTGGGTTGTGTGAACCTCCCAGATGGTGCCGGTAGGTAGAGACACTCTACCGTAGTCAGATAAGTCTTTTTCGAGTTGAACTGCCTCCCCGCGGGTCTATTCAAACCGGTCTAAGTATCCAACGGTAGCGTCAAAACTCGATCAAATGTCCGGTTGTACATTTCGATTTATCGGCGCTTTTCAACCGGAGGTTCAAGGTGCAAATTGCCACAGGCCTCAATTCTCATTTCTATTCACTGAGCCCGACGGTAGGGTGATTTTGTTCAGCATCATTACTTGATTCCCAAGTAGGAGCCATGAACAAGTTCAACCACTCTCACAGTCAAAGGCCGACCGTAGGCTTGCAAAACCCAACCGTAGGAAGGTTTCGAAGCACCAAACACAGGGTTCGATACGACTCTACGGTAGACCCGTGTTCCAACGAGCATCACTAACATTCACTTTCAATAAGTTCTACAGGTCTGAATCTGGACTGTAAAACTTATGTATCCTTTCTTTGCTTCGTTCCGACACACTCTTCTTGGCCCTACGGTAGCCCGATATTGTAGTGAACCTCCCCGACGATCGATTGAGGGTGACGGTAAGGAAACTATCAACACAGGACCAATAAATCTATTGAAAGGTGTTCAACCACTCTCAAACTCAGAGCCAGAGTGCAATTCTTTTCATTTCTTCGTCTTTGGTGAAAACCATTCATCCTGTGCTCTCTACAGTGGGGCGACATTTTAAACAAGTCCTCCTGACGGTAGAACGAAGCCGGTGGTCAAGATACTATCACCACACTGCCGATGAAGACATTGAAAGGGTGTTTATCCACTCTCAAACTTGATACCTGACGGTAGGCTGGCTTGTAGAACCCGACCGTTGCAAGCTTTGAATCACCTGCAAACAGCCCCGCCCAGAGCTACGGTAGGTCTGGCTTCTAGTGAGCCTTCCCGACGGTAGGAGGGATTTTTGTGTTTGTGTCTAATCTGAATTAGACTGTAGAATTTTCTATTGTTATCTTTGCTACGGTCGAACTCAGTCCTCCTGGCTCTACGGCGGGCCCGGACTTTATTGAACCTTTCCAACGGTCGATCGAAGCCAACGGTAGGGCCGTATCAACCCACGGTCATTGATTCTCCTGAAAGGGTGTTCAACCATCTCAACTTGAGATATGGCCATAGGTTCTTGAAAACCCGATCGTAGGAAGGTTTGCATCAGCTAACAAGCTGTTGGATAGCACTCTACGGTAGACCAGCACTCTAGCGAGTCTCGCCGACAGTAGCAAGAACTTTAAGCGTGCCAGCGGTAGGAAGAACGTGTGAGGGATAATGAAACCATTCAGAGGATCCAACACCCGTGGCATACATATTTCAAGTTTCAGCCTTTTCCACAGTACTCTTGATCCAGTTATGTACAGCCTGACGGTAGACACATTTGACAGCTTCCACCCCCAATAGGTTGGCGGGACTCAACGGCACAAATAATTCCTTGCACAACACAACTTCCTAAGCCAAGTTTTACTTTAGCGGGGAATTGTGCTATTAGGGCCGCTCTTTTCTTTATCTTGCAGACTACATCCTTTCCCTACGGTTGAGATATAAAGTATCGAATATTCCCTACAGTTGAAGCCTGCATAGGGAGGGCAACGGTAGGGAAATTTGATCTGTTTTGGAAGGGTATCCGAGCGATTTTAAACTCAATAGGCAACGCAACGGTAGCCCCGTTTTGAATGGAACAGTGGATAGTAGAGTGCTACCCTAAGAGTGACCATGTTTGCAAAGGTCTTCCCTACGGTCGGACGAAGCCAACGGTAGGGCCACTATGAGCCCACAATGGATTATCTTGAAAGGGTCTTTAGCCACTCTCTAAGTCACTGCCTGACCGTAGGCTTGTAAGAACCCGACCGTAGCGAGCTTTGAATCGGCCAGTGAATAGTTGAACACTGAGCTATCATTGGTTTATATCCAAATGAGCCTCCCCTACGGTAGGAAGACCCACAAGAATGCCAGCGGTAGGAAGAACAAGTGTAGCACCCCAGCAAAATGAATATATTCTGAGGATTCAACGGGCAATGCACACAAAATTTCAACCTCCCAACAGGACTCGGAGACCCCTGATGCAGCCATGTACAGTCCAATGGTCGCTACGTTCGACCGCCTGCACATCCAACAGGTGGGTAAGATTCAACGGTCCGAATAATTCTTGTTTCTGCACAAAACAACTTTCACTTCCGCTGAGAAATGTGCCGTTAGGTGCCATTCTTTTCTGTCACCGATTCTCCCGTTGAACCCGTATCCCAAGTGAGTGGTTTCGTTTCACTCCAATGTCGACAGGTTTCAACAGCAGACTACCTATTGAGCCAAGCAGTACTGAATAATCCAAATACTGGTTCAACACAACAGGTTTGGGTTCAATCTCCTTTATCTATAGTTCTTTTCCTGCTGATGAGATTTTGCGACCTCCGGGTGGATATTCAGGACTATTTTTCAATAGCCTTCCACCCAGCCGACGGGTGGATCAATTGGAGCCCATAGTGGCTGACCATAACACACCCTGGCGGCCAGTTTTGTATTTATCTGTCCTGTTGAACTCTCGAAATAATGCTCGCGGCTAGCGACTGATCTCATCTGGTTTTCATATCCTTATCTTTTTGCGAAGCATGCACCTGGCTGCTGCAAGGCCGGAAACATGACGGGAGAGCGAAGATTACTGGATGCCCGTTCGGAAGGCATTCAGTAATCTTCGCCTCCTCAGTGCAGCTCTTCTATCTTATGCTGGAGTGGCAAGAGTTGACACTCATCTCTTGTACTTCAGAAACAGCAATGTAGATGTATATTCGGTCGCTGGCTTCAAACCTGTTTCTGAAGCACATTTCAATTCATGTTGCTCCCGCCGCGCCAGATACATTACTGACCGTTGGTGGCAACATTTTCTTATCTCGTATCCGGTCATTGAGTGGGTAATTGATAACTGCCAATGGTTGAATTTGACAAGACATTGGTTGAATAATCAAGCCTGGCCTCAAAGTTCTTTGCAATCCTCTTCGCAGCGCGGCAATACTCATCAAAGGTGAACTCAAGTTCGGACTCAGAAGCAGTGGCGTCAAGCCGTTGGTCACTCATGTAGTCCTTGACTTTATCTTCGAACACTGGCTCAAGCTTGCTCAGGAAGCCTTGAATTGCCTCCCAGGTGGGTTAACCGAGCCGGCGGTACAAGCAATTTTTTGACTTGAACACTCAATGCTCTTATCAGTTTGAACAGATTATCTTGGTCGGAAATTTCAATGCTGCCGTCGGCATAAGAGTCGAGGGTGCAATGAAAGGTGCGAACTGACCCCCGGGAGTGTTCCCAAGCACAAGGATAATTCTGTATTACTTCTTTTCTAAACACCGTGTATGGCTTTGAATAAGAGTCAAATGCTCGCCATTGTCTGCCTGTCTCCAGTGCAGTATATCTGACAAGAAATTTGTTCTTTTCACCGGCGGAAGTTTTATCTATTTCCATCATCCGTTCAATGTGTTCAAGAAACTCAAGGAGCTCCTCCGGGCGGGTATCATCGAAATGCGGAGCATTCTTTTCATACGCCTCCGGGACACGGTTGTCATCTGAATCGTAGTCTGCCATCCGAGCGGTAGACAGGTTATCAAAGTGAAGGTGGGGTTTTTATGGTTTGTGGGACAAGTCTCAACGGTAGTTCTAGCGGTAACAATGCGGGGGCCGGAGCAAGGCTCAACGGCAAGGTAAATGAATTTGTTTTAGACTCAAGTCAAGCGCCAGAGTATAGGGTTTCTCGAAGCAAGTCCGATGATTCTGAGTTACTACGAGGATCGATGTAACGGGTGTTGCACTTTGTGGCGGCAAGACCAATATGACTCTGGAGCAAGGCTCAACGGAGTATAGGAGTTTTTGGTTTATACTCTGGTTTGGGCTACTGGAGGGGCGAATGAACCACAAAATGGCTTGTACCAATGAAGTAGTGACAATCCACAAGTCTTATTCTTGAGCAACAACTCCTGTCACCCCTCGCGGTGGGCTCCAGATGTAACGGTGCACTCGGGTGCAGCCGTGAAATCGATAGATCGGCAGGTCAGACCGGCGCAGCGAGCTATCAACTCAACCAACACCAACCAAAAACCAACCAAATCTAACTAATCTCACAAACTCCAATAACCGAAGCTAATCGTGTGTGTGAGTTCGGGGTAGTGGGACAGGCGTCTCGTCCCTCAGGAGTGTTGCTTTCTTAAGTGTTATCAACAAGTGGACCGCAGACAAGGTTTATATTGAGCGCAAGTTCAATTGGGTTTCAATTCAATTCAATTCAATATCTTTAACTGAAGTCGCGGCCCCCGTAGGAAAGTTTGTATGGTTTGAGAGTACTCGACTCGAGTACAAAATATGGAGATTGTGTACTTGCAACGCTACGGTGACCACTCTTGCCACAGAGTAGCCACGGTAGACCGAAAGGTTGAGCTTTCCTTTATTTCCCAACTATTGCTAGAGCAAAGCTCGATAGCGGCGGCAGAGAGCAAAGCTCAATCGGCGGCTAGTGGATGGAACGTACACACTCGTCGAGGCTTTCCTTTATTCTCACTGACGGTACTCCGTAGCGGCAGGGAGACAAATCCTGTTGGCTAGTTTCCGGTCGGCAACAACGGCTTCTAAGGACTAGCGGCTGGCTAGGCGGCTGTGCTCAGGCAGCGGTTGCGTGGAGACTGCTTTCCACGGGCAGTAGGACTGGCTTAATCCTCCGCACTTACAATGGTCTCAAAGGGCGTGGTTCGCGGAACGTACTAACTCGCCGATCTAATTGCTTTCCAACAAGTCTGATTTGTCTCTGTCTTTTCTCTGAGATACTAATGGCGGGGGCCGGATTCACTATCGTACATTGGTGTAACTCTACTGTATTTATACAAACTAAGGGAGCAGGATGGAGATAACCGGAACTGAGTCGGAAAGTCGTGATATGTCGTGATTGATGCTGCGGTAGGATCTACGGTAGGTCAACCAATGATAGCCCTGGCAATTGTCTCTACCGTGGGCTTGTGGTTACCGGAGGTGTCTTATCCTTTCTAGTTGGGTTGGTGGGGGCTACCGTAGGTTGCCCTATGGTAGGAGTCCCTAGGGTTCAAGTTATAGTTTACTCCCTGAAGGTCGCCCACCTACCGTAGACCTTTCTATGTCTACGGTAGGTCCCGTACTACTCATATCTCATCTCGGACAGCTCCCGTAGTCTTGGCATCACATGTCCATGTGGTTGGCCTATCACAAGGAACTGTACCGGTGGTGCAAGTTCCGTGCCGGCTACCGTAAACAGCCGTGTTTACCGTAGGTCAATGTGCCATTGGTAATCCTTCCTAAGCTTTAGCTTGTAGTGCACCTACCGTAGACCACTAGGGCTACGGTAGGCCTTATCTTTAGCTTAGTTCTTGTTTCAACTTTGGGCGGGTACTATAAGGTGGCCGCCACAATATCATATCTGCTTTATAGCTCAATCTAGGCCTAGTTGTGCTTGACAACACTGCCTTCATGACATCCGATCTATTGTGTTGAATCTTGACCCGACCGTGGGCCGGGAGCTACCGTAGGTCTGCTAACCAACGGTAGCTCTTCAATTCTCCCAACGGTCGGACTAATCCGAGTTCAACTATTAATATTGAAACAAGGTGCCGCTTGTGACATTCAGCTACTAAGAAGTGTAGTTCCTCTTGTTCACCTCTAGCACTCAAGGAATCTGACGGTCAGCCAACTCCCGGAGCCCGACGGTAGACTTTATAACTGAACTTAGTTCCCGTAAAGGTTCTTTATTGAGTCTTCAAGTACTTGGTGGCCCATCGGCTTTCGGCCGTCATAGGTGTAGAATACCATTCCGAGGAGAATGTACTCTCTCTGTTCTAGTCTCCCTTTGACCTTTGAATAGGTTCGAAAACTGGTGGTTTTCATGTGTGTTTTCTTGTACACCCTATCAACGTAAGTATCTGGGTTCTAGTAGACTGCACAAGCACGCTCGAAAAGGAAATATTTCCTTTTGGGGTTAGTGCTCTGGTTTTGCGGCATAGCCACATGTTTGTGGTTGTTGCGTCTTTGGAACAGCTTCTTTTCTACTCGTCTCTGATTGACGCTATGCCACTATGTCGAAGCGGTTCCCTTTTGTCACCGTTGTCGCATTCCGCCCGTAACGGTCTTGAGTTTGAGGGCTAGGAGCTTGTTCATTCTGAGTTTGTGGGGCTTTTTTTTTCGTTGTTCTCGCTCCGGTTACTGTGGTTACCGTATTTCCCCGTTTGGATCACTCCTCATTGGGCTTCGGATCTTGTGCGGTTGGTTTGTGGCTTTTTTTTTTTTCATTGTTCTCGCTCCGGTTACTGTGGTTACCATATTTCCCCGTTTGGATCACTCCTCATTGGGCTTCGGATCTTGACTTCTTCGTTCGTCTGACTCTTGAATCAGGCTCATGCCAAAGCTTGTCCGGAAAATTTGCGAAAATCGGCCTCAAAAAGCCACTTTTTTCATCTTCTACCACCTCAAAAGCCACTTTCGGAGAGGGGTTGTCACGTGGAGAGTCAAAAATCATTGTATTTTTCGGCCGCGCCGTATTCGAATCACAGTGACCGACAGAACTTGACAGAACTTGGATGCCGATGATGCCGGGGCAAGCTGCCGACAATTTGATCCGAGCTGAATCACAAAAGTTGAAAACCCACCTGAAAAAGCCAAATCCCGGAGAAGGTCGTAAAATTTTGGCCCCAAAAAGCCAAAATTCGGACAAGGAAATCACAAAACTTGGCCCTCAAAAAGCCAAAATTTTGGACAAGCTTTGGTGTGAGCTTCCTGGGGCCTCTCGAATCCCCTCCAACTGTGGGATGATTACGAAATTCTGAGTCGTCCTCCACTAGGCCCAGTCCTCGTCGACCCCGTAACTAGCCGTCAAACCATATCAATATGTGGAGGCAACTACTTGCGAACACTGAGCATATTGATCAATAGGCCCCGGTCGCGTTTCCGCCGTCCGCACGCTTCGCCAACTTTCACTACATTCAGATTGGTCGATTTTACGATTTTCATCCATTTGAAGCTCGGTCCTGGCCGAGGCGGGGCTCTGTCACTTATTCTTCAGGGCTGCAGGAGACATTGGAACCTGGGTCGTGGCATATAGACGAAGGGGAAGGAAGGATTGTGTTTGTGGTACGAGCTCACTTAAAGTGCTCCACTAGAGTTGTTGTTCTCGAAATTGGTTGAATAGACGAACTCTGGACTTATTGGTCGAGTGCCTGGATACGTAAGTATCTGGGTTTTTGTACCACCACTTCCGGCAATATTAATGCGGCTTTTTACTCAGATTGCATTTGATGCCTATGTTCCCACGGTTCAGTCTCCGTGAACAAGGCGGCAATTGAGGACCGCGAGCATTTGCCGGATGAAATTAACTTGAACTTTGCATACTTGCTTAACGTGGACATTCTCGCTGTCTGGTGCTATTTTGCAACCATGGAAATTCCAATCGAGCAGTCACTTTAAGCGTCTAAGGATCAATGCTGCAGGCTGGGGCTGCAGGAGACATTAGAACTTGGGTCGTTGCATATAAACAAAGGGGAAGGAAGGATCGTGGTACGAGCTCTGAGAGAGTTGTTGTTCTCGAAATTTTGGTTGAATAGAGGAACTCTGGACTTATAAAGGGGTGTATCCAGGCTCCGCCCGGCAGGGCCATTACCGAAGAATTTTGATTGGAGAACACGTTCGGGTGGTGATCGATGATCTGGCGGCTGTTTTCTTTGATTTTTCTGCCTCGCCGTCATCTCACCATCCGAACATCTGGAGCCGAGATTATGAACCCAGCGTGAACCTTGCGTGAACCTACTACTAGCAAAATAACGGATTTCAGATTATAGAGTCACGTCAATGGTCGGATTGAGAAACCAGCATTCAGTTGCCAGTCGCGGCAGACCTGGGCAAGGAGATGATGATTGAGTCGAAAAAAAGCGGATTTCGCATCAGGCGTCCGGGCGGCGTTCTCGGGAGCTTTAACCATAGACCGGGGATGCCGAACCCGCTTTCTTCTTTCCACCATTCTCTATGCTGGCAAAATTCAAACAACGGCTTTCTTCACGACGCAATGCTAGTAGCGTCTTGGATGGCACTTATTTGCTGCCCTCACAAGATTTATCTTTGCCTATTCATTCGCTCCCCTTCGAAGTTCTAGCTGGTGAAATTTTCCCTCTTGTGGTTCACAGCGCCGGCGACCATTGGCTCCGAAAAATCCTTGTCTTGGACCAAGTATGCACGCGGTGGAGGCACATCCTGCACTCCTCCCCCTTGTTATGGACCAACTGCATTCCCATAAACACCATACAGTTCTCTAGGCAGCGCAGGGCCGGCAACACCGGCATCATTGTCGCAAAATATCTTACGGCAGTCAAAAAGGGGCTCGCGCGATCCTCTCCGCTCCCCGTCCACGTCTCGCTGGACTGGTCCGCGTTCCGCCCAGGCACGGACGATTTTGCGTGCGCAGTAGACGTCATCACCGAGCCTGAGATCCGTGGACGCTGGAAGTCCCTGCATATTGATGTACGATGGGCAGAGGAGGCGACTGTGGACGTGCTGCGTGCGCTAAAACGTCAATCCCCGGACACACTTGATGCCCTGATCGAGGTGGCTTTCAAATCTTTTCCTGTATGGATACGAGATCCCGCCGCTCCCTTCACCACGATCCCCAATCACGGACAGCAGCGCTTAGCACCGCTCGAAGTTGTGTCCATCCCATGGTCGCAGCTAACAAAACTCAGCCTCATGTCCGCCACATCTCTCACATGCCGGACGGTGCTTGTGAAATGCACGAACCTCGTCTCGGCCGGTTTGGAGGGAGTTTTGGAAGATGACATTGACCTCAGTGCACTGTCCGCTGCTACCCTCACACGCCTCAGCTCACTCCACCTCTCCGTATCGCAGGCATCCATGCGAGCCACCGGGAAACTCATTCTTCCCGCCCTCACCCGGCTCGAGTTATTCTATGATACCCGCATGGTTCGGTCACACCCTGCCGTTTTCAGCCTACTCCCCCTTCACAACATCCAGAAGCTGACGTTGAACGTCGTACTCGATGTGCTCGAGTCGGCGGACCTATGTGCGCTCCTCCGTTGCACACCCGCCGTCACCGAGCTCAAGCTGGACACTCCCTTCGGCATCGAGAATGTGTTCTTAAATGCGCTTCGTGCTGACGTTCCCGTGACGGAGCTCCTCCTCCCCCGGCTCGAGATGCTCTGGTTCCACGGAGGGCCCCGATTCATCCCATATTCTGACGCGGAGAACGCCCAGGCGTTGGCTGTATTCCAGACGATGGTTATGTCACGCGTCGGTGTGTTGAGGCGCTTGGTGTATAAACCACCGTCGTTGAGGCGCTTGGATAAACCACCGCCGGTTACTAACAAGTGGTTGCGTGGTGGGTTGATGCTTGCCTTCGCAGCTTTCTCTGTGAATGGCCTTCATGTCGAAGTCTTATGACGATTTCATTCACATTATTCAAAGTGCCGTAGTACAACAAACGAGATACGAGATCTTTTGTAACATCTGTTTATAAGAGACTAGAATCCACTTGAGTTCTTGTGATATCAAACTGTTCATGCCCAAACCGAATTTGAACCCCAGCCCTGTGCGCCTATGCCGTTGAACATATTTGGTTTGGCACATTCTCATCGCGTCGAAATGTTGACGATGCTGCCATGAGCTGAACCACGACTTAGTCTCTCGTAGACAGATGCTACAAAATTTTGCTCGTACCTCGCACCACAGTCTGGGGGTATGATACATCACCAATCATCAAGCAACGATAAGTCGTGATGTATCACGATCCGTTAACGTAGGCTACGATACAATGCTATGATTTGTAGCATTTTTTTTCTTCTTACTCAAACACAAATCACTGCATTTGTGGGTAACGGCAGAGGGCGGGATGGCGGGAGGTGTGACATGACCACTACTTTGGTCATTCCTCGGCCGGCAAGCGGCAGGTCAAAAATCGAACAAATATTGCGATGGCTCGGGACTCACGCCCGACCTCGTAACTCAGTCGGTGTGAGTTCCTCGCACGAGAGTTGAAATTCCTGGGACCGACTTAGGACCCGGGTCAATGTACATCCCAGAATTAAAATATACAACGATCATACATACCGGTGATGCGGTCCGAGCGCCGACTCGATCGTTTGGAGTAATTTGTTTCAACCAACAACTCGGGATTTGCTCGGCACCTTTTGTTCTGCGTTCTGGCAATTCGGTACTCTTTTTCTTCCTTGACGAGTGATATTTAACAACCCACTGCCTTCGCGCCCTACTCCGCTGCTACCAGGGTGATCTGGCAAACTTAGAATCTCAGCGAGACGAAGGCGAGTCGGCCGAGGCACGAGGCCGAACGAGCAAATTCCGGCGGCTGGTAAGGGCTACATAAATTTGGGAATACAGAGCCCGACCCGGGAACGAGGTGCCAGGATTTCCCAGAGGGCCTTTGTATAACTTACGCACGAGAGTTGGAAAGAAATAAAGTTCTCGCCGATTTTTCGGCTTTGGTCAGATGAGAGATCACTATATAAGTCATTTTGGCCGGACATTCTTGGGCCTCTAGAGCAAAAATCAGAACTAACGTTCTATTTTTAAATTGACATTCAATTTTGAAGGAGAACGATGGAAGTGAAGTTGCCGTAGAATAATATTCAACCAGAAAATATCGAGTAGCGAGCGTTGCCACTCAGGCGAGCAATTTCGCGGCAACCACCTCCCAGATCGCCACAGGGTTGTTGACGCTGTTGAAATAGGGAAGGGAAAGAGGTAAGACACACCAAGGGTCAGCATTAAGCATGAGAAGAAATTCCTCACAGATCAGGTGTAAGGGCCAGGTTGAGGTCTGCGGGATGATCCTGCCATTCTGGTTCAAGAAAAACGCAGGTGTTCGTTAGCAAATGGTTTAAACAGGAAATCGCAGCGCACCTTCAGGCTGCTGCGTGTCCACGATCCCAAAGCCGAGCCGCCAGGTAATGCCCTGTACGCCGTTGACTAACCTGTTCGAGTTGTAGACGGTCAGTCGGGTATCAGGACCCACGCGGAGGGATGTACAGATCAGGTGGCGCAAGTGAATTGTTCTTGAGTTGCGTCGTCTGCGCATTGAGCGGTCAGCGAAGGAGCCCCGCAAATTAAATGGGTGCGTTTTATAACTGACTTTGATTTCCGTGTCGATGGTGGAGAAATCCGTCGACTGACCTGGTCCCAAGAGGTAAGTTGTGCGCGCGAGGTGGGATCAAGTGGTGTCGAGCGCTCAGCCCACATACCTCCGACAGTCCCACAGTATTCCTGTTTCACGTTGCTCTTGCCTCCCACAACGACCGTTTTGACACCCTCCTCCTTGGCCATGGTAATCTATGAATGTCAGATAAGGGTTGGTACCGACTTGAAAAGAAGTTGGCCACAAACACTGAACAGAGAGCAAGAGCTCGCACATCTGACATACGTGTGAGCGGTTCAACCAAGGATAACTTCGGGGTTGCTTACCGACCATTCGACACAATCACCACATTTGAGGGGTTGAATAGGGCAACGTCTGGCGGGGTGAAATCAAAGCCGCTGGGTTGACATTCTTGGCCTAGTCTAAAATACGGGCAGGCAGTGAGCGCAGACGACATTGTGCAGCCAGTCAAATCAACCTCTGGCTGAACGCATCTGCATGGCCGTTGATCTCAAGATCCACGGGAGGAAGCAGCCTTTACAACATCAGAAAGTGAATGAATCAAGAAGAAAATCGACGACGCACCAATTATCAGTAGCAGAGAATTGTACGTTGTTCGCGTCGTTCCAGTTTAAAGGATTGTAAAGCAATTCTTGATCGGGATCCAGGTTTTTGTCGATGAGTTCTTGCACAATTAGCCGTGCCAAAGGACCGTCTCTTGCCTTCGTATCCAGCCCTAGAAATTAATTGAACATGGCAACAGTGAACTACGAAGGAACACGGACCGGCTTGCGGGACGGTAGTACTCTTGGGCCCCACAATCTATGTTTCTCGAAATTTAAGCAGTGTTAAATCTTGGGCCCCATTGCACATACGATACGATGGAGCCACTGGAGGAGTTCTTTAGGTCATGCTCAATATAGCCGGTTGCAACTCGACTCACATGCGCAGCACAGATAAAGCCGCCGCCGTTGTTGGTCTAAAAGGGTCAGTACGTCAATCGCTTCTGTCTGCCTGGCATATAACCTACAACATCGACAATTAATTGAGTTGCGCCCAGTTCTTTCAACGTCTGGAGACCCTGCAGCATACCGCTTTCCATCACGTCAAAGTCATCCCCACCAAAAGAACCCTAGCAATGGATGAGAGCCCGGATAAGAAAATATTCGATTTCGTACCAATGCCAGAACACCAGTTTTTCCGTCCTTTTGCATAAAAAAGGCACCGCCTCCGAAGCTTCCGTTGAGAGCTGGAGCAGTGGGCTGCAATACTGGGGGAAGGGCAATATCGGACAAGGGAGCTGTGTCCATCATTACGTTCACTTTGTGTTTCTTCGAGGGAGAAGGAACGGGCGCTTGTTGAAACTTGGACGCGGTGGAGGATCCCAAGGACGCGGCGTGAAGATCCACTCCGTTGGTTCCATCAACCGCGACACAATTATTCGCTTTGTAGGTGGCGGAACTGTTAAAGGGCACGGTGGCAGGATTTATCCTCGATCGATAAGGAATCTAGTGTTTGTGAGCAATGGGTAAAAAAGTGATCTCTTCGCTGACTGTTATCTTGTGGAGCGTCGTTTCGTTGACGCGCTGGATTACAAGTTCAACTGAGTCGTCAAGGGGTAACGACTGCTGTGCGAAATTTCCCATGCTGTAACTGAAGGTCGTGGTGGACAGAGCATAACTTGAGAAGAATCTGGAAATAGTTGACCACACAAGTCTAGCTCCGAAGTGCAATACTGTACATACGAGTTTTGGCGTGTGCCGAGAGGCTGGAAACTGCCCGTGATTAGTGCGTTCGCATTTACAGCGTCGAACGGCGGTTTGCCGTTGAGCAACACCACTTTAGCACCCGAGAGCTAGATAAAACTTCGTCATTGAACGCTGTCAGCCTAAGAATGTCCTACAGATTCAAGTTTTCCCTTCAATACGCCTGGAAGTGCATCTTGCCAAACGGAAATCTCATCTGCAAATTCGGCCGAAGCAACTTTAAAGGCCTCGGGTGCAATGTGGACGTTCTGGGACCCGTCGTCCTGGGTAAGCAATGCCAGAGGAATTGGCAAGAAGTTGAGGAAAGCCGCTGCCAGTAGGTTTGAATGACGCATGGGAACAGAATTTTCGAAATGTGATCTCACAATCCTTGGGAAAATAAATAAGAGCAGAAAAAACCAATCCGAATGAAATGGCGCACGTAGCATGCGTTGATCCATACACAGTGACCGTCGTTCAATCTCTTGAGTGTACGAGACACGTCAATATGGAGGTCGTAATCCGACGCGTATGAGGATTTAGAAATGCGCGCGATATCTTTGAATAGATCCTCGTGCACGAATGGAGTGAACGGCTCTGGAGCTTTGATCTCATAGTTCACCGAGGTGTGGAACGCCAGTGTTTTTCCCACAACATCCAAAATCTGAGTGGTTTAGTATTGTGGTTGGGAGGCAGGCGGCAAAATGTCTTACGTTGCGTTTGATGGTTTGGTCAACCTTGAAGGATGAAAAACACGCACGCACGTCGGAAGGAGCGACCCATTTCTTGCCGCCGATAACTGCACAGGGATCGACTTTCTCACTCTCCAGTTCCGACCCAGCGTGCGTGCAGATGATGCCGAAGGCAGAAAAAAAGGCCAGAAGGGCGTAAAAAGGCGGCATAACGAGGTGGGGTATAAACTGAAGCCTGTGGCAGTATTTAAGCAGCGCCGGTCGGTGTTACGGTGGGCCTTTTGCGGGAAACAATTGTATGCCGACTCGGAGCGAGAGCAACATATTGAATGCCAAGGAATGGCGTGGGACGAGCGCGTGGCATCCGGGTTCTTCTGAGCGACACTTGCAGGACTTGCGATAACAGATACTCATGGTCGCATTACCCAGAGGGGCACAGACACGATATGTGACTGGAGGCTGGAGCATGACAAGACAGGTAATATTCCTTTCGAACTGGTAGAGTTTAGCGCCGGGATATCTGCGCGGCGAGCCCGCTGAGCTGTTCTGTGGCATGTGCTGTTGAAGTCGGGTTGCCGAGACATGGGAAGACGCAAGGAAGAAGATTCCGAATGTCAATTTGATCCGCCGGATATGTGTTGGTTTTCTCACGGTTGGTGTTGATGTTCGGCGATGCGACGGCGCAATGTATCGGGTGATCGCGTTTTGTCCTTGCCAGCATATCGCTTCCTGAGAGAGCAGGCCGGGCTGTCGGATGCTATCGCGGGGAGGGTTCCTAAAAATCATGACGCAAGCATTAGGCCACGGGCCACGGCTTATTTCCTTCCCACCTACATAGATGTCCATGTGTAATTACTCGCTGAGCAGCGGCCTCGGCTGCCTCGGTAACCCAGACGTTCGAGGTGAACTCTTATCTTATCTGCCAGTGTACATACGCGGAGAGTTCTAGTGCACACCGCCCATCTTTTCTTATCATTTATGTCAAACAGCCGGATCATTCCCGAGATAAGATTATGTGTTGCACTCAGAACGTCTGGGTTACCGAGACAGCGGCCAGCAGCGGCCTCGGCGTGTTCTACAGAATTTCTATACTTTTGTCTGAAACTACACTCGGATCTCTGGCGCTCTGATGCGATGCCCAGCAACTTCTTCACGCAAGGTAAACTCTGGTAAACTTGAGTAACATCAGTCACGAGCGGTCCGAGATTTCCGGTAACACCCATTTTATGAACCTGTGTTCTGAGCCCACTGGCCGCCTGGCGGCCCCAAAGTTGTTGTGATGGAAACAATAGTCGGTACAGCGATGAAGGTAGTCAACGCGCAAGCATTGAGCACTAACCCTCACTAACCTCTTCGTTGTATCGTATCCTACATCCCGCTGAAATTCTACAAACCCACGCTGGTCTAAACCTTCGATAATGGGCTGACAGAAGGCAGGACGCCAGGCTGCACCGTAAACGGACGGGGTTTCGTGATGTAGTGGCCCGACCCGGAGTACGAGTTAAGCGCTGGCGGCGCCTTGAAGGGCTGGCACTCGGTGTTCAGCACCCAGTCGTCCAGACTGATGTGCTTGGGGTCGTCGAAGGTGAGATAACTGAAATCACATACAAGCTGAAGTTGGGAAGAATGAAGGAGTGAAATAGACGCACAGGTACTTGAGCACCTCAGCGAACCAGAACGACTGCATGTCGTCGATGAGGCCGCCGTTGGCGCTGTTGACGTCGTTGAGGGCGGCGAACGCAACGGTCGCAGGCAGGTATTTTTTGAACGAGTCAATCGCGCTGGCCGCACGGTCGAGGTACTTGGTGTCCCCGGTCACTCGCCACGCGTGGAAGTTGCTTTCCAAGACTGGGCAACGTTCAGTTTACATGCACATGAACGAGGATGATGAGGAAGACTCACCTTCGGGACGCATGATGTACTGCGACGAGGTGATATAATATCCTTTCTCGTTGTAGAACGCGAGCTGGTCGGCGTTGATGTCTTCGGGATAGCTACCGTCCGAGCCGATGTACGCAAAGGCCTCGGGGCCGATGCCCGTCAGGGTCCCGGCGTAGGTGGCCTAGTCTTTTGTATGAGTGCCACGCAGACGAAAAGGGCGGCAACGCAACCCACCCAGCAGCCCTCATTGAGCTCCAACGCAAGGTCGATGATGGTCTGGTTCTTGAGGAGCTTGCCGCCAAGGAGCCAGTTGCCGGCGTAGAAACACCCGAGATGCGAACCAACGTGGCGGATATTGCGGTTGTCGTCGAAATCAGCCAGGAACGTGTGGTTACCGACCGTGGATTTCTGCGGAAAGGAATCAGGTGGGAGGAGGAAACACGGGAGCGGGCCCGCTGGGCGCCACTAACGCGCAATAAGGTGGTGATCGACGAATCCACAGCGGTCTTCCAGGTGTCGATGTAGGTGGAGTCGTTGGTGTTTGTCAGGCGCGCGTACTTGAGGAGATATTCGAAGTATGAGTCACTCCCTCCGCCCCAAGTCTGTTGAGCAGCACTGAGTAAGGGCAGGAACATAGAAGAAAGTAAGTAAACACGTACGACGTATCCGCCGACGAAGTTGCCCGTGGTCGGGTCGATGCCTTGGGCGGCGAGGCCTGGCAAAGGCGACGTCTGAGAAAGATGTCAGCCAGTCCAAAAAAAGAAAAGAAAAGAAAAGAAAACGGCATACGAGGTTGGCGATGTGCTTGACTGACTTGGCAGTCAGGTCTGCGTAGGTCTGATTTTTCGTGTGCTTGGTAAGGGTGTACCACTCCAGAGAGAGCGTGCCAGCTTCGGCGATGTTAGACTACAAAGACAAATCAGCACAAAGCGAGGGAAGAAGAAAAGGCTTACAGTGGAAATGGTCGGTGTGTTGGTGCTGAAGTCCAAGAATCCATAAGGAATGCTGTTGTTCTAATTGTAGAGCAGGTCGGTTTATCAGACACACAGGGTAGAAAATACAACTTACGCCGACCCATCCATAAGCCATCTTGTCGGCAACCTCTTTCGCTTTTTGCACAAGAATAGGATATTTTTCGCCGCTCAGCTCGTATGCGGAAAGGAGACCGCCGACATAACGGATGGTCGTCTCGAAAATCGAGACCGTGTCCGAGGTCTTACTCTTGCTGAAATCTATGTGCGCCGAAAAGTTGACGGCCTCTGTGACGAAATCCTGCAGAAACGTCAATACCGCCGCCAGAATCGGCGAAGGACCAAATTACATCCAACCCCATAACGACCTACCCTCAAAATCAATGGCAGCTCTATCTGCGAATGGGCCATGTACGCACCATGGTGGGCTGAGGCGAGAACGTTTAGAAACGTTACGACAGAGGGACACGCAGAAACGTACCATTGCGTCTACAATGCTGGCTCCCCAACCATCTATCCAAGACTGCATTAAATAGTAATCCACACACACAATGAGGTTAAACCTACTGCGGCCATCCGAGAAACCCTTGCTCACGGGCGACAGATCGTCGTGTCCAAATGCATACTGTCTGTTGCAACATGTTTTGTTTAATTCCCTCCCTTCACTTCTTGTTCCGTCTGCTCACTTATACGCGCTGTAACTCGTATGGAACAGCGAAACGGCGTCAACGCGGTGATGCGCATACTTCGAGGGAACCTTGAGGCCCGCCTTTTGAACAGTGACCCCGGCCCAAGAAGGAGAGGAGAGGCCCAGCACCAGCACGATAGAGGAGGAGAAACGCATTATGCTCGCGTCAGGGATCCAAGGAAGAGCCAGATGCCATAGTAGCCCACACGCGCTTTTTATATGCCAGTCCGCCTTAAGCTTTCAAACCAGAAATGGCCTTTGCGGTACTTACGCAAGAAGAATCACAGTAAAGACGGCCCGCATGTCGGCGTAGGGTTCAAGAGCGTGTATGCCGTAACTTCAGGCGCATCAGGAGTAAATGGAGTTTGCCAAGGGCGTTTCAAGGTAACAAGTACCAAAGTTCGTTCAAGACTGGGCCCACACAGGACGACAATGAAGCGGTGGGGAAATAACATTTAGCTTGCCTGTCAACTACTCAGAAAAGGACTGGAACAGACTGGAACGACGCGCTTTCTGACGCTTTCGTCCCGTTTCCCAGGTGAATTTTGGGAGTAAGACGCCGTCGGTGTCGGAGGTGAGCAGAAGAACGAACAGGGACATTCAAGTAAAAAGCAAATAATTATACACCACGATTCGTGGGACAAGATTCAAGAAAAATGTAGAAATTGGACCTGTCGGGCTACGCCGCCTTGACAGCGGCATCCTCCAAAATACGATAGAAATCCTCGTCATGCGGAAGAGGAATCGAATGTCTGCGAGAAGAATGGTGAGCAGCGCTGCCGATGAGCATAGAGCTGAACCTACTTCTCCTTGAGATGCGAACGCAACCCATCAAACACGAACTTTTTCGGCTGCTTTTTCGGGTTCTTCTCTTTCTTCTCAGATTCGGCGGTACCTTCGCCTTCGGGCTGCGCCTCAGCCATAGGGGCATCCGGTGCGGCAGGCGCCGTTGCCGTTGGCGCGGCCTCCGTGACCGTAGGCTCAGGCGCAGACGCAGACGCAGACGCCTTCTCCTCTACCGGCGGGGGATGCAGCTGCTGGCAATGCCGACATCCGTACATCCACGTCTTCTGCGCCTCCTTGACCTTGAAGTCGTCGTGTCCCATAAGCTTCATCGCGAGGTCCTTGTCGACAGGAGCTACGACGAGCGCGGTAGCATCGGATTGAGATAACAAGGACATATCCATGTCTTCGTGGCGGTGGGAGTGTCCCGGCTGTAGGAGAAATGAGCGATCAAAATGGGTACTTGATGGATGCGAGGGGAGGACTGACAACGTTCGAAGGTCGCATCACGATAGCCGCGGGGCAAGAAAGACACAAAATGCGTGCTTGTGCTCCGATGTTTTCCAAGGCTGCAAAAGATCCTGGGTCCTCGGCATCGATTCCGCAGAGCTTGACCAGCTTGATCATCGCGTTAACAGCCTACGGCACCAGTCAGTCAATTCTACCTAAAAAACCTGAAGGACTAAACACTTTATCGTCCTTGACGAATTGTTCGGCCTTCCAACTCGAACTCTGTTTCTTGCTCTTCGTGCATTCGTGCTTGCACACGCCCTGGTAATCGAGACACTCGTCGAGCTTGTACGCCCGGCCGACCTTGCCGCACTTGCCACAGTTCCAGCGAGCAGTAAGCCGCGCAACCGGATGCAGCTTATTATTGCGCGCGGTCTTCCACTCGGGAAGCCCCAGGGTCGCTCCGAGGGCCACCTCCGCGCCCTTACGCCATCGAGCCAGCTCAGAGGTGAGCAACTGGTTAACGAGGGTCTCCGATTTAAGCTCATGCGCGACGCCGGGGCTCTTCTTTGTCATCTTGCTGGCCGCAGCAGGGCGCTGGAGAAGGTCGAGAATGGGCATGGCACGGAATTGGGACAGCGACGGCAATGGCGCTGATGGCACTTGGGAACGCGATGTTGAGAGCAAGCGTTGGTAGTGTTGTTCTACCTGCGCGCGGTTGGCCCTGATCGTGGCTTCGTCTGATCTCCTCTCTCGTCTGTCGCGAATGGAAATCATTTCAGCCTCGATTTGGGCGGACACAACGTCGTAATCTGAAGCTTTGTGAGATTGAGGGCAAGAGGATTGTATACAACATACCTAGGCGAGTGATTAACTCTAAATTCTTGTTTCGGTTGGCGTGGAGGGCCTGGTATGTCCCGGACCCGTTTAAAAGCTCTAGATAGATGTATCCTGCGGCGGGAAAATCAGACGAGGTGGATACAAACAAATTGATCTGAACATACCTTCTTTCTCGGCGAGTGCTTTACCGCTGTCGTTGGTGGTGAGCATGTCAAACAGGACGAAAAAGAATTGCTTACAAAGTTTCGTTTTCCGCCTTTATTTGGCGTTCGAGCCCCCCGCGCTTATGTCTCCAGTGGTACAGCGTTACATAGAACGACATTTTGAGTGGAGACCGGGCAATGTCGAGAGCATGGCGCGTGTCGACGACATTGGAGGGAGACGTTGCATATTCGGCAAGAGCCGCCTCCATCGTCGACTTGAGATACATTTTATCTGCCTCTGGCCAGGTTCTCGTCGGATTCTCTTTTGAGGTAAAGCAAGCGGGTGATTCGGCTAGGGGAATCCATGCCAGGGCCTTGCGGTCATGGCTTGATAGAATATTGAAATTCGTTATCCTCCCCACATGGGTGTTCGTCCAGGAGTCTCTGCATTCCGGTCGACTGCAGAACCGAATCCTCAGCGACCAGGATGAGTACATATTCTGAGTGGCTCGTTCACACATCTGAGTTGATATTTAGCTCGACCCAAGTCGTTTTAAAATACAGGTACTCACGATACAATGACCACCATCAAATACCAATGCAGCGAATGCGGATTCGGTGAGGTTTAGTGCCTGTGGATCGGGCAGCGGCCCTGGCAAGCAATTTTGGCGCACAGAACGCCAAATGAAACCGGACTCTGCTTTTAGAAGAGTACTGCAAAGACTCTTGCTGCAGCGGCACATTGCAAGCACATCTTTAGGGGAATTCGTGTACTGGAGGATCTCGGCGATGAGTTCTAAAGGCAGTTTAAAGATGTGAGCCGAGCCAGCCAGAGCAGATTGTGTGGTGGTTGCTTTAGTTTTCCTGCTCCTTTTACGAGGACGACGGTGAGCATTATTGGCATCCATGTCGATGAAAGGAGGTAAAGGACAAGGAGATGTAGAAAGGGGATGGCTTGTTTGGCAGCACAGATTATAGACACGGCGACAGCCTCTACGCCAAACAACCCCATGAGGAAAGTCTGAATGCCACCTTTACCGACCACATTCGACGAGGAAACGTTGCAGCTTGTTGCCAGCGCCCGGCGGCACGAAAAGGATCTTGCAGAGTTCCAAATACCACGATTGCGCTCATGTCAAGGCCCTCTTTCCTTGCAGCAGAATTTAGCAGCAGAACTGCGTGAAGATGTGGACACGTTTGCGCGTCAAATTGAGGTGTGTTCTTTCGTTCCTTGCGGCGCGATTCTCCTCCTCAAGATCTCACAAGGCGCTAGATGTCCTCGTGGACGATCAGAAGGGCTCCAAGAATCGACGAGAGTTGAAAGGAATTGTTGAAGACTTGAATGAGAGGCTTGCAAAGTGTGTAACAGTCGAGCTTCAAATTTGAATGCTAATGTTCTGCAGTTTACGGAGAGAAGCCCGGTCAGCACTGTTAGAATCGAAGCGAACCATCGACTCTCTGAGGAAGTCTCATCGCGATGAACTGCTGAGTTCCAATGCTGTTTCTGAGAAGCGGGAGTTCAATGAGAAGGTCACCGACGATGCCCTCATGGCGGCGAACGACAATGTCACCGAGGCCATGCAGCGCACCATGTCTCTCATGCAGGGCGAACTCGAACGCTCGGTCCTCTCAGCACAGATGCTCGGTATCTCTTCTAATATTCGTATACAACTTGATCGTTAACGTCTCCGCAGCTGACTCTACCGCAACTTTACGTTCTGCCTCCAGCACCCACGACACGCTCACTAACGTCATGGACACGTCGAAGCAACTCATCACGGCGCTTGAAAAGTCGGACTGGCTCGACCGCATCGTTATCTTCGCGGCCCTCCTCTTCTTCATCCTCGTCGTCCTCTTCATCCTTAAGCAACGCATCTTTGACCGCTCGATCCGCATCGCTTTCTGGTGGATGCGCTTCGTCCCGGACTTTCGCGGAGAGAGCATGGAGAAGGGTTCCGCAGCGGCGACACTCGTTACTTCCAGTGTGGCGTCTGCGGCGTCTGCTTTGGCGAGCTCGGCGACGGCGCTGTCCACCACACTAGTTACTTCCGGTGAGGCGTCTGTCGTGGCGAGCTCGTCGCCGATAGAGACAACATACACGTCCGATGTTGTGCCTGATCTTTCCGAGGTTCGAGGCACCGATTCCGAGACGTCTTCTATACCTGCGTCTGTACATGTCGAATTATAGTAAATTCAAGTTGATGCACGACCCGGTAGAATACACGACGTCTACATGGTAAATACCTAGTAAATACCCCATAAACCCAGTAAATACCCGGTAAACGCCTCATAAACCCAGTAAATACCCGGTAAGTACCCCATAAACCCAGGTAATATATATATATAACTCGTGAGCGGGAACGTCACTGACGAGGAGGAAATCTTAGTTTCTGCCTCAGAGTAAACAGGTTCTCTTTCATCGTCGTCAGGTTAGTCTGTCCTTTGATCTAATGGGCCAAGGTCGTCATTGAACTGCACAAGTAAGTGCCCTAGAAGCAACTGACCAGCCAAGCGTCGAGAGCAGCGGGTCCCAGCAGTGCCTCCCTCCGTACTTGCTCCTAAAAATAGTGTGAGGAACCAACGCTCAATAAGAGCGTGTGCACCGACATCGGAGAGTCCCAAACCAGTGATAGCAACGATGTGGGACGGATTCCACCCCAGCTCTCGTTCTATTTTCCGCATTTCACCGGCCGCGGTCTGTCGAGAGACTGAGCGAGGCAAGATGGAAGGGAAAATATGAAACACTTACAACTCCGTCCATTCTGAGAGACGCGGGCTGGGTTAGAGGGGCGGGCAGATAGAGTTAAATAACGAACCGAGGCATAGAAACATCACTGCGTGGGAGTTCGTTTAACAAGGAAAAAAGTAATGCGGGGGAGACGTACGTCCAAACAACATCGGGGTGCACCTTGCGGAAGACGTCCATCGCATTTATCCCGTCATCCGCTTGGTGCGTTGTGGTGTTCAGCCGCTTTAACATCGCGACGAGGATTTTCCGGCTGATAGCATCTGTTCATATCAAGTCAGCGTCCAAAGGCGAGCAGAAAGAAAAACACCAACTATCATCGACCACGAGGATCGTCAAATGCGGATCATTATCACTTTCCTTCACGGGGGCGACACTGGTAAGCGGCTTAAGATTCGACGGAGGGACGAGCGAGGTGGTGGGTGATAGTGTTTTGTTTATTTCAAGCTGAGGCGACAGCACTCCTTCAGGCGACAGCAATTCCGAGGAAATCCACTTTCTTCGCATTAGACATGGTTCGTTGGGTGGCGCCAGTTCTATGTTCTCAACGGGCAACACGACGGTGAAGATCGTGCCGCCGCTAGAGGGAGACTCGATGGCGATGCTGCCCCCCATACGTTCGACGACCGATTTAGTGATGTGCAGACCTACAAAAGGCCCGATTGGCGAACGAACAAGACGGTAGGACTTGGATTACATACCTAGGCCGGCACCAGGGGAAAATGAGTCTGCCTGCCTGAATGGATAAAGTTTTGGCAATATATATAGAAAAAAGGAATAAAAACGTGAATGGATCAAATATTTTCTGCATGAATTCCGGTGTAATGCCGCGACCGGTATCTTGAACTCGAAGAGTTATTTGCTGAGAGTCATTGGCTCCAGGTCCGCAGACCAGAGAGACGGTGATCAGACCCTTCTCGGTGTATCTAATTTGTCGTGAGCGTGTGTCATAGTCGAGTAGGAATGTTGTGCATACTTGAGGCTATTCGTCACCAAGTTGTTTAATATCCTTTTTTTTTTAGTCATTAGCCAAATGAAGGCTCGGAGTGCAACGAGCGCACCGTATAAATCCGGACGCATCCAGACTGATCCACCAGTTCTTCAACCTTGATCGATTCTCGTATTCCACCACCAAATTGACGTTGTCGGGCAGTTCGAGGTCAAGCGATGAATTCGAAGCGGACGCGGCGGAAATCTTCTGCCACTGCTGCCGCCTTAACCAGCAGGACCTTGCTGATTGAAGCGTGACCTGAGCTAGGTCCACGAGAACAGGCTCTGGTCGAACATTCGTGTCCCCAGGGTCGAGTGAGGTCATTTTCCCAAAGTCCAGCCTTTGTCCGAGGAAATTCAAAGAAAATCGAGCAAGAGAGATTGGTAGACTTACACGTCGTTGACTATGTGACGTAGCGCTGTGCCGCAATATTCTGCAGAGCTTTCGGAGGTAAGGTTAATGATGAGCCTCTATGATAATGGAGCCAGTGCTTACTCGAGCAGGGCGGGCACTGCGGACAGTTCTCCCAATGCAAAGCTGTCACGCACAAGATCGAGTTGCTGAACAGAATATATCAGCGCAGCCCTGGGGGAAACAGACCAGGACTCACACCCAAAAGACCATGCAACGGAGTCCTGATTTCGTGAGTAAAGAGGGGAGGGGAATAAGCATCGGAAACACATATAAAGAGAACGACCTATCTTATTTGAGAGACAAAAGCTGAGGAATGGCTTTAATCGTAAGCTTGGGTCAATGAGACAGTCGCTCACCTGTTTTGGCAGCATCTGCCTCAACAATCATCCGCTGAGCCAGGTGGGCCACCAACACAACGCCGAGGTTGGACACGAATGTCAGATCTGCCGGGTTGAAGGTGAAAGACGAGGAAGTCGAGGCCACCACAATGAGGAGATTTGGGTGATTGGCAGTATACAGCGGGAGAGCAATATGAGGGACGGCCGTCAAGGACTGTGAACCGTGCAGTCCGGTGCCCGATAAGAGTTCTTCAAGGCCTGAACGACCTCCAGCGCCTGTGAAAATCGAACGTCCGGTCTGAATTGACGTGAGCCGGAATGTATATACAGAAGGAAGAACGGACACCGAAGAAAGTATCCAAGAAGCCGGCGACCGCCGCCATTGCGTCTGGTAAGTTGAAATGGCTCTCGAGATCAGTGGACAGCGCTGAAGACGAGCTCCCCAGAATCCACTTTGCATTTGGCTTGGACGATCGTTCATCTACCCAACTATGAACCCGCTTTTGGTTGTCGTTTGTCTGAATGGGATCGGTCTGAGCATCTGGAAATAGTGCTAGAATGAAAGAAAAAATGTACGTTTGTTGCATGAAAAGCGCTGAGATCGATGATGATGGCGGAATCAGCGTCGAGAAGCTGCTGAAGTTGCTCTGCGGCGCTTGAAAAAATGCTGGAGGTCAAGGCATCCATACCTCTCAGATTCGGGGTACTTTTGCCAGGCTCCGAGCCTTCCACGGGAGGTTCTGCCAGAGTGGCTGTTGTGTGCTTGATAGCCTGGTGACTCAAGTCGACCAAGGCCGTCTCGAGGAAGAGACTGACGGCATTTCGCAGTCGCATCTCCTTTCCCCTGCGCGAACCCTCCCAGTTGGAGCGCAGCTGCACCGACAGCATGGATGAGAGATCGTCCAACACCCTGCGTTGGGTGTCGGTCAATCTTCGAAAGGGCTGGTCTGACATGAGGGATATAACCGCGACAGTGACTCGTTGGGATGTCTGTGGATTCGACGGATCGATCTCCAAAGTAACAGGGACGCCGATATACCCTTTGACTGGGCCGAGTGTGAGAAAATAGTGAGTAGGCCATTCGATGGGCTTACCACCATTAGATCCTACTATACGTGGATTTCTGGCGAATCGCCTGAAACAGCATTGTTGGGTTGTATCGGCAAAAACAAGTGGTACGCACCAATCATCAGCAACCTGGCAGAGTTCCGTCGTTTGTCCAGCCTTCGTTAACAGAACGTGGCCAGATATGGTTGTTTCCGCGTCAAATGCTGCGCCTGGTAATTGCGTCAGGACCAGAGGATTAGAATGTGATTGAACTCACCTCGTTTTCCGGGTAATTTCCCGACTTGGCTTACAACGGCTTCGGTGCGGTGAAACAAACTAATTGTACATATGGGAGCGAAAGGAAAGAACGATTTCACGAGCGAAGAGCATCGGTTAAAGTTCTCTATCTGGTCTTGGCGAAACAAACTTGAACGGTGATTAGTTGCGACCAATCAAGGAGGAAATCACGCTCAACTTGTATTCTTGAATGGTTTGAAGGCGAACAGCCTGGCAACATTAGTATTTGTCTACGAAAAAATGACGGGTTATACCTCTCCGTCGGCGCGCGGCCTGATGCGATGTCAACGTACTCGATCAAGGGGAGATAAAAAAATTACGGCGGCAAGAATCCTTGCTGCTCGTAAAACTGTGCGACGGCCCGTGCAGTTTCCGTGGAAATCTACGCATGCGAGGTAAGCGCAACGAATTGTACATGACTCGTTGGAGTATGACCTCTCCAAGGGGGTACAATGGGGCGCCAAAAGCAAGGGCGGACGGGACAGAGTGAGCGATTGTTGCATGCGGTTGTCCAGGGGGACGGGGCAGAGGTCCCTCGTTTCCTCTTGAATATTCGCGAAGAAAGAGGGTCCATTTGGTCAAGTCGTCCTCGCTGCCGCCGGGGCCCATTCGTGTTGTGGATGGCTGAGGCCCGTGTCGCGAATCACAATCACCACAATTGAAAGAAAGAGGGGGGATAACTCGGCCATCGTGCGCTTCATCAGCGGACCGGTGAGCACCGCCACATTGAAATGTCGCACGGTTGATGTTCGCTTCTCTTGTACCAGCTCGTAACGCTGGAGAAGCTAATGGTGGTTCTTTAAAATATTCCATCATAATCACAACATATGTAATCTTGATAAGACTTGGGTTGTAGGCTGCACTGTGGTGGTGGGCACCGAGCGCATCACTGATGGCAACTGATGGATATCAAATGATGGGAGCCCACCTTCAAAACATGGTTCGTACCTTCGGGCGAGATGTGGAAGAGAGAAAAATAAGGTAAAGGCTCGGAAAATCTGCAATGAAGATTATCTACCAACATATAGAGCCCTTTTTTCAAATTTACATTTTTTAAGCTGTACAACTGGTGGAAATCAATGGTTAGACGATAAAATTCCCAAAAAGGGCTCTATATTATTGTAGGTCCGACCCAAAAACACGTCCGGGTCAATGTGCCGACGCGTGATTGTGCCGAAAATGTGATGTGGTGGTACATCTATGATTTGCCCGCCAATTTCCTTAATTGGCCTTGTGACGGGACGCGTCGTCACACATCACTGCCATTGTTTCCCGCTCGTCGCGTTGCACAACGCTCGCCCACACATCCAGAAGGTCTGATTATTCAACAAATACCACTGGAAGGGTATTGCCTGGTTTACTGCCGGATTCCGGGCTATAAAGTGATGAGGACTCCCAAGAATGGCAAATCTCAGAAATTCCACATTCTGAGACTCAGTACGGCCTTGTTAACGCGTTACAGATCTCAGGAGACTTCTTGCAGCCTCCTCTGCGGGGCATGGGCTATTCGGGCCCCCAGATGGCGGCAGAAGTTGTATACACATTGATTTTGGTGAGTTTGAGGGTGATGCGGCCACCTTTTAATCAGAATTCATCAATATAGAGTACAGACTAACTATATAACATATTCTGTGGTCATTGGAAGTGGTAATCGTGTCAGAGAATGCAGGAGGAACAAGGACCACAAATTTACCGGTTAAGTTTAGTTACCGGACTTCCCATCAGCCCATCATGATGCGGTCGGTGCCCACCACCATGCACTGGCAGTACGAATCAACGATCAACGGAAAGGATTGAAATACAGGGGATACCGGGCACAGCGAGAAATCAGGGCCGGGAGCCGCTTGCTTATATATATATATATTTGCGTTTCGCACGTACTGCTTGGGCTTGGCTGGATGTCAGCCAGGAACATCTCGCAAGCGGAAGACAAAATACTGGTGGAGCAGTTTCACTGCACTGCGTGAGGTAACCGAGGTTACCCCCTAGTCTCTTATAAGTTATAAAAACAAACACGACAACTGCAACCTCATTTATAGTAGGTTACCCCAGATTTTACTGTAGCAGATTTGAACGATGTATCGTTGAGACCCATGACGAAAGTTCAACCTTTTGCGGTTACAAAAGTTACATGGTTGGCTCTGAGATCTCAAGTTTCCGCTTCATTCGAGAGTGTTTTGAGGTCCAGCCGTCTTCCTGAGTCTTTCTTTCCTTCCCTCGGGCCACGTTGAAATCTAGATGGTGCCGGATCGATGACCCGATCGAACATTTCAATCCAATTCGGGCAACCTGTCAAACACATATCGGGGTTCAACTTGAATCTGCTGCAGCAGCCGGTGTTTGCCGAATTTTCTCCCTGTCTCCACTTGATGTACAACACCTCATGTACCTACTAGAGGCGGTTTCTCGCTTGAAAGATAGGCCCGAAAGTCGAAATTCGTTGACCACAGTTCTTGCTTGAAGTTTCTACCTATCACCGTCGCTTCCCAGCTACAAGGAGGCTACAGTAAAAAAAAAAAAAGTGACTCAGCATTACCGCTGTCACATCTCAAAAGATCCTCAAGGCACTCCAATAAAGGTTCGGTTTATCAGAATCAGTTCCAGTGTTTGGTATGATGGCTTTCTGTTTCCATTTTTTTTTCGAAACCTGCGTACTTTATTTTGGCCGTCTTTTCCTATTATACGTCCCATTTGACAGAATGGGCCCAATATTTTCAACAAAGCATTCGGTTCAACATTTCCTCCTGAGCCAGGAGTCCTGACACCGTGGTTCAACTTTGAACACCCTCAGTCGAGTCGGCGATGCGATCTAGTGCGAAGTAATTAATTATCTTTGGGGACCCGCCTAGAAGGATTTTGCGCATGAATGCGAAATAAGTTCAGATCGTCGGTCTCTCAAGTTCCCGGGCCTTCCGAGTCCATCTTGATGAGTTTCCCGCCTGTCATGATGTTTCATTTCCGGTCCAGGCGGTGGATCTACTATTCTTGATCCTCGAAAGTGTTGGGCAGCACATATGCGTCCCTGGAGGGTGTAAATCCGAAGGACGGATAGATGGAAAGAAGTGAGATGGTTGTCATCGTTAAGTGAAGGCGCCGAGCGGAGGTTTTAATGTCGTGTTTGATACACAGGGACAGGACCGAAATTCGCTATTTCGGCGTATGAACTCTGGAGGGACGTCGTATTTGTGGGGAGTTGAGGGATGCGGCAAGGGCGGCAGCATGCCTCAAGGAGATTGGGCAGTTGTATGTGAACCAAGCAGAGAAACAAGGGAACGACACCCGCCCGTGTACGAAAGAGTTACAGGCTGACGTACAGAATTTCGGCGCAGCCGCGTTGACGCCTAGAGTCTTCGAGTTAACGCACACAGAGTCTTCGAGTTGACGCCGAAGATGCATACGGATATGGGCGTCAGTTTGACTCACACGGCAGGGAACCAGACTTGGAATATTGGAGATGGAGAACGGCGGGACAGCAGAGGTTGTAGTGGAGGCACGACCAGACGGGAAGTCAATTTTTCATGCATCGAGATTGTCCGCTCACATTTTGACCCAAAACCATTCCGACCCAGTTAGAAACATGTTGATCCAATTAGGTTCATTCGGAGAGGTCCTCAATGCGCGGTAAGTAGGCAAGGAGATGAGGCAAAAACACCGGGCACCCAATCAGGCGGCTTGCCGCTTTTGGAATACTTGATTGCCCACGCACGTACCCACAACCCAGTAGTCGCAGTAGTCTGGCGCGTCTGCAGCGACACCCAGGGCTACTGGTTACCTACCTCCCGCGACACCTTTGCTTGACCAACCACCAAACGGCTTTTCTCATTCCGGCGGCCTGCAAACACGTCTATTTGACTGCGCTGCTTGTCAGGCGCACCTGGTCCTCCCAAATAACGGATCCCCGACTCTCCACCATTGCAGTAAGTCATAGACAATGAATAGGCGACCGGCGGCATGACGAGGCACCCCAGAGATGAAGCGCCCCAGGTTCTGAGTGCGTTTCCAGTAGATTCTTCCTTAATAGGCTTTGCTTACTATCAGCAGCTAAGTACCCAGTTCCCCTTCTTCTCGGCTTTCCTTTCTGCTATCGTAGTCAAAGGGGTATGGTCGACCTAATTCGAGCTGACACATGCCAGACACTGCCAGACACCGGTCGGGGATCTGTTGATAGTATTGATATTAACGGCCAGTGTAGTATTTACGACGCGAAGACACTACACTACTGTTCCGTCCTTTGGACTTCTCTGATTGTAGCGCTGCTGTGGCCCTCGTGCGCTATGCCCCTCCCTCTTCCTTGGCTATTCCCCCAGCATCGAGAAGGGCCCCTAACTGAGGTCAACGACTCGTGGACACCGAAAAAACAAGGTCAAGGTCAACTAACGGTGCATGCGTCAAACGTCAATGTGGTGCCGAATGTCAATGCGTGCCCTTGGGAACCAGGACCGAATACTTATATCCGTGCGCCATCCGTCCCCACGAGCAAAAACTATTATACTGGTGAATGCCCCCCAATCCGACCACGTCACGTTCCGTTCTCCTCCTTTTACTCGCTGCAGCGTTCTGCACCGCCTCAGCGGAGCCCATCCACCTCCCCATATCCCTGTTGCGTCGTGGATCAGCTATCGTGGAGGATCGGAGGCGATATGCTCCAAACCTCCCCAATGCCACAGTACCTATTGGCGGCGACGTCGGTCTTCGCCTGTTTCTATTTTGCATGGAAACTATTGACGTATTCAGGTAGGCAGCTGATGCTTTCTACTACCTGACCCTGTCCATCGGAACGCCGTAAGTTCAATTAACACTCGATCGCTCTTCCAAAGCAACGACTCTTACAGTCCGCAACAATTCCGCTTCGAAGTAGACCTCGACTCGCCATACTCATGGGTGGCGAATCACTCGTGTGGTCTTGGATGTGATTCCATTGAAGTACTTTACGAACCCTCCAGCTCTTCGACCGTAACACAGATATCAACCGGCAACAGCATCCACTATGGGTCGGCTACTGTCTCGGGGAACTTCGTGACAGATGCGGTACGACTCAGTCCTTATACTGTGCCGTCTCAGTTCTTCCGTGAGCGCAAAAATGAGTGCTTATCCACTGATTTATACTCATCATACTACCCTTCAAACAGTCCTCGCGAATAAACTATCGGATAACGTTGTGCCATACATGAGCTCTGGCATTCTGGGACTCGCATACCAGAACACGACACAAGGACCCTCATTCCCGATGTCTCTTTCCCTGGACTACAAAGGGCAGCTGGCGTCGGCGGAAATGTCATTCTGGGTGAATCGTATGGAGCAGTTCGAGGTGGACCCCATCGGCGGCGCCTTCACTTATGGGGGAACAAATTCATCTTTTTATCAAGGAGAGATCGAATTTCTGCCGACGACAGCGCCGTCGAACGCATCAAGTTGGAACCTTAATGTTAAAGGTGCTTGTTTGTTTCTCTTTTATGTGTGAAATTGCGTAAACCATCGTCGCAGAAATCATTATGCAGGGAACATCAGTCCAACTCACCCCAGGAGCTTCTGCCTTATCCGCATTTTCCCTGAAGGCGTCCAACATTTCGGGCCCTGCTCCGGATGTCGCAGCAATCTGGGCTGCGGTCCCCGACGCCGTCCCTAGTGTAACTCATCCGGGATATTATCAATTTCGTGTGTCTCCCTCTAATCCCACTCGGGTTGTCTTCATCACTGAGGGACCAAAAGCTTGTAGCACCACAGTCAACGTCAGTATATCGTTCGGTGGCCGCTTGTGGCCTATGAATCCAGTGGATATGAACATCGGGCCGTCGGAGATAGGCGGCTCGCAATGCTTGGGTGCAATTTATTCAAGCTCAAATGCAACACACACCAACGGAACAGCGAATTGGATTTTTGGAACCGCGTTTATGGCAAGTTTCGGACTTGTTCTCTTCAACCAAGATAAACCTAACGTGGTTTGGAACTACATAGAAAAATGTGTACAGTGTGTTCCAGCCCACCCCGTTTTCGATCGGATTCGCCCAACTGGCGACTCAGTCTTCCAACAGCAATAATTCACATTCCAAGCGGAACTTGATAGTGGGCTGCGCAGTAGGCGGCGGGATCCTTTTTCTGCTCATTGCAGTGTGTGGAAAGAAAGGTGGAAAGACGGTGGTGGCTGCGCCCGCCAGGTGGGTACCGGCAATGGTCAGGCTTTAATAGCTAGGCGTGTCATGCCTAGCAAATTGTGTAGCTTACTTTATTTGGGAGAGGGGGCCGTCGCGGGACACTTCGTATTTATGTCCTTTGTGCGTCGCTGACGCCGAGTAGCATAGAGTTGAATTGCCTAATCAGTGCACATCCATGGCACATATACTGTAAAATAAATAAAAACTGACACAAGTTGCGTGAACTGCCTCAACTTGTCCCACAGTTGGGTCAGAAGTTGGGGCGCGAGTTGGAGTCAGAAAGTCATATATGAAACACCTTAATGCGCCGCCAATTACATTATTGAGCCTTGAGGTTGTCATTCGTAGGAAGAAATTATCACGGTGAAGCTTGCGGAATGCAACGGAACAGACAACTTGCTGAACTTTCCAAAAATCAGAATGGACATTGAGTGGCAAAGAGGGGGGAAAAAATTGCGGCCTATCAGCATAACTCGTGCCCGTCCTGCGAGATTTCAAGTCGCGAGCCTTGAAGCACGAGTAAGTACAGAAGTAGTGGAAGTGGAAGTGAGTTAGTGGTAGTAGAAGTCACTGCGTTCCGGCCCCATGTAGATGAACCTTTGGATACATTATTGTACGTGAATCTACATGTATCTAGATACATATATGTACATGGGTATATGAGGGGATAGATGCACCATCCATCTACCTTTGGTTAGTTTGGATACATTATTGTACGTCACGTAGACGCACCTTGGCTACATGCGGCTACATCCGTCTACATCCGCCTATCGCCGTAGACGCACCTGCATCCCGGCTAGCCGGCTCTTGGAGCAACTTCACCTCATAATTCGAGGTCCCTGCAAATTTGGTCCCTGTGTGAGGTGCAATTGAAGAGCAAAATCAAAGATGTCCGATTTTGATCGGATGGGGCCCCAATCACAATCACGACCAAACAGCGGTACATAACATTGGCAGCATGGCGGGTTGATGTGACCTGCCATTGAAGGTTCGATGCGGCCGACTGTTCAATCCCAATTTAGAAATTGGCACATTTCATTGTCTGTTTTCCGTCCTTAATATGCCACCCCGCCCTTGTTTTCCACCACAACAGTTATCTCTCGCCTCTGGGTCTGCCCCTGGAAATGCCTTGGTGTGTCCTAATTGCCAATCAAGAATCTGATGTGTATGTGCTTCACGGCCTCTGCCAATCAGTCTACCTCTGGGCGAATCACACTAGTACTAGTCTCTCGTAGACAGACGCTACAACATCAATTGCTCGTACCTCGCATGTTGTAGAATCACACCGGAAATCACTGGCTTTAGGGTGAGATGAATTGTTGTGAATAGGTGGTCCCGAAATTCAATCTGATTTAGCAAAAGATTTCGGATGTTTCAAAAACCAGAGAAAACTCTCTGTATTTGGCTCGACAGAAATTTATTTGTAACACAAAATACCCACTTACAAAGAGGTTGAATCCAAATTATCATCCGAAACTAATCCTATCGGTACAGAAAAAGGGTGGCTGAAACCAGCACAGTTGAAACTCTAAATTTCAGTTCTCGTTTCAGTTCTTCCGAAATGCCGAACGTCGGCTGTAATTTCGGGTCGGGCTGTAATGCAAGCCGAGATGTTAAATCTCGGCCAAACCGAAATTTGGTCCGCGGATCATCCGCCGACGGTCTGCCATCGATCCGCCGACGGTCTCCTGACAGTCTGCAGCTGGTCCGACACTCATCAGCCGCTGTACTGTGAAAAAGAAGATATGAGGAATCAATACTTGATAGGTGGCAGATGGTGAAAGTAAAACATGAACTATTTACTGGAATGGGGAGCTAACTCGTCACTTTGTCAGGTTTTAGGGTGGGTACTCAGTTTGACTCCATAATACACAAGTGTTCCTCCCTTTTCTCGAGTGCCTTAGTAGAAATGGATTCAAGAGGAGTTCTAAGGGTGTCCCTGAAATGGAGGATACTAAATGCCATGTTTTCTCCCGGAAGTTCTGCATTTCTCAACCTCTCATTGCAGGATAACTGGGAGGCTCACAAATTAAAATAGCCTGACCTTGGAATTAAACAAGGGCCTTGTGTCCAGGACGGTCCAACCTTGGAGAGCAGATGAAGAGACAATGTGCGGCAGACGAGGAGGTGACGTGCGGCGGATGAGGAGGCGACACACCGCCATTTGTGAAAATTGTTCCTCACTTGGCAAGTTGGAATCCAATTCGAAATTTTGCATTTGGAGCTCTGTGGAAACCTGTCGGCCGGACAGGAAACACTAAGATGGAATCACACAACGAGTCCAACAAGACCACGCTATGTATTCGAGACGAGTGATGAGCACGAGCTACGACGAGGATACACGACGGCAAAAGGCAAAGAACAACTGCTGTACGTAAGTGATCGGGCCGATGTAAGCCGGCAGGATTACACCCTCCCCATCTCTAAAGCATTGAGTATCACCCGAAAAAAAATAAGTAGGAAGTACCATTAAGTCCCGATTCACCAAAACGAGATCAAGGTGGGACACATCAGTGGTAACAGGGCCGAAGCCAGGTGCACAGTGAGGACACCACACAAGAACACGCCATAGTAAAGAGCGGGGGCCAAAATCTCCAAATGTCGAAATCTATCTGACACTCCCAAGGCGGAACTGCAATACCTCACAGGGCAAAACCAGTACGCCTCTGGGGTCATGACCAAAAACGCGCAAGGTCGAAGTTGGCGGCGGCGAAGCGAAGAAGGCGATATTAAAGGCATGGGGTTATGATATTCGAAAGGTCGAAAGGTCGAAACACAAAGTCGACAAAGGTGGTGCGAGGGCCGAATGTGAGTGGGAAGCAGTGGTGAGGAGCGCACACGGGCGACAAAATGGCAAGAGGTGGTCCAGGAAGGTGATTGTGCTGAGGGAGAATGGTAGCGAAGAGCATTGCACACCTATTCATCCTGTAATTGATGCTCCTAACCAAATTCCATCCCCAACCCAGTTCTGAACCCAGCAAACACGGTGTGCCAAGAGCAAGCACAAAACAGGCATCCGCGCGAAGTCAGGGAGACACGGGGATGACATATGATCCGCAGAACCGTGAGGGATGACGATGCACACGGAAAATCAGCAGCGGTGAACGGCGGCGTGATGTGGCAGCGAGGAAAAGGCAGAACTTGATGAACAACGGCCCCAAAGGTGGTGGACTGCGTGGCGAGCGCGAGGGGACAGTGCGCAGGATGCAGATACAGCGCAAACGCGGCAACGCGGTGATGACGTGGCAGCTGTGGGAAACACAAATGAGGTGTGGGAACCACAACACAGGACGGCGTGACGGAACACGGCGAGGACGCTGGCAGTAGTCCCAAGGTGGCGAGGGCGAAAGGTGAAAAGGCCTAAATGGCGAGAGAAGTCGAAATGGGGTCCAAGGGAAGTGCGTGGCGGTAAGTGGAAAAAAAGTGGAAACCTGTCGGCCGGACAGGAAACACTAAGATGGAATCACACAACGAGTCCAACAAGACCACGCTATGTATTCGAGACGAGTGATGAGCACGAGCTACGACGAGGATACACGATGGCAAAAGGCAAAGAACAACTGCTGTACGTAAGTGATCGGGCCGATGTAAGCCGGCAGGATTACACTCTGCTGCATACACCGCCATTCAGGACGAATGTTCTGGAAATGTTATTTGTTAGATTAATGCATTGAGGAAACATAAATCATCAAATCCCTCAAGGCTGTTTGAATTCAATATTTGAGAGATGTTCAGACAATGATGGCGACACATTGTGGGAATATCCTGAGTATGTTTTTGGCCTAACACTAGTTGGGAAATTCAAGTTTTTCAGTAGAATTTTTGGTGAAAAATGTTGTTTGTTTTTCAGACATTTTTCACTGAAAATAGTGGTGAAAAATTTAAACTTTTTTCACCACTTTCAAACTTTCTTTCAAAATTTTCACCTTGGGCTCAAGAAATGGTGAAAATATTTTAACTTTTTCAGCTACTTTTTCAGTGAAAAATGTCTGAAAAACAAACGACATTTTTCACCAAAAATTCTACTGAAAAACTTGAATCTTCCAACCAGTGTAAGATGCGTATGAAAATTTTGCAAAACATATATGATATAAGTCGATTGACATTCACACCGGAAATCACCGACTTTAGCATGAGCTGAATCGCAATCCGAATCCATTTGAAACGCAAATACTGATTTACAAAGCGGTCGAGCCGATTTCATCATTCAAAACTATTGGTATCGACACAGAAGAAGGTGCGGCCGAAACCTACACGAACTCCAGGTTTCAATTCTGGTTTCAATTCTCCCGAGACCCAAAATTTTGCCTTTGATTTCAGCTTGGAATGTTATCATCAATGTTCAAAAGTGCATCAACGATCTCATCTGATTGAACGAAGGTCCTGGACTCACGCCGACCAATATGGCGGTCACATTGCACATTTATTATTCAGGTCTTTTTTTTCATGTTTTCGTGTTTTTTTCGGTATTTTTCATGTTATCCAGCTTTTTTTTTTAGGATCCTATACTTTTTCTCATCTTCATGCCTTTAAAGTTTTTTTAACCTTCCAGAGGAATTAACAAGTTTCATTTTAAGTTTTCCTTGCAGAATGTTTGGCATTGGCCATAAATAAATTTCAACACCTAGATAAGTTTTAAGTTTCTTCCAACCACAACTTTTTTTTTGTTGGCCGTGGCCTTTTCTTCTTCTTTGGTTCACTCAACGGGGTTTTTTTTCCTAACCCTAATTTGATCCGAGTGGCGGCACGGCCGGCAAAGTTCCGGCTTTCGTCACACAGCCCAAGGCATCCTCACCTTGTCCTTGCCCATGCCTCCACTCTCACAAGAACTCACAGACAATATTTTGAACTGTCTCATAGACTATGACTCCAACCTGCAACCCCTAGCAGCATTACACACAGTGTATTCCACACCATTCTGCTCAACATAGGTTTGCAAGGAGGATTTGGTCTCAGCATCATAGGGGTTCCACTACCGGGAGAGGCGGTGTACTCATTCCCCGGTAGGAGTGGAGGTATGGGCAAGGACAAAGCAAGGATGCTTTGGACCGTAAGACAAAAGCCGGAACTTTGCCGGCTGTGCCGCCACTCGGATCAAATTAGGGTTAGGAAAAAAAACCCTGTTGAGTGAACCAAAGAAGAAACAAAGGCCACGGCCAACAAAAAAAAAGTTGTGGTTGGAAGAAACTTAAAACTTATCTAGGTGTTGAAATTTATTTATGGCTAATGCCAAACATTCTGCAAGGAAAACAAATAAAACTTATTAATTCCTCTGGAAGGTGAAAAAAACTTTAAAAGGCATGAAGATGAGAAAAAGTATAGGATCCTAAAAAAAAAATAGCTGGAAAACATGAAAAATACCGAAAAAAACCCGGAAACATGAAAAAAAAGACCTGAATAATAAATGTGCAATGTGACCGCCATAGACCAAGGAGGAACCGTCTTAATAATAATGTTCATTTTTCCCCGGCCGTTTGCCGACCTCTACCGAATCATTCTCAGTACTTATGTTGACTTTCCGACAGCTTACATAAGTATATATACTGTTCAATTGTGCCGGAATTCAAAATGACTCGATTTCGCTTCCGCTTGACCAGTACATCGATGGCCCCGTTCGTGTACAAGGATTTTGAGCATTACAAGGATGAAAGAGCTGCCTTGATAAACCGCGATCGCTCTCCGAGTCTGCGACCGGATTTCGCACAGGTTTTGTCGGAAATAGAGACCAAAGCAGATGAAGTCGTTCGTAAAATACGCACCGCGGAGGCTGCCTCAATATGGGGCGCAAAATATTCTGACATTGTGCACCCATTTCCTGGTTTGCGTGAATTTGTTCCCATTCTGAGCATATATCTGACTTCCTCCAGGCATGGAATTCTTGACCGGTGACGTTCTTTTTCGGTTTCTTTCCCATCCGTGCTGTGTTCACGCCGCGACACAGGCCGGAGCATAATTCTCAAGACCAAAATTTTTGACATTCTGACCAAGGCTCGCGCCGCAATGTCCTCGGCGTGTATAAACTTACTTACTCGCGGGGTAGATGCCGAAAGGCGCGCTCCTACACGTCCATCTTGACGCGACTCTGAACCCGAAATTGCTCCTGGAATTCGGTTTGGAAGAACCCGCCATGCATGTTTGCGTTTCCGAGCGCCTCACGAGCGCCAATATCTTCACGACATTACCCGAGTTCAGAGCACTGCCGAAGGATGATTGGGTCTTGGCAAATTCTACTTGCGGATTAACTGACAAGGACTACGTGCCAAACACTTGGGTTCAAATCCGCAAAGCCAGGGACACATTCGACACGAGCATGGGCGGCCCGGAATGTTTCGATCAGTGGGTAGAGAGAGCTTTGAGTATCAGCTCGACCGAAGCCTATCGCACCCACAACACAGTCGCGAAGGTTGAATATTTTTCCACCCTGGTTTCGTATGGCTACATCTATCCAGATATGGAAAAAGTCGGCAGTATTTTCGGAGTTTCCAGGGCAAGTATCGGTGACTCCAGCGCGTCAATAATTTTGAAGAAATTCCAGGGCCTCGTTTTATTTACCCCTATCTGGCGAAAGTACATCCGCGAATTTCTCCGCTCGTCTGTGGAGGATCAGATTTCGTACATCGAGGTGCGGGTTGTATTTGCCCCAGAGTATATCTCCCGTTCCCCTTTCGCTTCGGCCTACCAATGTAATTTCTAGATACATGGTCGGAGAGGATGGCGCACAGGACGTCCCACATCGAGAGTGGCTCTTGATCTTTGATCAGGTCCAGAAGGAGCTTAAGGCAAAGTTGGAGAGACAAGGACGAGAGGACGACTTTGTCGGAGCGAGGGTATGTGGAGCTTTTCATTCCACTCCTAAAACGTTGAGAAATCCATACAGATCATATACACTGCACTTCGCTTCATACCAATCGATGAATTGGAGTGGCACTTCCAAGATTGTATCGCTCTCAAGAAAGAATTCCCCCACCTGATTGCAGGTCCTCCTTTTGTGAATCATTGACGAGCCAGTTGATGCTGAAATTCAACCAGGATTCGACATAGCTGGACCCGAGGACAATTTGCCTCCCTTGAGTCATTATGCAGAGGCTTTGCTTCGTTTTCGTGAACAACAAAAAGAAGCGCTAGTCGACATTCCCCTAATCCTTCACGCCGGAGAGACTTGCGGGGACGGTACCTTCGCAGACATGAATTTGTTTGACGCCATTCTGCTGGGAAGCGAGCGCATCGGTCATGGGTGCGTCAAGCTAAAAGTTCCGGTTGGACGTTCATCGAACCTGCGCCAGATTTTCCCTCGTAAAGCACCCAAAGCTCATGGAAATCTGCAAAGAAAGGGGAATTTTAATCGAAATGTGTCCGATATCGTATGCGTTTTTCGACGAGACGGAGAGTTGATATTGATAAGTTGAGCTGGTAGGAACGAAGTGTTGGTCAGTCGATAATTCACTCCTTTTTTGAACATTTACTGGCACCTCGCAGCGGCCCACCGCCTCCATGCCCATGCACCCCCTTCCGATTCTCATGAACAACGGCATTCCTCTTGCGATTTCTTCGGACGACCCGGGTATCTTTGGAAACACGGGCCTCAGCTTCGATATGTACCAGGTTTAAACCAAAAAATCTCGAAATCAAAGAAATCACTTAACGATTTCTATAGGTCCTCGTGTCGAGCGAAGTTACAGGACTTACTGCGTTGCGGGAGCTTGCCCGAAACAGTCTCAAGGTACGACATCTTGCAGGGTTGAGTTCATAAAATAATCATAGCCAGTATTCGACGCTTGAGCGGGAAGATAAGAAACGAGCGTTGGAATCCTGGGAGCGGCGTTGGGAGATTTTTGTCCAAGGGATTGTGGATACGTTTGTCGACGCAAACCACGCGGTTTAGTTTATAGTCAAACTTCAGTGCTGCCAGTCAGTAGTCAATTCACTTTTGAGGTTGCGACTTCCTTCATCTACTTCCAATAGCTTCCAATACCGTACGTGGGGTCGAATGGTCCGGAGTGAATTGAATTAGACTTATTCTTTGATAAATCGAGCTACAGCCGACGAAATGAGGCTAGCTCCCGGGATTGCGAGTTGTGGTTGACTTCAAAGGCGGGTCACATCACAGTCACGGTCTCGTCGCCTATTTGTCCCCAAACAGTTTGCCGGAACCCTGCGGGCATGGATTCTCCCTCGCCAAAAACACCGGTGGATTCCTTGGACGACCATCTATCGTATCCGACCTTTTCTGCTGAGCCCTTTCCCGAAGCCTCGACCAGTAAAGACCCCCCACCACCGCGGCAAACCCTCCAAGATCGTCTTTATATCGGCAATTTACACCCCACTGTCGACGAGTACGATACTCTCTACCCTTCGTATGAGCGCAAACCAACACCGGAACAGATACTCCCTCCTTCAAATTTTCTCCAAGTACGGCAAGGTCACCAAGCTTGATTTCCTCTTCCACAAAGCCGGTCTCCTCAAGGGCAAGCCTCGTGGATATGCGTTCGTGGAATACGGAAACAAGGATGTACGTTATTCTCTCCCTCAATCGCATTCGAACACGCTCTCATCACCCGGGCCTCTTTTTTACTTTTTGTTGAATGTCGCACTATAAAATTAAAATAATAAAGTGACCCGGGGAGGGAGCCACCGACGCATACCATACCACTATGCCATGCTAATTTCCGTTCCGCACTGTACAGGACGCACTCAAAGCGTTGAGCACCGCACACGACAAACTCCTCCGCGGCCGCAAACTCGTCGTGACGTTCGCACAACAGGCCCCAATTGACCCTGGTGCAGGACCCGGTGTCGCCTCGAAGCACCGAAAGGTCATGGCTGAGTCCGGGCGACCCACGACGCTCAGCATGATAAAGAGTGGGATGGGAAACAGGAACGAAGGGTCAGTACTCTATCGCAACTCGTCGACGCGCTGCTTGCTCAGCGCCCTCCATAGAACGAGGGACAAGATAGCGATGATGGAGGCAAAGCTAAAGCAAATGGAAAAGTCCAAGCCAACCGCCAACCCCGACGTGCCTTCATCGTTGCCATACCACGCCTCTCTACCCCCGAAGCCGTTGCCTTCAAATACCCCATTGATGCAAGGGCCTTCGCGTCCTGCGCGGAACGAGCCGCAGCGACAACGCAGACCCCCGCCGCCGCTGCCCTCATTGCCGTTCGCGCCACAGCCATCAGCGGAGCTTACGGGTTTGAGAGCATTAGGTGGCGGTTCCAACTCGAAGAGCTCTGGCAGTACAGCTCGAAAGGCGGGCAGTGGCTTGGTCGGCGTAAAGCTCGGGAAACCAAAGGAGAAGGACAAGGGTGGGCCGAAGGACGCCACGCCTAAACATGACGGAGCTCCCGAGTCGTAACACGAGTGATAGATGTAACAACAAAATGTATATAATGCAAACATTAATTTTTCCAGCTGCGAGGGCGATGATTTCAGTAACGTCGGTAAACAGGGGAAACCACGCCGACCCACATTTTTACAGTCCGGTCGCGTCCTCCACTGACGATTTTATCAGCGACAAAGTCCACACAGTAAACCTCATCCGTGTGACCTGTGAGGTCGTTTTTAAGTTTATACGTCTTCAAATCCCAGGTCTGCGCGGCGTCAATGAGTCGTGCGGGTGGATCAAGGCGGAGAGAGAAACCTTGACGGTGCTGTCCTTGCCACAGCTAACGACGCCCCGACCGTCGGCGCTCCACGCGACGCGGTAGACTGCACCGACGTGCCCGCGCAGCGTCGCGACGTACTTCCCCGTCCGTCCCTCCCATATCCGGACGGAGGAGTCAAAGGACGCGGACGCGGCCCAGCGACCGTCGGGGGAGAACGACACATGGGACACCTGGAGCGAGTGCCCGACGAGCCGCCCGAGTGGCTTGGTTTTTGTCGTTGGCGTGGCGGAGGTGACGACGGTGCTGCCTGTAGGGAAGGGCGACCACAGGAAGAGCGTGTGGTCGTCCGAGCCCGAGATGAGTAGCTCGGGCGTCGTGTTGAGGATAGCGGAGTAGCGCGCTAACGCGAGCTTGTGTGCTGGGTGACATGTATCAGCTAACGTTCTCGGAGCATGGAATAAATGAAATGCACCCTCTTCATCAGAGGCCGGCTTCTTCCCCGTGTGGTCAAAGGGTCCAGTACGGAGGACAAAGTCTGTGTTGAGCGCAAGAGTTGTCACCCAATGCGCGTGGTCTTTGAGGATGTGGAGTTGCCGGCCCTGGAGCTCTATCAGTACATGTGCACAGAAACAGAGAAATGACTGACGGCCTCCGCATCCCATACACGAACGGTTCGGTCGCTACTGGCCGTGTATAAAACACCTTTTCCGACACCACCCCACTTGACGACATTGACGCTGGCGGTGTGTCCGCCGAGCGTGTACTCGACTCTGCGGGTAAGTAGCGACCATACGCGCACAGTGTTATCCTTTGATGAAGAGGCTAAGCGAGGGGTGGAGGGATTTCTGCGAGGAATTTGTTCAGTGATAAGGAAGGAAAATAAAACAAAAGCCCACAAGTGGATCGGTTCCCAACAAAGCGATGTTATCCACTTCGAGTGTCCCTTGAGAGCATCGCCGAACGGTTTCCCAGTCTTAGGATCCCATATTCTAACCTAGAGAAAAATGAGCAAGCAAGGGGGTAACAGCTGGTAGTGCGAACATGGCCATCGTGCCCGCCTGTAGCTAGTCTCCGCTCCATAGCCTCCCATTCTACGCAGAGCACCCATCCTTTGTGCCCTGATAGAGTATGCGACGGCGTCTCCGTGTCCAGATTCCATAGCCGCGCGGTGGTGTCCCCAGACCCCGTAGCGAGAAAATTTCCGGTCGGTGAAAACGAGGCACATAATATCGGAGAAGAATGACCTTGAATCGGATGAGTCGAATAAAAGGAGTGGCATTTCGGCACAAGAACGCACCAGAAAGCGTAGAAGAACACCGGGTAGGCGGCCGGACCCGAAACACACTCTGCGGTGAGCAATGTACGACGAACACATCTTCCTCCGTGAATGACCGCGAATTTATCGGGTGGTTCAGGATATCAGCCTCAATTGATTTCGAGATAATTATCCGCGTTGGTCCACCCGGTAGTCGCATTTCATCGTCTGGGACTGCGACATGGAATGAAAACGGTACAGGATCCTCCTGGGGCCCAAAGATGAGATTTTAAGGATATGGGGGATGCAGACGGGTAAACCTGCGGGCTAAGCTTATTCAACAGTCCTTCCAATGCCTCTCGGGACAGATTGGCGGGCAGATTGACCGCTGGTGCTAAAGGCTGCCCGTCGTCCTCCGAGACAAATTGGACCACGATGCTCGACGACGGCTGAGGGAGCTCTGGCTCAGGTTCTGGGACGCCGTGGTAGATCTTGACGCGCTTGGGAGGAGGGAGGAGAGTGGCCATTGCGAATTTCTTGGTGGCGGGATGGAGAAACTTTTCGGAAAAAAAATGATGACGGCGGTGACAATCTGTGACACCTCGGAAGCGGAATCTTACTCAACGCCTGCGTCCGAAAGAGGAAGGAAGGAAGAACTTCAAGCTTGGAGCCAAATTCCAAGAGTATTCTAATCGATAATACTTGAAATAACTTATCCTGTTGAAGTATAGGTTGAGGCTCGACACGCCATAGAGAAAAAATCAGTGAGCTACGCCATTGCGTTGTGAAATACATTGGTCTAACTAGTTTGTGTTGGGGATGCGTTGGTGTTGTATAGCGAGAAACGCAACTGCTGAACAACATTCAAATCTTGGTAAGTAATCATTTACAGAATTTAGTTACAGACATCTACGAAATTACGTCTAAATTCCCTGTGAGGTATGGTCGACCCGTCTACACCGTTTGTGCTAGGCGACGACCCAGCTCCTTTTTTAAATGTTCAATCATCTCGTTCTCATTAGATGCACCAACAACAGAGATGCCGGCTGTCATCGTCTGGCGTTCAGGGCGATGTACCGACTCGTACGGCTGCATACGACGCATGTGCCCCATTCTCCACAACTGAAGAAGATTTCAGCACCGGAAAAATAGCGAGGGGAGAGTGGATACGCACCCGCAGTTGCTTAACAAGCGACTCCAATTCCTCGGTTACCTGATCGTACCCTCGGTCCTTGGCAACGGCTCTAATACCATAATCCCGCAAAGAATTTAACCAATTTCTTTGAGCCTCGGGGATGTGAAGTCTTTCCTTCTCCGGCGTTGGGAATGGTGTGATGCTTAAAAAGGAATCGAGAGTTCGGAAGATCAAACTTTGGCCTCCAGAAATGCCATCGACTCCCTCAAGGGTCCAGCCTTGAAAGCCCTGAACGTATGCCTGAAAAATGGTTTTAGACATGAGGTGAAGCTATGAATTTGGTTGATGACTCACCATCCAGACCGTGTGGGAGATGTTCGCATCCACCATGGTGCTAAAAAAATGTTTCAATGCGGCCCTTAGGATGTCGTTGGTCGATTTCAAGGCATCCCGTGCAGCATCGGGATTCTCCGAATCCATGAATGCGATAGCTTGGGCAAAGAGGTGATACACGGGAAGAACCTGTTAGAGGTCAGAGAGCGCGTACCTTCAAACTCGACTCCCGTACCTTGGCCTCCATGTCATAAACGAGCTTGGTATTCCAATATTCGGTTGAACTGTGAAGCTCGGGCATGCCGACGGTCACGCTGTACTGGAGGTGGTCGTCTTGTGCCATGTTACTGTAGCAGATCGATGTCATGCAACCGCTGGGAGAGGTAAATCCAAAGTGTTCTTGCAGTGCCGCCCATGGAATATTTAGTTCGGGCGGAAATGCGACGGAAGTTTCGTTTTGGGCCTCGCTGACGATGGGAGTGACGCCCCAACTTTTGGCATATGTCAAGATCCGAGGGGAAGGGGGGGGGGGGGGGGAAGGCGGACAGAACTCACCGGTAAGCATGCCGTAGAAACGATATGCACGCGAAGAACCCGAGCCATGCAGACTGTGTGGAAGTATCGCGGTCTGACTTCCACTGTTTCAGCCCCAGTTCGACCTCTGGCAGTTCAACGAACCGCGCTAGCTCCGAGCGCAGACGCGAACGAAACGCGTCGATTATTTTGCGATTGCAAGCATCGTCGAGGGAGGAATTCTCAACCGGGAGAGAAGCCTCCACAGCCCGAAATACGGAACTATATGGTTGCAGTGACACGGGCCACGAATCGTCGTACGTCGCCGTCGGTGGCCACGTTCCACCGCCGCCGAGCTGGACGAGGTCGCGCAAGCACTCTAGGGTTCGATGTTGCAGCGGGTCTTGCAAGATTTGTGTAGAGGGGGTAGTGGCGGTAGGCTGACTCCAGGCTGGAAATATCCAGGAAAACATATTGAGGGAGGGGAATAATAAAACCAGCAAAAAACCCCTGTCATTTTGAAGGGCGCGGCCCAGCGGATACGGGTAAGATCCGCCCAAATGCATATGCTCGGAACTTGCATTTTCGGTGACGACAATGATCGAAGGAGACTACGAGATTGATCTGGCCTCTCCTTACCTGCCGCCGAAAAATCCTTCGTCGTTATGGGCAAGTGGCAATAGTGAGGTTTAGAATTCCAACCACCAATGGCGAATTTAGTAGGACGAAACGACTTGTCTTCCGTGGTCCACCTCCGACTCCGTGAACATGCGGACTGCCGAGCCGTACACTAACGGCCTGGTTTATCGCACCCACCCCGGGCGTGAAGTAACATCCCATTATCGGAGTTCTGGGGTCAGCTCCTCTCGTGGTAAAAAGTGTAGTACCCCGGATCGTCAAAAATATCGTTGAATGAAATGAGGCCAGTGCCGTTGTGAACGCTGACCGGCCCAGAGTAAGGATGTCTATGTTTCCGTCGCGGAGTCTATTTCGGTAGCGGAAAGTAGCGGGTTCGAAAAGTGAACGATAACTAGCTAGTTCGCACCCAGCGTGAATTGTCATCTCGTTGACGGAATTCCGTGGCCATTTTGACTGGTGGTGAAATTCTGAACTCATTGATAACATACCGCTGGATAAATGGAGTCTGCGGCGCCGTCTAGTCAATCGACTTCGTAGTAATTACAACGAAATTCCCGTCACATCTACTGCGGCGACGGGACGCCGCGCGAGGCAGCGGGATCCGGAAAAAGCCTGTGGAGCAAGATTCAAGAAACAGAGTCAAACGGAGACTAGTCGCTTGTAGGCATTTCGAGGGTAAAGGCAAAGGAGAAGAGAAATGATGCCATCACCAGATGATCTGAGTTTCAGGTTCAACTTCCCACGGTGTGCTCATATTTGACACCGATTGAAAGGAAAAAAATTGGACAAGTACAAGATACGAGATACGCATAATTATTCTTACTTCTTGACAGACATCACCGGAATCTCCCCAAGGCGCAGTTTCGCAGCAGCGAATGGTACAAGATTCACCTGGAAGTGCTCTCCGATGCATGTGTTAGGGCTGACAGGTGGCGCCGACGCTGTCCCGAGTGTGAGCCCCCACTCGATCAAACATGCAGTCGCAGTCATTGTAACGGGCGAGGAACCCGGTGCCCAAGCATAATACGGGATGGCGTTAGTGGTTGCGGACTTGTCGGAGACGACAATGGTTGAAGGGTCAATAGCGAGACTCCAATCGCTCGTGGGCAACAGCGTGTTGTCGTGTGTGTGGTTGTCGAACTATGTGATGCAGGGATATGATGAGCAGGATAAGGTCTCACGGAGAGCGGACTCACAGGAGTGATAAAGGATGGAGTAACGTTTGGGTAAAGCCTCACAACATCCACCAGCGCTTGCGCGCTCCTACGGTGAGGTAAGGTGAGAAACTATGCTACTTGAGGATGCATTCAGTCATACCGAAGACCGGGGGCAACTGTAGTGTTGTGGGAGATTTCGACGGCAAAGTTCAGGGCCCCGCGAGTGATGGCCACCGCACCGCCAGTGCGAACTTCGACTTCGAGAGGCTGGTGCAGGTTCACATTCAGAACGGTTTTACCAGCGTTAACCTACAAGGAGAGGTCAGTACTATGTTGGCATGGATTCAGTCAAGACTTGCATTGACGGTGTGAAGGGACATTGCGTCCGTCGTCAAAGCCGTGGCACGAGCACCGTTGATCGAAATGGTACTGGCGGCGTTGTTCTGGGCAAAGGTCGGGACTCTGATTTTGAACGAGAAGGGCTTTGTAGCCGAGATCGTGTAGGTTAAAGCGCCTCCGAATGGATAAAGCGTGTCCACCGAGACTATATGGCGGCTGAAATCAAAAGGAATGCTGCACAAGTCCGACGATCCTCACCCTGGACTTTGTTTGCGTTCGCCAAAGTGCTCGTAAACGAGAAGGGACCAAGGAAAGCATGAATGACAGCGTTGTTCGAAGGGTCTGCGAAGAACGAGTGTGACCAGAATTTGGGATAAGCTTGAGGGTGGTTCACGGTGCAACAGGGATAATTTCTGCATCGCAGGTTAATCCAGGTCAGGATCGGTCTGTGTAGCGATGTTCTCACGGTTCAAATCCGAAAACCTAGTTGAGATTTTTTAGTCCCGGAATGGTCGCAAAAAGGAACCACGAACATTGCTATTGGGTCCATTATCTCCCCAAGGCGGAGGGTCCATGACCTGAGCCCAAATTTGGTTTACTGGCGCTGTTCAGTAATCCGGGATCGTATTGCAACGATCAACTTACCTTGCTGATCGTATTGATGCGCTTCAAAAAAGTTTCACACGTGTTCAACTACGAGGGTCAATAAATTCAAGCTCACCGGTCCAGTCAGGTAAAATTCCAGCGGGCAAGGCGTTGTACGCTTTTCGTACTATCAGCGAAAAAATCTTGGGCAGCCAATATTCTGCATTACCTATTTTCTCAACGCGATCAGCTGCATAAGTATTTGAAAGTCAACGATGGAGCTCGCAATACGCAAGATTTGTGACCTACCAACAGAGTTGTTGCCGAACATTTGATAGATCAAGGCCAGTGAGAAAATCTGCTCACTGATGCGACGTTCCCATGAGTGGAGTGTGCTAGATGGAAAATCACTATACTTACACAACGGCGCACAGTTCCGTGCTTGCTGGATGTCAGTAAACACTCTGCAATGTCGCACCCTACCTACCCGCGAGACGGATTCAACCCTGCATAATGTTCATCGGCCGAGAAAGTTCCTAGAAGGGATGAGATATTGAACAAATATAAGAGATGGTCGATACTCACCGGAAGCGCGACCGTGGTATTGATAGAGCATGTCGATGCGATCGAATGTATTCTGCTTGTCGGTGGGATCGCCAGTGAAACGGAAGGCTAGAGCCTCGGATTTCAAGGCTATTGAGAGTTAGGATCATGTTAATTCAAACCGAAGGGAGGAACCTTCGCCCGTGTTGACACCGTGGCTGTTCAAAATAATTGGGTATCGAGTGGCTTGGAATGGAAGCGACTTACGTCTGCATGCTGAATGTCGTATCTGCCTCTTTGGGGAATATCTCTGGAGTGAACCAATCATTTTTCTTCGAAGATGCGTGAGCTTGTGGTTTGATTTGGTGTATTATGTGAAATGCAATACCCAGGAGAACCCAGCGTTACGAGCGAGTTGCATGGTTTCAATCAACTCGTCTTCTTTGTCTGAAAAAAATGTTGAACTTGAGAGAGATTTTGTGAATGCCATCAACTTACCACGAGGATCTGTATCGACGAGCCATTGCAGGGAATACACCAACTAAGAGAGGGTGAGTAAATCTTCTCCATTGATGAGCAACATAGGCACCTCTTCCCAGCGAACATACTGATAATCGAATTGGAATCCAAGAGAGGGGTCACCCTGGTTTAAAATTTGAGATGTTCTATTTTTTTTAAACAAATATTTCGTTATACCTGCTGATTCGTTTGGAAAACCGTGTGTACAAGTGACAAGAATGAGTGCATGGCGTCGAGGATCCTCGTCGTCTGTGTTGGGTCTGCTTCGGCGTATTGCTACCATCTGTGAGAGAATGTCTCTGTAGATTGAAACAACGTACTATGAGTCCCATCAGGACAAGATAGCGCGGCCAGAGCAAACGCGGAAGTGTAGCGTTCGCCACCAAGGGCTCAGGACCGATCCACCCATCTTCTCCTTGATGATCGAGCGTCCAGTCCAAAAAGTCGCGTACTTGCCCCATGATCCGCTGGTCCTGTAGCTGGAAGGCAAGCGAAACCATGCCATTGCTAGTCGTGCGTGAGTCTCGGTTGCAGGTTGATATGTTCGATACTTACAACCAGTACGGAGCGGATTCGTGCATTTCCGAGTATTCGATGGAGCCCCCCTCAATCCAGATGGAACCATTGACATACGAATCGAAATTCCTCAAGTTACCCGCAAGTCCATCAGCCTGAATCTGAGCCTGATTCAAAGCCCATCCAGCGGGCTTAATCGCCCCAGTTGGAATCTTCTGGTACAACGGAGGGAGCACTAGGTCATGCTCAATTTAAACGTGGAAAACAACTAGAAAGATGTGAAATAAATTACAGGACGCCGCCGAGACCGAAGCCGCCAAAGCGGCGGAATTGAGAGCGAGAAGTTTGAGTCTCTAGATAGATCGAGTTAGTCGTGAAATTCACCTTGGACAAGGGAAGCAATACCATGAGTGATTTTTCGGAAAGCGAACAATCAAGCTCCCAAGGCGCAAGTAGGCCTGTTTTTATTTCTGCTGGTCCATCTTCTCATGTCAAGGCGGACCGCCGTAGGAAGAGGAAGTTTGCGGATCATGAGGTACGAGTTGACCTCATTCCCAACATTCTGTATCCCAAGACCAAAAAGAAGTCCAGATCGGTCCGGAGGAGAAGCAGGGGTGTGCGGTTCATCGCAACCAATAGATACTTCGGGGTCTTTTTTCTATAAAAAACTATGCAGAGACAATTCAAGTGAACGTAAGCGCAAGCCAGTTCAAATAGTTGGAAAAAATGTCTCACGTTCGGAAGATGCCGAGTGACAAACCCGGCAACACGGCACGGGCCGAAGAGATCCGTGCCATTTTGATGCTTTCTCGGAGCAAGAATTCGCGCGACGAAGTGGAAGAGCTTGGGATTGCATAAGATTATGTACAATGCCTACAGTTGAAATTTTTTCATCTGTACAAAGCAACGGGACGTAGTAAGATAGCGCATATGTACGGTGGGGAGCATTCCGACAAGACATAATAATTACCGTCCAGAATTTTACATTCGTCGAGGATACGTTCATGGATCAGGGTTCATCGCCCCGCCGTCCCGTGCTTCCGACAACAGGATACAGCTAACGCTGTCATCCTCGGTGTCGATCCCTTGGGCGGACGCACGTCTGTAGAACTCCTCGACGACCTCTTCAGGCGCAAATGTCTGCCACGTAGCATCGCGCCAGGGGTATCTAGCACACGAGAATTGTTTAGGGAGTCTGAAGAACGAGAACGAGCAACTTACCCCTTCCAAAGGATCAGCCAATAGACGAGGCGGCCGTGCGAGGAATCGAGTTTCGTGTAGCGACCGTAAACACCCTCGACTTCGAAATCCGTGCCCGTGACCGGACACTGGGGACGAGCGCATCGTTCTGCCGCAGTCTCGTCTTCAGACGGTTTGGGCGGAGCATCTGAATTCAATGTCAAAAAGCTGGATGCAGCAATTGAAGGAATAATACGAACGGCCACTGAAAGGATGTTAGCACACAGTCTGGGGTATGGGGGACGAACAAACTCACGCAACACAAAAGGGACAGTGGAATGTGCCCTCAAGTCTAGAATCCCCTTTGACGACCGCCATACACGTGCAGTGAAACCATCGTTCGCATTTATCACAACCGATAAATTTGCCGATGAACTGGAAAAAAAAAAAGTCAGGGCTCGTTATCATACACAGAAAAAAGAATCCAAACCTCGTTCGGCGCCGCGTCATCAGGGATTACCTCAGGCCATACAAGGTCATTTACTTTCTTCCTCTTCTTCCCCTTCTCTTTCTTCACGTTACTACGGCCAGCAGCCTGGTTCGAGGGTTGCCGTGCCCGTTTCAATGGCGGCTCCTGCGTCGAGGCCGATTCCGGCGCCTGCGGCTTGGCCTTGCGCTTCTTGGTCACAATGGGGGGAGCGCTCACGCTCACGCTTACGTCGGGAGCGCGAAGCCTGAGACCAGACACTGTAGGCCGACCGGACGGCGGACCCGAGGTGACCGGAATACGCCTCTCCATCGCCTCGCTCTTGGGCAAAGGCGACGGGGGTTCAGATGGAGTAGAAGCCGACAAGGGTGACATGAAAGGGTCAAAGAGGTCTTCGGCGATCGAATGAAATGGGGTCGGTGGTTTATCAGGGATCTCGAGAGTCAATCGGGGTGGCGACGACGCCGGGAACTGGGCCTCAAGCATGGGGGACGGCGTCACAGAGCTCGGTACGATGTGCTCAATATCTGTGGACGGCAATGGCGGCGCGGGAGACAAGACATTTGAATGCGCTTCGGGTTGCGGGGTCATGTTGCGAACCGAAAGCTCTTCTCGTATTGTATCGGCGGAAGGTGATTCGGGGTGAACAGAGCTATTAGGCTCCGCTGTAGCAGCCCTAGAGGGAGCAGCGCTTCGTGGCACGGCGTTCGTGGGGCGGGGAAGGTGTGCGCCCACTGAAGATTCGCGAGTGGGAGTAGGTGGAGTTTGCCTCTCTGAAGGAACAGTACGATCATGTGCGGCGGCCAACAGCGCATCATCCTCGGGCGAGGAGAGCGCTGCATCATACGAATCGGTAGGAAGTGAAGTGAGTTGCCTCGGAGACTGGGAAGGGGATACTGAGAGTGCTGGAGACATAGGGTGCACTGAGGTAGAACGGTACGGTGTAGAGATTCCTAACGGGCCTGAAACCCGGTCCCCAAAGGTCGCATGTCGGAGGGAAGCAACGGTGCCATCGGAAGGGGGCGGTGGGATCGGTAGGGCGGAGTACTGCTTCATTCCTTCTGGGGATTGGTCTGGATCGAACGCAAAAGAACGAGGGGAGGGACCTGAAGAATATGCTTAGGCCAAGGGCAAGGAAAGATAACTCAGACATACTTTGATCATTCCAGTCTACTGGGACGAGAGGGCGTGTCACCGGTGAAGCAGCGGCTCGGGGAACGAGACCAGCAAAAAGGTCGCCGGTATCTGCTTGTTGGTCCATTCGGACCTCGTTTTGCCCGCCGTCTTTACGTGAGAACAGTTTACCAGAGATATTGGGAAGAGACTCGTCGCCAACTGTATTTGCATAAGATAACAGGCAACTACACAATAAAACCGCGCACCAATCGTAGAAAGGGAGTTATTCTCTGAGAGGGAGTTGTCTTCTGAGATGGTTTCGTTCACTGGAGGCGAGGGGCTCACTACGAGGAAGGTCAAGAATTGAATGGGAACACTAGATTTGACTTACCGGCTACAGACGATAGGTGGGGACTCGGACTAGGAGTTCTAGGAATGACACCAGCATCGGCATAAACACCTTTCAAGGGACTCGTGGCCATATCGTGATGAAGAGGAGGAGCAGGGACTAAATATGAGTGAGTTGGGAGAACAATCTTTGAAGATTCGACTGACGGTTGGCCTCGGGATCCTTGAGGCGCTCAAGAAGTTCTTCCACCGCAAAGGATAACAGATCGAACCGAGCTAGAAGCGTTTTTTCGTCCTTCATATCTGGACCCATGCCGAGCACGAGCTCCAACCTTTGTAAACGCGCGAGCTGTATCTCGTGGGATGTTTTCAAGACTTCTGCGATTTGGCCTATGTAGCCAGCGGTTGACTCGCGCGTTTCGCGTCGAGCATCAGATGTCTCCGAGACCAATCGTTGAATGTTGGTTTCGATCCGGTCGATTCTGGTTTCATTGTGAGCCTGGTGCGCCCCGAGAATTTCAAGCATCGTCTGCGAGAAGCGCTGAGCCAGAATTTCCATGGGGTCGGGTGGCGGGTGATGCACCAAGCCAGGTGATGTATGTCCTGCAGGTTGGCGGTAGTTCGGTGCGCCTCCTCCAGGTTGAGCTGGATGAGGATGGGGGTGGTGCGCAAATTGGGGACCCATGGAAGGACCGCCAGCGGCTCGGGAAGGAGGAAGATGGGCGAGTGGGTGCACTGGCTGAGTATTGGTGCGCGACATTTTGCAGATGTCGCGTTGGAAAGGGCGCAAGCTTGTCGTGCCTCAGGAGGGGGAGCAAGCCGAGATCAAAACGCGTGCCAAATAACAAATAGCGCGTGTTCAAACTCCGCCTCAAGCCGTCGGCATCCATTCAAAGGCTAATATACATTCTGCCACCAATGCATTTCCCCAAGTCCTTTCTGATTGATTCCTCGGTAAAGAAAAATTCCAACCAACCCTTGACCAACGTTAACCCTCCGTCCATTCGGGCTCTTCTTTGACTCACGGGCCACGGCGCCTCAGATTCTTTTACGACTTCGTTATTAATTTGATTCATTCCGGGGTACCGAGTTAAACAGCAACGACTATTCGTGGGGCTTATTGAGGGACGGCGAGTCGTCCTGAAAGAGCAGAAGAATTATTGCGGTTCAACATACTAGGCGACGGATTTAAATTAAAATACGAACCGCTGAATCAACGGCGGGCTCGGATAAGACACGCCGGTCTCGGGAGGCGTCCAGAGGGCAGTTGCGAGAGCTAGTTGACTGAATTCCACCATCCTTCGGGTTAGCCAACGCGGACCGAGAAATGATGTGGTTCTGGCAACTATCCCGTCAGCGTGAACCTCAGAAAGAAATAATTGACAGGGGCTACCATGTAGTTGAAATGAAAAACGCCTGGTTCCTCGTCAGGTGCAGCAGCCTACGGAAGGTTTTGCGTTAAAGGCAGCACATTGATACTTACAGACTATTGTTGACCTGAACATTCTTGACGTTGGCGACAACGAAAGCGATTAAAACCAGGCCCAGGAAGAATGGAGGTTGCATGGGCGTCGCAAGTAAATTCGTGGGCTTACACGATATAGCAAATCCTCTGACTTAAATAGGATAATTGCATCTGTCTTCGACCGCCGAACTCCCGGAGGCAAATATTGAACCATACCAATCATTGAGAGGTTTACGACTCCGGTCCCTATTCATGTGGTGGTGTTCGAAAACGACACGGGCGTTGCGACTTCGAGTCGCCATCGATCCATTGCGGTTAAAATCGACCTTTAAGTTCCGAGTACTTACTGTACTTAGGGAAAATCTAAGACTTGGGGATCGGATCGCGTCGAGGCATTCAATCGGCAAAAAAAGAAAACTGAAATATCGCAAGCGACCACCGACCGATGAGATGCCTGCAGTTGATTTTGAGCTTGTTTTGAGCTCGGTTTTGCGCAAGACGGTGATTTCCGATCAGATCAGGAATCGCATCAGCGGGAGCGGGAACAATCCTACCTCCATTTGTAACACTACCGACTGAATTATGAGTGAAGGGAATCCAACGCAAACCAAGACAATCTGTATCATCGGAGCTGGGGCAGCCGGTCTTGCTGCCCTTCGCGCCATATTGGACTCTCCTCAGTACAAATCTGGTCTCTGGAAACCCATCGCTATCGAGGCGCGGCATCGAGTCGGCGGTGTATGGTCCTCGTTCAGTGTCCTGCTATGGATCTGCCTCTCATGCTGCCTTCAGGCTCCCGGATTCTGCGGCAGACATCCATCCCCCATCCTTGCCTATGACCCCACTGTATGATTCGCTAACGACTAACCTGCCGCACCCGGTGATGTGTTTCCCGAGCTTTCCGTTCCCGCCTTCCACTCCCATCTTCCCCGTTGCTGCCCGCGTTCAAACCTACCTAGAGTCCTATGCCGCCCACTTCAAGCTCACTCCCTTCATCCGCCTCAACACGGTTGTCACCGACGTCCGCAGGGCCTCATCCAAGTGGGCGGTTCAGCTGAATCACACCGAAAACTCCGAGTTTGACTTCGTGATCGTGGCGAATGGGCATCACAAAATACCGCGCTATCCCAACGTCCATGGCCTCCAAAACTGGCTCGCTGGGAACAAGGCAACACATTCCGTCTGGTACCGACGCCCGCACAACATGGGGGGAAAAGTGTTGGTCGTTGGAGGGGGCCCCAGCGGAGACGATATCTCTGCTGAGATGCGCTATGCGTGTACAACCCTCATAAGATCCATCAGCAATGCATCCAACCAAGACGAGTCCCAAAACTTTAAAATTCGGGGCAGACTAACCGGTTTCGGCACGGCCGGCGACGTCTTCTTCGAGGACGGTTCGAAGGAGACGGGCGTCGACCATTGCATCTTGGCCACCGGGTACCAAGTCTCCCTCCCCTTCTTGCCCAATTCCATCCTCCATCCTGCTCTTCCCCCTCCATGTCCCCCGCTACCAGACATCCTCCACAACTCCACCTACCACATCTTCCCCCTCGCGCGCCACATCTTCCCCCTCCAATCCACCTTCCCGCCCACGAGCCTCGTGTTCATGGGTCTCCCCGTGCGCGTAGCCCCGCTCCCCGTCATGGAGGCCCAGGCCGCCGCCATCGTGCGCGCCTTTGCCAACCCCGAAACCGCGTTCGACCCCGAGCGCGAAACGCATGATCTCCTCGCGCGATACGCACGACTCGCGCACTCGGTGCGCGGGGACCCAGCCGCCATCGCGCGCATATGGAGCGTCTTCCAGGAGGACGAGCAGTTCACCTACCAAGACGAGCTGTACGCGTTCGCGGGACGAGACGACATCCGTGTGCCGCAGTGGCGGAAGGACATGTATGCAGCCAAGGTCTTGTTGCGTAGCTTTTGGGTCGAGCTTGAGCGGCGGGGGGAGGCGGACGAATGGGTTAAGGGTGTCGGAGAGGGCCCGGCCGGCGCCGATGAGTGGGCGACATTGCTGCAACGCCTGTTAAGAGCGGCAGAAGAGTGGGAGTCTAACAAATAATCTACAGCCCTTTCTTTCCATGAAGTACAAATACAGGCAAGCGTGGATACAGTGGCGATGCTACAGCTTAAAACTACAGTCACATTGCGTCTTACAACGAGAGCCACCGGAGATACAGGGCTTTGGCTAAAGGGATGGCGCCGGTCATGCTATAGATGCCCGATAGATTATACGCGGCCTCCAGCGCGAAAGTGGCGTACTCAAAACGGCGTCAGTTTACATACGATCGATACGAATGAACGAGCAGCCTTACTTTCGTGTCGCGATCCTCCGCTAGCTTCAAAACCCTCTCGTAGTGTGTGACAGCGTGCGAGTACAGGCCTGCAGTAAATAAACGGGTGAAGCCGCATGCAGTGGAGAGAAATGCTTACCCAACTGTTGGAAAGCACGTCCAAAATTATAGTCTACCTCACCCACGCCGTCCAGCGGCTCCTCGCGCAAGTCGCGGTATTTTGCGAGGAGCGCCATCCCCTGCGTTACGAGCTGATGCCGATTATCCGACTGTCGCTGCATTGCGCGCCCGAACGACGCCATCGCGATGCTGAGGCAAATCATCGGGTCGTCCGGGCACAGGTCGTAGGCGTGCAGTAAGTAGACTGCCTCCCCACCGTTAGTATGTGCATGCAGACTGAATCCGGGGGCTTACATAGTCCACTCTGATAACTTTTGGCTGCGACAGACATCTGGCCATAGAGCACAGTGATGACCGGGTTGCTCTTCCGTGCCGCGTCAGGGAGGGGATGAGCGTCGTCAACGGCGACGGACTCCTCCGGCCCTACCGCTTCCTCGTCGTCGTTCGGCTCGTCCGTCTTGGAAGTCGGTGGTAGTGTGAAGCGCTTTAACTGATTAATCCATTTTACCAATTCGGGCGTCCTGGCAGTCATATGTGAGAGTTTCATTTCTCGGTAGATGGCTTTTTGCACGGGAGAAATAACAAAAGCGTCGGTGGACCGCAGACCGCTGGACATGGCGGCGACGAAGATCCGCAGGGGCTCGTTGTTGAACTGGTGCATATTCATTATCTTGCGAGCGTGCTCGACGATGGAGACGTGACGCTGGGCGCTCACAGCACATGCTAATGATGTCCTCGTTGAGAAAACGTGCGGATCGTATCGTCCGAACTCACTTATGATGGCTAGCCGAATGGTACTTTGTGACTTGGGAGAGCGGTAGGCGACAGACAGTAGTATATGCTTGAGAATCTCCTCCGCAACATCGAATTGACCACGTGTGGTCAAAAGGAAGCAATACTGCTCCACAGTCAAGTTAAGGACGCGAGTATCACATACTGACTGACCTGAAAGAACACCTGCAGCCAATCGTCGAAGTGCACTCCACGGAAGAAATCCGTGTGCGTTACGGTTTTGGCTGCCGCAGGACTTTCTATGATTTGGTCAATCGCGGAGAATGAAGAAGATGAAGATGCGGGAAAAACCAAGTTCAAGATGAAGTCGAGATACCATACGATCCTCGTCCGCTTCCAGATCTTTTGCCTTGCGTTTGGAGAGATTTTGAGCGGGGTACATTCCACGGAAGGCGAGCTACATCATGGAGGTCAGGACACCAAAAGATTAGGATGAAGCGAAAACAAACCGAGGATGTCGTGAACAACTGCCGCGTCTCACGGAAGGACTCGATCATCTTCTCAGCCTGCAGAAGCCAATCCCGCTCGGAATCGTTAAGCTGCTCTTTCGAAATTTTGGGATACAATTCGCCCATCCTCCGAAAGGTCATCAAAGTGTCCTTTTCCATCTGCGCTTCAAGCTCTTTGAGAGCTTCCACAGACATGCGTTGTCGTGTACTTTTCGTCTTGACGGCTTTGTCAGTGGATTTTTCTTCGGCAAACAACGAGGAAGACGTGGGCGGTTGCGGTGTTTGCTCGGGTTGGCCCGGACCGGCATCGGAAGACTTGGCACCTCGTTTACGCGAGTCAATAACTACGTGAGCAATTAGGTCCTCTAGGGTTACCGGATACAAGTGCGAAACCTGCCTTCGTAGACGAGTTCGAGAGCTTTGCGCGGCTCGTCTAATATTTCGTAAATCTCGGCGAGTTTCATTTTGGCTTCGTTATTTGAGGGTTCGACGAGTCGGACTGGCGAGGATCGAGTGAGGACGTGCCATCATCGAACTAATGGAAAGACGCACTATACTCATAAACTTCTGCTGAGTCCTTCAGCTCATTCAGCATACGGAGACACGTAGCCGTTTGTAAGAGGATATATAGGCTGCTCGTCTGAATGAAGATCGCGAATGAGTGGTAAGATGAGACGAAATAAGTTACGTACGCTCGCTTCGGCGCCAAGTAATTCATAAATAGGTCGGGCTTCAGCGTACATCTCCCGCTCGAAATACGCGTCCGCGGTTTCTACAAATAAGGGGGCGTAATCCAGGACGTCCTCGGAGAGCACCGCGCTAACATGCCACTGAAGAAACCAGTCAGCATCCACAAAACCTTGAAAATGAGCAGGCGCGAGTCACCTTCGCCTCCTCGGTCTCCCCCATCTTGATTCTAGCAACGGCCAATCGATGTCTGGCGTTGACGTCCAACGGGAACATCCCGGGCTGCGGTCCGCTTTCCACAGTCCGCTGGAAATGTGCTTGATCGTATTCGCGATCGTCGTCACACATATCCCAATATCGATGCTCTCCACGGCCCTGGAGCCACCTGCAGCCTTGCCGTATAACGTCAATTGCGCGAACATGATCTCCAGTCGTGTTGAACAGATCCGCGAGAACGAGGATCTCGAGGTGACCGAAACCGCCTCCAGGTAGGTCTGAGTTTGTCGTCGGGTCGTGACCAAGGCCGGAGGGAAATGTCCTTTGGTAGTGCTCGAAAGCCGCGTTGAACAACGTGGTGCACGTCTCGAGATCCGACATTTCGACCAGAACAGTGCGCAGCTCGGACATGACGGCCAGATCGTGCGGAAAACGCTTCAAGATGGACAGGAACGCGTGTTTAGTCTGTTTTTCCCGGTTAGTAAGAGGCGTGCGCCGGCGGAGAAAAGCCTACAGTTCTGAGATCTCCCAAGTCGCGCGCAAGCAGAGCGCGGTCCCACTGGGCGTTGACGTTGGAGGGATCCAAGCTCGAGAGTTTACTCCAGCAGTAGAGCGCTTGGTGGTTGTACCCGAGGTCTCTGGGTAAGGTCAGCAATATCCAAGCGATCGATGCACAGACAACAGACTTCGACTGCCGTGCAAGACGGTCCCACTCATCGGCGTCATGTCGAAGATGGGCCGCCATTATACGCAGCTGGAGCGCTTGCTGGTCTTGCTTCAGATCTTCATGACACTGCGCGAGCACCGACCACGCCGATGCCGCTCGGGGCTCGATCCGGATGACCTCGAGCATGATTCGGATTGCTTCAGGTAGATTGCCGTCGACATATGCTTGGTTGCCGTCCCCGAGCAGGGATCGAACTTCAAAGGAAAGAGAAGGCCCAACAGGACGCCCCTGCTTCATTCAGAGGTTGCGCCGGATATTCATGAAGTGTCGCACCTTCTTCTTGCGCCGTTTTCCTATGCCCGAAGCTATACGAAGGTCGTCCTTGAATTGAGCATCTTGGTCCTGGACATGAAAGTCCCAGTCCTTCGAAAGAAGTCCAGAGGATGTGCCTTCGTTTATCCTAATGTAGTTGATGAGGCGGCTGCACCGGCATAAGATTCCATACGTTCTGCACGAAAATCAAAAGTGCGCACTCAAACTCGCCCTCGATCTCCATTTCCACGTTCAGATTCTGAAGTTCAGTGTCCTTTTCGTCTCCGTTGTCCGATTCCGCCTCCTCAGAGTCGCTGGCTTGCTCGGCGCCCGAGTCAACGCCTGGAGCACTCTAAGCCCTTGAGCATTCGATATTTCGGCTCATTCTCACCGGAGCTTCTTCCATCCTCCACAGACATAGTTTCATCCTCCAAATCGTCCATAGAAATAAGCTGATCTTGGTTGAATACGCCGTTCAAAGCCATAATGTGTACTGCAGCCGGGGTATAGCCAAAATAGTGTTTTGGGGCCCCGAGATCCAACCAAACGCGATTAGAAACTGGTGGTAGTGGTTCTGTAAGTGAAAAAAGCTGATATCGTGACACAGAGCGCGCTGGGGCTCGAAGAACACGTCGAAGAACAGGACGCAGAAAATAATGAGGGGTATGTGCGACTGTTACGATGGCCAGACCTGGGCAAGCAAAACCAAGCAACGTTTTGATGCGATTTCTGATCGGAAAGCGATGCCGGTTGAGCGATCCAAGTAATACGAGCTAAGTTGAAAGTATGGGCCCGATGGGGGGCGGGCGTTTACATCTGAGGTTTATGTACAACTGTATGCTGCGACCTGACAGCAACTGTATGGATGCAACGGGTGTATGGGCCGATAGCATTGAGGCGATGGTGCGTATGTAAGTAATACAGCGCTAACGTATGAAGATGTGAAGCCGCGCGACATTTGACTATCGGTGTGATTAGCAAACGGCAAGGGGAAGGGTGAATTGCTGGGAACGGGGGCACAAGGGAGTTCGGGGGAAAGAAAGAGGTCGTGCAAAGGAGTGGTCCGGGGGGTAGCGTACGTTTAGCGAGTGAATTAACGTACGAATATTGTAAAGCTTGCGCCAATAAAAAAGATACATGAAAGCGTCAACCGCCACGGGTCCATGAAAGCCCAGCACATGCACATACCACGTCACACCGCCTCATGCCTCCGTAGCAGCCTCCTTGCGGATGTTTGTGTATGCAGGCGGCAGTTCGACCGTTTCAGGCTCCTCCTCCCCACGCTCTGGTGGTGGCAGACTCGGCCCTGCGTCCGCGTGCTGGATAATATTCACGGGCCGCATCTGCCGCATCGGCGCTGTCTTGCGCGTGCTTGTCGACACGCTGGTCGATGGATCGGGCGTCTCACTCCGGCCCTCGCTGAAAACCCCACTGATGGGCCTCCCGTGCTCGTCCGTGAGATCACTTGGATGCCGGTCGTCCGCGGTGAGGCCGCCGACAGAGGAGCGGGGTGCGATACCGGCGGCGAGGAAGGGTTCGGGCTGGTAGAACTGCGGCAGCTCGTTGCGCGCAACGCGCCCGCCCTCGTCGCCCTCGTCACGCTCGTCGTTGAGTAGGTCTGGGCGAACTTTCTCATGTTTGCCTAGCCGGCGGCGCCGTATGAAGAACAGGGCTACGAGGACGACTGCGAGAAGGAAAGCGACACCTCCAACGACGCCGCCTACGATTGCGCCGATGTTGGTTTTGCTTCCGCTGTATGCGAAAATTAATATATGTTGTTTTGACGAAAGTGTGAGGCTTACTCGTGGGATCCTCCGTCGCTACCGGAGCCACTTCCATTGCCGCCACTGCCGCCGCCACTGCCGCCGCCGCTAGTGCCAGCGCCGGAAGTGCTGGTAGAATAAGATCCGCCAGCAGGGCTGCCGGTGGTCGAGATGGGACTCGTGCTGTCCAAGCAGGAGTTGTCGTTGTTGTCACCGCTGCCCACGATGTAGAGCGTGCTACCTGCTGTGCCATTTCCTCGATTATCACCGCCAACAAGCAGGAGCGTTGTCATTCCACGCAGTGGCGCCGTCCAATTAAAGCCGGTGCCCTGCTCCGCGACGGTCGTGATGGCGCCCTGGGGAATCCCGAACGAGTCGCCGCCAGGAATGACACCCTGGAATTTTGGTTGACTGCAAGCATTGTCAGGACGCGCGCAGGCTGTCACACATGACGTACCCTTGTACCGTTGAAGGGTCCCACCTTGAACAGCGCGCATTAGATTGCGGACTGCCTACAGAGACGATTGAATGTATCGCACCATATTCGTGTTGGCTCGCATTGAATGATGCGGCCAGCGGGCACGATAGAGTACACAAAGTCGGGCGAAACATTTTTAGTCGAGTCAAAGCAGCTAGAATCGCCGGAGGAGGTGACTTCGACGCCGACGCTGGTCCCGCCGGAGCCAAAGCCGGTGCTATCACTGACCTGGTCGCCGGTTTGAACACACCCGATTAGAAGACAGTACCGCTTACCACTGCAACAAACTGCGAATTTGCAGGGAAATTGAGTTTAAAGCTGATATCGGCCGAGGCTGATTGAACGGCCTGTATTTTTCTGGCCTCGATGTTGTTTGGTAGCGGGGAGCTTCCGTAGGGAACTACGAGGACTTCATAGGGTGGAGAGCCGCCTGAGACTGATATGGAGACATTTCCGCATTGTGTGGGTTGGGCTTTGAAGCTCCAGGTATATGCGGCGTCGGCGAGGATGGGTGCCCCGAGGGCAATGGCGAGCGCGAGCGCCATAAGTGGTGGTGGTAAGAACCAAACGGCTCAAGAGCCACGGCCAGAATGACCGCAGTGTGATAATCCGGTCACGCGTCATCTCCGAAGGACCCACAATTTACACGGACTCCGTCGGTTCTACGTATCTACACCACAAAGAACTCATAAATTGCCTTTTATTTCTCTAGACGCCCACAGCTGGGTGTAGCATTTGTTTCCGACGCTTTAATTCAGGTTCATCCACCGGAGATGTGCACGAGGATCATGATGCGCGTCAAAGCGGCGGAACTTCGGGGACTCCTTCATTTTTTTTACTGGTCAAAGCGAGGTCAAAGCTTATAAGCTACCACGAGCGCTAATCATCTCGTTCCACTCCATCTTTTTCAACCAGAACATCCGCTCAACAAACTTGGCGCGGAGCTGCTCGGAATCCGTGGTGCGCAGTGCATCCGTCCCGAGATCAATTGAGCTCCGCCGCGAAGCAAGCATGGAGTAAGAACCCAGGCGCGTCGTTTGCTTCGACTGCTTCGTACTCGGGGTTGGAGACGGAGCACCAAAACCGTCGGCCGTAAATCTACATCGTGCCGAGGTCTAACCTTCTTCGTCCAAGGCCCAATCCTCTTCTTCGAGTTCCGGGTCACCCTGTGCGTGAAGCTGACTTTCGTCCAAAGGTTCGAGTTCCGGGTCACCGCGCGCCTGAGGCTGGAGACACTTGGTTAGCGAACGGGGCGAACCGGGTCGGGGAAAAAATTACCTTGGATCTATATTTCTGGTTGTGCACGACTGAGAGGTCAACCTGGGGAAGAAGAAAAAGTAGGTTAGAAAGGACATCCCATGAGAAACTCAAGCAGACAATCACGCACGTCACGATGAGGGACCTTTTGGCCTTGACGGGCAGTTTGTATATCCTCATACAGCTCGTCCAGAAGCCTGCTCTTGCCGGCTTTGAACCCGTACCGCCGGAGCATGCGCCGCTCAACAGCGAGCGCCGCCTGCAGCTGGTTGCTAATGAGGAACCCGCGCGCAATGGCGACGTAAAAGACCTGGTCCACTCGGACCGCCGAGTCCTGATCCCTCGCGCTCTCGACCTGATTCAGGATGTAGAACGTCCTCGGAATGTCTCCGGAGCGCGAATATAGCATCGCGAGCTCGGTGAGCTGGTAGATCGTCGGCGATAACCCCACGTTGCCCATCTCCTTGATCACAAGCGCACCGCGCTCGTTGCCAAACGCGGTGCCCATGCTCCGCACGAAGGGCGTGAACGCGGACTCATCGACCGCGGTCCCCCACCCCGGCGGCGGCTGGAGGAGGGGCACGCCCGGGTGCAGCACGGGCTTCGTCCGAGTCGAGGAGTCAGCGTACTGGAGCAGCTTTCCGTAGAGCTTCTCCATCACACGCTCGTCGTCCGCAAACTGGAGCAACGCGCGCCAAATGACCGCGGTTTCTCTGGGGTTCGGGTATAGTTTCCATGGCGGCGTGCACCCCCAGAGGGCTACGTCGGCGGGGTCGAGCTCCATTTTCCGCAGCCGGATGATGATCTCGTCGCGCGGGACGCCAACCATGTAGTAGTGCGTGGCGAATGTCCAAATGACGAGGTCGGGTTTCCCGTACCGCGCATGGAACAGCATCTCCGCGAAGATGAACGGTTGCCGGTCTTGCGGACGGTTGAGCACGTGGTTCCGAAGCAGTGAGATGGCGCGCGTGCGGCCCGTGGAAAGGTAGAGCTCCATGAAGCGCATGATAGTGAGGGGGTGAGGTCGATGGGACGGAGTCAACGCTCTGAACGCCCTCTTCAGTGCGCGTAAAGTCGCGGCCATGTTGGTTACGATAAGTTGCGGAGGCTCCGAAGGGAAAGAGGAAGCCAGAAAGACGTCCTCTGCGGTGAAACTCTCCAGGAATTTGATCGCATCTTCGTCGTAGACCGGTTTGGGGGCTGGTGTGGGGACTGGCGGCTTTGAGGGATCCACCACTTTGACGGTGGGTCTCTGCGTGCTGTTTCTCAATTTTTCGATCACCTCATGATAAGGGTGATACTTCGGATTGTGTGAGGTTTTAATTTTCTTGAGCAGGAGGGCATATAAGCCGCCGGTGTCACGAGACGCGCTAAACTGATGGTAGGCGGGGATGAGAGCTATAGCCTCTTGGAGACACCACGCCCTCGTGAGCGCATAAATCGTATTCTGCACGTCGTCCTGGGTTTTTGGTACCGTTTCCTCTGTCGAGGCCGAGGGCGGGGATGCAATAAACCCGGCAATCGCATCCGCCGTGCACTGATTGGTTTCTGGCTGTTGGGAAATGCCGCGTAAAAGTTCGATATACGTCGGAAAGCGGGAACCCTCCTTGGCGCGGAGTTCCCGAAGTCTCGGAAGGATAATGTCGAATGTTTCGATTACCCGCTCTGGCTGTTTCTCTTGTAGTTTGGGAAGAAGGGGAACAGCCAGGTCGAGTCGGCGAACGTAGGCAAGGCATCGAATGGCCGAGACAAGCGCCGACGTCGCCATCTTCTTCAAGCCCACCGCCTTGAAGATTTCCTCCGATTGATGCTGCTCCACGAACTTGATGTGCGGCTCATATTGAGGATCGTTGGTTTTCTTCAGTCTATTCAGCAGGAAAAGCCAGGTATAAGACGATAAGTAGGTATCGGTCTGCAGTGGATCGGGAACGAGCTGGACGGCGTGGTCAAACCGGCCAGCATTTGCCAGGCGCCGGACCGCGACACCAATCATGTCGACGTGCAACCGACGATCTAGGCGTACAACGTCGTGTCTATGGGCATATTGTTGCAGGTAGCTGCGGCTAAGACTGCGAAGTTGTTCGATGTATGAAAGGGTGTGTTCCGGATCGCCATACATGCACACAACACCGATAGCGTGTTGGTGGGTGGAGGCGGCGTATCCCTTCTTCGCTGCAAGCAGGCTAAACTCCATGATGAGCTTGAGCGAGTTGAGCGGAGTGTGCATGATGTAGCGGCGCAAAGTGCTAAATTTGCGGGGAGGGGATTGGTGCGCGAGTGGGATCAGCGAGAACCACTTTCTGAACGTTTTGACTTGCTCGTCCATCTCGATGGAGGTTGTGGCTGGGACCCTGACCGCAGCGATCGCAGCCATTTCGTATGCAAACGAAAATGGGATTTCGGTGCCAACTTCCACCAACTCCTCGAGGACGCGCTCGGCTTGAGCGTAGTCTTTCTGAGCGATGAGCATCTCCAGCGACTGAGTGGAAGTCATAGGAGGGGAACTGGACGTGGCTATGCCGATGTAGTCGTCCTGAGCCTTGTCCTCGAACATCGAGTCGGGATCGGTCTCGGGTTCGGGAAGCATTTCGGGCAAAGTTCGGACGACTTGGGTGAGAATGTCGGCGGAGGCCGGGGGAAGACGCTCATATGCGCGGTATTCGACCGACGGGACCTCGAATATATCCTTCTCGATGTCCGACTCGGGCTCTGCTGGAATTTTGGCCAGCGGTTCGTCCGCGAGAGCCAAGGGGAACGGCGGAAAGCGAAAGGTTGGAGGAATATCTATCGAAGGAGTAAATGGTTCTACCCAGAGAGCGTTAGGGTGTCTTCGACTCGGTTACGACGTGATATCGCACCTGGTCCAGCCTCGGGTTTGCCAGTGTCATCTAGCGAAAAAACAACCATTTAAATAATATTGTATCGGTCAAACGGGTTGGTTCTTGCCTGATGCAACCTCCGGTGTTGCGCCCGCAAAAGAGTCGTTCTTGACCGTGAACTTCTTCAAGCTCGCGACAAAATATCTGTCCTGGCGCGAGAAAAATGCAGGCAGTGGCCGGTCGATCCTTGGCCTTGCTCCCGGAATAAATGGGAGAGAGAGCAAGGCCCATGAGGCCCTCAGCATCTAAATGCAAGGGTTGGCGGAGGTCATCGACGAGAGCTGAGATACGCACAAGAGACCAAAATTTTGAAGTCCAAAATGTGGATTTGTCAGCAGCTTCCTAATTTGGACGCGTCCCGATTTGGACAACCCTCGCCTCTTGCTCTTGACCTCGTACATCTCCCTTCCCGCTGGTCGAGGGACTCGCCCTCGCTGCTTCATCTTCGCTCATTGTACACATATACTACCCATATAATGGCCCACATCTCTTCCAGCCCTCCTCGCGCTCCTCCAATTCCGTATACTGCCCCCATGGGAACTCGCTGGGCAAAGGAAACCGCTGCCGCCGGCGGGGTCGGCGCCTTCGATCTCCCGACAGACCCCAAGCTCATTGGTCCCTGGATTCTCGGCGAGTGCATCGGCAAAGGCGCCTCTGGGCGTGTCAAGATCGCCAAGCACAAGGTCTCAGGTAAACTCGCCGCAGTAAAGATCCTTCCCTTGGCCCCGCTCGTCAATTCCCGCGCCTCCCTCGCCACTCAGCAGGCAAAGAACGAGAAACAGCGTCTCGGAATCGAGAGAGAGATCACGATGATGAAGCTCATGAACCATCCAAACATCATGCGCATCTACGACGTCTACGAAGGCACAAAAGAGCTGTTCCTCGTTCTCGAGTACGTCGAGGGCGGCGAGCTATTCGATTTCCTCGTCAATCGCGGACGTCTCCCCAACCCAGAGGCGCTGGAATATTTCAAACAGATCGTTTATGGCCTCAACTATGCACACACCTTCTCGATTATCCATCGCGATCTCAAACCCGAGAACATCCTCATTGCTTCTCTATCGCCACCTCTCATTAAAATTGCCGACTGGGGCATGGCCGCGTTCGCTCCTCCTTCCCTCCAACTCGAGACCAGCTGTGGCTCCCCTCACTATGCGAGTCCAGAAATCGTCAACGGCGAGAGATACGAAGGAAATGCTACGGATATCTGGAGTTGTGGTGTCATTCTCTACGCGCTTCTTACAGGCAGACTCCCTTTCGATGACAAGAACGTCAAGGTTCTTTTGTCCAAGGTCAAGGCCGGCAAGTACGAGATGCCAAATTGGATCGACCCCCTCGCCCAGGATCTTGTGGCCCGCATGCTCGTTGTTGACGTTTCTCGCCGAATCACCGTAAGTTTTACAGTTGGGCGCAAGTCACCGATCACTAACGTGTCGCCGATAGATACCTGAAATCCTGTCCCACCCGTGGATCCTATCCGCCTCCAGATCCCCTACAGACAGATCGCGACGCATCCCCAACCCTCCGCTTCCTCCGTCTCCGAGCACTCTGGCTCGTCCGATCGGACATGCCTCCTTAATCGACGAGGACCTTCTCTCCTCTCTGCGCGTCATTTGGGGTCGTCACACAGATCCCCAGGGCGATTCCATCAAACGCGACCTCTGCGCCCCCGCCGGAAAAGGTGTCCACGCCAAGGCCTTTTACTTCCTCCTTGGGCTTTACCGTGAGGATTCTCGTCGGGCTCGAGCCAGCGGCGGTGTCACGAACAACACCCAAACCAACACCATCGTATTCAATGGGATGGAAAGCATGAAATTCAACCTCGCATGGGAACTTGATCTGAACGGCGCCAAGTACGACCAGCGGCTATTGAGTGCTCCCAATTCCCGCGTCTCGGCCGCTCCTGTCCCTCAGATTTCGGGTTTGGCTCCACCGCTCATGTCTCGTACACCAACAGTAGGATCCTCTCGCGAGCGACCTGCCTCACCTGCAGGACCCCGTGCGCACACCAGGAGATCTCAGCCGCCACAGCAACCCTCCAACATCTTTACGTCGCAGCCGAGAGTCAGTTCTTCTGGACGCCCTGCATCGTCGCTGGGCATGGGCGGTGGATCACGCCCGCTGCCTCCGCGAAGAGGGTACACCGTCTCTGGTGCAGAGGACGGATCCAGCTCCCGAATGCCGCAGGGTCGGCCCATGCGATCCATGCCTCAAGGTCCCAGACCGGACACCGCAACACCTGCCCCCCTTGCGCCTCCCCAGTTTCTGCGGCAGCCTCCTGCAGCGCGCGCTCGGTCCCATACCTCTGGCGCTTCACCAATTCTTGCACCTCGGCCTCGTCCCGCTGTCGCCGTCCCACCGCCTGCGCCCGTGGAGGAGCTCATCATCCATGCCCCGGTTGCGATCGCGCCCCCGCCCTCTTCGCCCATCATCAACATGGACCTCGACTTGGATCATAGTTTGGATCTGGACCTGAATCTTAAACTTGGCTCCGAAGAGGATTTGGGTATGGGTGTGGCGGAGCAAGATATTGGAGAAGGTGCAGAGGCGGCGCCGGTGGAGCTGCCGCTGTTGACGGCGCCGCGGACGACGAACAGCGAGCTGCAGAAGACGATGGATGCGGTTGCGGAGCGGCTCAACGGGCTAGCCAAAGCTCAGGCGTCTTCGCCGCCGACTCTTCCTCCGTTGCCCCTGCGTCAGAGGCGCTTCACCACTCGGGCTGTGTCGCGGCCTGCGCCGGAGGACAAGGAGAACCAGAACATCTATGAAGAGGGATGGAGCTATGTGGGGGTTGACGAGTATCAAAGCGGTGTTGGCCTCGGCGTCGATGGCGTGGGTGCCAAGCTTGGGAAGGAGATGGGAAATGTGGTCTTCCTCCCGGAGAACGCGGCGGATTCCAAGGCGAAGAAGGACAAGGAACGCAAAGGAAAGCGTGAGTTGGTTGTTATCCGTTGATCCCTTTCATCATTTAACCTTTCTTTTTCCAGACACTACTTTGCCCGCGCTGAAGCCGAAGCGATCCACGATTTCCCTTCTCGCGTCACCCATCACCCTGTCTACGGCCACGAATCATCACACCGCCGACGCCAACGCCAACGCTACTGCTTCCCGCATGACCTCGCCCGTGGTCGGTGAATTCAAAGGGTGGTTTTCCAACCTCTTCAATTGGAAGGGCAACCATCCCTCTCCGGGCACCGGTGTCGTCTACTCTCCCGACGGGCTGGAAAAGACGCGCAGGGAGGTCGGACTGCTGTTCGAGCGGCTCGGCATCGTCGTCGAGGGGAGCGGGTTCAGTTTCGCGGAGGGGATGGGCAGCGCGGAGGACGACTTTACGGCGGGGATGGCGCTGCGGTGCAAAGTGGAGGAAGCGGGCGCGGAGGGCGCGCAGATGGTGCTCAAGCCTGTCAAGTTTCGGGTTGAGTTCTCCGCGGCGCCGTCGGCGCGCGTGTTGACGTACCCCCCGCCGCCGACGAGCACGACGAGCGGCCACAAGCACCACTCGGCGCCGCTATTGCCGAATCCGAATACGGGCAATCTGCCGTCGGCGAGCCTCAACGCGCTCCTGGCCGCTCCGCTCGACCCGCCGCTCAAGAGTCGGGCGAGCGTGCTGATGAATCGAACCGCGTCGGGCGCGAGCCAGCACGGGGGGTCGGCGTTCCCGCCGGGGTGCCAGGCGGCGATTGTGCTGGTGCATGAGAAGGGGAGCGCGTCGACGTTTAAGAGTGTGTGGAAGAAGCTGAAGGAGACGTATGCAGCGGGTGCGGGCGGGGACGCGTATCCAACCATGAGCCCTGCGATGGGGACAACGCCGTTTATGGAGCAGCCACAGCGGTTTGCGATTTGATTCGATTTGTATTTTCCTTTTTCCTTTTTTTCCTTTTTTCTTTGTGGACTGGATTCTGGGTTTGTTCGATTATAGAGATGGATATCATTTGTATTACCACTACCCCCACACGATGTAGCACAACAACACCTATATTCCTAGAGATTGGTACAGACTATTTAGATAAGAATGGAAGCGACCTTATTATTATCCTGGGGACGTGAGAGCTATCTGCGGAGGTATCAAGGCGTAATGGAGGGGGCTTCCTCGCGCTCAGGGTCCAGCGGACGCGCGTCTAACTCGCACCACCATGGACCTCGACGAGTTCGCACCTCTCGAACAAATCTGCCCTGCCGCAGACGCCGTCACGGCGCTCGAAGCGCACACGGCCCAGCGCGCTGCTGACGCGTCCGGGGCGGTCGTCATGCGCTTCATGCCTGTCGGGAACGTACCCGTGCTGAAGCAGAATGTGTTCCGGCTCGCGGCGGCGTCGTCCTTCTCGGTCGTCGTGCGGAATCTGAGGAAGAAGTTGGGGATGGGGCCGGGGGAGGCTTTAGTGTGTACACTTACTTCACTCAAGCATCAATTATTCCACTCAATGAACGTGTTTAGCTCACGTATATCAATTTCGCGTTCGCGCCAGCGCCGGATGAGGTGTTGGGAATTTGTACAATGTATGTCCGACTGTTCGTGATTTTACAAACAAATGGCATGGTACCCACCCGTACAGTCATTCGGGACGCAGGTGGGCGGGATACGACAGTTGATCGTGCATTATAGGTGTGTGTGTAATTCTGCGCTTAGGTTTATTTACGAAATTGAAAAGCTCGACGCCGGCATGGGGATGATTTTTTTTTTCCGCCGTTGCTACCGACAGCGCGCTCTCGCAGATGCGAATTTGAACTTGGTTCCGGGAATAAATGCAAGACGTGTCAACTTTTGCTTTGACGGATTTGCTGGGTGCTGGACTTTGATCCTGCTTTATGTGCACCGAGCGGGAGCTGTCTTGGGTCGGGGCGACGGTTAGGGCGGCCTGAGCGGAACGTTGAGCTTCAGTAGAATTTCACTTAATACTTATCCTGCGTCCAGTACAAGCAAGCCTCGGTTCATGGCTGGGGATCCAAGCAGGGAAGAAGGCGAAGTTCTGAGCCTGGAGGATCCGCGGGGAGCGCAAATAAATGCGGAGGGCATGTTTGAGGCTTTTTGAGGCTGAGTGCTGGTCCGACGCAGACCACCGCGGGGCCTGGTCGGAATTTGGAAACGCTTGATCTCGGAGTCGTTGGGGACCAGATATTCTGTTGCAAGATACCCACCTGATCACGGAGGAGGACCAGGTCCGCAGCAGTAGAGGATATGGCACAGAACTTGATTGTCAACGATTTGCGGTATTTCTGCGGTTACTTTACAGTCATACCCAGTCATGGTCAGGGGTAAGTTGACAGATAGGTAGGCTAGAGCAACTTCGTGGAGAAATACGCACACAAAGCCCGGTTGTGAACGACTGCGTTGTGGGTTTTTTTCGGATGGTACCTTTGGCAGTCATACTCAGTCATGGGCAGTGTGAATGGAAGGAGGAAAGGGTCGGGAAAAACCAGCGCCGAACAAAATTGCAGCCGTCGTTCGCCGAATGTCGCGAGACAGCGTGCGCGCAAGGACTCGAAATGAGAAAAAGAAGGAAAGAGGTGATCCCATTGGCTGCGGCAGAAATAAGAGAGCCACATTGGGACATCAAACACTTTATAAGCACATCTGGTAAAGCTTGGCGCTTTTCTTGCCTTTTTGGGAGGTGCTGAAAGTTATCTCCGGTCGCATCTCACTCTTCGATCGCGATCGATCACTCTTCGATCGCGATCGACGTGTGCCCCTATTTCCCTCCACTTCTCCGCTTCTTTATCCTGCGTATTTATTGCCATCCATCCCACCTCAATGTTTGTTTTTGGTGTTTCTTCGTTACTTCTGCAGTTCAACTTATTATCGAGCACTTTACCCTCGCGCTGGCCGATCACTTTTTTCGATCTCTAGCAACCCTCTCATCTGTTTGGCCTCTCCTGTTACAATGGTATTTGCTGCTTTTTGGCCCGCCACCCTTTGTGGTCATGTTCTCCCGCTTCACTCTCAATGATCCTCAAAACTCTCAGGTTTTCTTCCGACCTTCGCCCGCCGAGTATAATTCTTCTTTGCTTTCCCTGCTTTCCCTCACCTTTCCATCAGCGAAAATTCTGAGATCCTTCTGGACGATTTTCTGTCCGTTAACAGCTTCCCTCCTGCCCATATACCCACCCTGCGAATCCGGCCACAGGATTCCACTCCTGCTCCCATCATCACACCGATGATCCAGCCCGTTTTGCGCCGCCCAAAACTCGCCAAAACTCCTAAAATTCCCATCTGGAGTTCTCTGGTCGCAAATAAACTTCCCGACTGGGTGGATGTTGATGGCGTGAGGAGCTATTGGTGAAACCTTCCGATCCGACGTCTGTCTGTCCCTAATTATGTTACCATTGCAGGTGGGATTATATTGCAAACCTAAACTCGGATTCACTCCCTAAACATGTTTCCCTTACTTGGTCTCGGACATGTGCGGTTTGTAACATCAAGATTTTGCAACATGCCGATAACACTCCCAAAGCCTGCTTCATTTGTGGACCGGACGGCGCTCATTTCGTCGAGCCTCTCCCTGACCCCCCCGAAGCGTGGTCTCCTATTCTCACCGACAATCGGTTGTCCGGACTTTCGCGAAAACTCAACAACATTTTCTGCCTCACTGCGCTCGGGGTTCACGACGGCGACTTCATGAAATTCCCATCCGGTATCGCCTCTGTTACTCTGAATGGTGGCCGTACCTATCATCGAATCATCCCAAGCACTGAAGGCCAGCATGCCATGCGCTGGTTTATTCACGATCCCGCTGCTTTTCAGCAGAGCGCGTCCAGCCTCAAAATTCCTTCTGGATGGTCGGACATCATACTTTCTGGGCTTCGGCTCATCAACCCTTTTGTTGACGCTCTCGAAAACATGCACAACGAGAATTCGGATCATACCCTCTACCTCGATCGACCCGACGAGATCACCGGGGGTGATGTTGCTGCAATTGTTGCGTTTGCTCCGGCTGCCAGGCCCACTCGCAGGCAGCTCGTGATTAAAAGCAACGACGGCGAACACATTTTCCTTGACATTCTATCCCCTTTCACCGAACCACTCCATTATCCCCTTCTCTTTCCTTACGGCACACTCGGTTGGGATCCAGATCGCAAGAACACTGCCGGCAACAAATTCTCACAAATGAGATGGTATCGGAGCCGCATCTTCTTGAACGCCAATAAGTTGTTCCGATTTGGGCGGCTCATGGGTAGGTTTTATTTTGCCATTACTCTGCATCAGTTCGCTCACCACTTTTAAATTTGCTAGGCGAATACATCGTGGATGCGTTCAGTCGGATGGAAGAGCAGCGCTTGGAGTATCTACGCCATAACCAACACAGCAATGAGGACGATGAAGATGGCGAGTTTGAAACTCAACCTTCCTCTGGCGATGCCGAGCCCGTTCCCGACGTGCGACTACCTTCTTCTTTCATCCATTCACCCGCATGGTCGGCATCACAAATCTCGGACTGTCTCGCCCTGCACAAATACGGCGGCGCAGTGACATTCTTTATCACATTCACTTGCAACTCCGACTGGCCCGAAATCAAATCTGAATGCCTCCCGGGCCAAAATTCGTCTGACCGACCTGACGTTGTTATTCGGGTTTATCAGCAGCGGTTTACCATGTTCCTGAAGGTCATACAGGCCCTCTTCGGCTCTGTTGTCTACCTTATCCGCGTCCGGGAGTTTCAGAAGCGTGGTCCTCCGCACGATCATGTCGGGCTGAAAGTCAAGAATCCGCCCAGGACTATCGAAGAAATTGACAAAGTCCTGTGCGCGGAGCTTCCCAGAACGTCTGGGATTCTGAGAGAAAATGTCAAAAAATTTATGACCCACCAACACAACTCACAGTCCACCTACCATCGATGCGGGTGGTCCAGTTATGGCGGTAAATGCCAATATGGGTTTCCCAAGCCCATTACACCTGTCTCTTACTTTGACGAGAGGGGTATGTCTTAATTTGGGCGATGCTATGCGCATTAATATTATTTCAGGCTACTTTCACCCAAGACGACGTCAAGAAGAAGATCGCTGGATCGTGCTCCACGTCCCCTTCCTCATTCAGATGTTTCGAACACATATCAATGTCGAACTATCCTCTGGGGTCACACTTTTCAACTACCTTTTCAAGTATTTTTATAAACCTCCCGCCGAAACCAACTGGACCGTCGGAAAGAAGAAAGCCGTTGACGAGATCAAGGACTATCAGCGCGGTCGCTACGTCTCAGCCACTGAAGCACTCACCCGCATCTGCGGCTTCACCATCTCGGCGAAATTCCCCGCTGTGCGCAAACTCCCCATCCATCTTCCGAATAAACAGTGGTCACAAATGCGGAAGGACTCCGCGGAAGGCTCTGCTACTCTTCTAATGCGTTACCTTGATCGTCCGCGACACCCGCGCATCGACAACATGTCATACGTCGAATTTGGCACTCAATGCCGGTTGGCCACTCACGCCCACAAACCAGTGAAAGAGAACGAAATCGTCGAGAATCTCATTAGCGGCCGTCCTAGGATGCGGATTGTACTCCATAAGGAGGGCTTTATATCTGTCGGTCGGATTCAAATGGTTTACCCCAGACACGGCGACGTTTTCTACCTTCGCGCCTTACTCTTGCATGGCAGAGCATTCCACAGCTTCGCCGACGTTCGCACTGTGGACGGCGTCGTTCACGAAACCTTCCAAGCTGCAGCGCGAGCTAAAGGCCTCTTCAAAGATGAAGACGAGGGTGCGATGGCCTTCCGCGAGTTGGTCGAGACGGGAGCTTCACCGGGACAGCTACGATGGTTGTTCTGTTTGCTGGCTGTGGAAGGAGCCATGGTATTACCGCTCTGGGAAAAGTACGAGGACAATCTGTCGGCGGATGTTCTTGACACTCTGCTTCGAGACACTCCACAGCCGGGAGCGGAGCTGGTCCGAAATCGTACACTCATTCTGATGTCTGGAGTGTTACAAGGCCTGGGAAAGACACTCACTGACGTCGGGCTTCCGGAGCCTGTGAATTCACAGCCAGAGGTTGATGCGGAACGACTGCGTTGGGGCGGCGACTGTCATTTGAATCATCGGCTGTGCGGTTTCGTGGATTCGTTGAACATCGAACAGGTAAGCAGAAGTACTGTTCTATGCCCTTTTTTGACTTCTACTTGATTTCAGCGCATGGTATACGACCATGTGATGGACGCGATGAAGAAGGAGTTTCCAGCGCCTATCTATATTGATGGCCGAGCTGGCCGAGGCAAGACTTTCTGTCTTTACCCCATCATCGGTGCTCTTCGACTTGCCGACGAAATTGTTTTACTCTCCGCATCTTCGGCTTTCGCTGCAAAGCTCTATCCTGGTGGTCGCACGGCCCATTATCTCTATGGCATTCCTGTGGACGAACACTCACCTTATCTCGAGTCCTCTCTTCGGTCTGGCCGCTCCGGTCGAGCACAACTGCTTCTGGCCGCAAAATGCCATGTTATAGATGAGATCGGTGGTCTTCACTTCAAGGCCTTTGACTGCGCCGATCGGCTTATGCGCGCTTTAACCGGGGAATCGGGACGTGTTTGGGGGGGTCGTCTACTGATTATCCTCGGTGATTTTCGTCAAGTGCGTGCCCACGATTATTGCGGATTAATGTCCCTTGACCTAGGATTCCTCAGGTAGCACCAGTTGTTCGATATGGAGGCAAGAGCGCAATCGTCCAAGCTTCGCTTCGGACACAGGCCGTCTTTCAGAACTTTGAGATTCTTCGTCTCACTCAATGCATGCGGCAGGCAGACGACCCCCAATTTGCCTCATGGCTGGACTCCATCGGCGACGACTACGAGAATGACACTGTTGACCTCGGGCGACTCAGGCATACAGACTCAGTCACCGACGCAACAACTTTTGCTTTTCCTAACTCCATTCTGAATAATCCAGAAGAATGTATCAAGCACGCCATTCTCTCCCCATACAACGAATACGTGGATACCTTCAACGCGTCTATTCTTGCTCGACTTACAGGCGAGAAGCGAACATACTACAGCAGCGACGAAGTCGAAGGCAACACCGAAGGCATACCGGGCGAGCGCGAGATCGATACTGTGGCGACCCCAGAGTTTTTGAATGCTCTGAGGGAGCCTGGTGTCCCTCCTCATGAGCTCACCCTCGCTGTCGGTTCAATTTGCCGTCTCACCCGTAACTTCGATGTTGGACGTGGTCTCACCAAGAACACCCGCGTTATCGTACAACGCCTACTGAGGCATTCGGTCGAGGTTGAGACCTTACCTCAAGAGATCGGCGGTCAGCGTATCAAAGCGGTCAGTGTCGTTGATACTTAGTCCAACTCGATACATGCTAAATGTTCAAAGGAGCGTGTACATATTCCGAGGATCGTTACCTGGTGGCAGCCCAGCAACGTGGGATTCAAGGTGCTTCGCAAACAGCTTCCCATGGTCCTTTCATATGCGACGACTTTCAACGGCTGTCAAGGCTTGACTGTGTTGCGTCTAATGCTGGACCTTCGCAGGCCGGTCTTTTCGCACGGGCAGCTGTACTCGGCCATGACCCGCGTGCCGAATCAAGTAGATGTGTTAGTTTTACGAAATCCGGGCCAACCGATTCCTACAGTAACTACAAATATTGTGTGGCAGGAACTGTTAATATAGCTTTGTTTCGGTTTTAAAAAGGACAGAAAGGGCCGCGCAGCGGCCCTTTCGTACTTGTCATAGATAAGAACAGAGGCAATGTGATCGACATTCAAGGGATCACATCGAGGTTCGCCTCGCTCAGTTTTTTTTTGGGTCGAGGCTGGTCGAGGCTTTTTTGTCCTGCATTTTAGTGGCCGACTCTGCTTGTTTGTCAACTTCGCTGTGGAGTGAAGATGCTTTCCTGGGCTGGGAAGAACAAGCAAATTTGCTGATTTTTGCGAAGTTGATTTTTCACTTGCCTGATTTGGAGGTTTGGTTGAACCGCGCTGTCACGGTGAGTCACGGTAACAAAAAGGAAATATTAAGAAACGGAAAATAGCTGAGATAGGTGGCAGAGCTTGAGGAAACTGTGTGGATTTCTAGAGACTGGCGGATGTTGAGAGGAACAGATAGGAGAATATGAATGGCACCAAAAGTGAATTTCACCGACGTCATGATACATTTCTATTTTGGGACTTGACATAAAAGTAGTTCGTTTGCCTCTCGCTCCTTACCACTCACCGTCATGTATGTCCCCCAACCCCGTTGTCTTGCAAGTCTGTAATTGTTTTGTAGGTCCACCACACAGGCACAGGCGTCGACCGCGTCGACCTCGACGTTCATCACCGCCCTGGTCTTCAATGCCATTGTATTTGGCGCAGAAATCGCGGTATTCACCCTCATTCGGCCGTACTTCAAGGCCATCTACGAACCTAGAACTTATGTTCCTGTCCCTTCGTGAGTGTTCTTTCTTTTTGTGATGTTTCCTTCAGCAGAGAACCTCAACGCCTCGTGTACGACCTCGGGGTCTCCAAAAGGCGTTATTATTGGCGATTCATTTTACTCTGGCAATTGGACGGACTGGAGACATAGAGCAGGTCGAATGGTGGTGTCGTACGCGATTCGCATGCACAAAGGAGCCGACCTGACTGGCGTCTGGTACCTGTCTCGATCGGCCCCTTGGATCTCTCCCTATTTTCGACGATTCATATCTGGTGTGCGGGCTGGAGCCGCCCTGTAGCCGCTCGTCTCCGAGGGTTCATGACTTCGGGATAGAGCAGGCTTCGGGGGGTCGAATGGTGGTGTCCGCGCACCCGACCTCGGTACCCAGCATCATTTTTTTCATCATTTTTTCATTTCCTTGTCTCGACCTCTGCGACGCCTGCATCTTGTTTCAAGATTGCGCCATAATCGGTGGTTCATCTTGAACTCGGAATCCGGTTCTTAGATATCGGGGGTCAAATGGTGCATACACACGTAACGCCGACGCGTATTGCAGGCATCCAGCATCGTTTTCTTCATCATTTTTTCCCCCTCGCTTGCCCTGAAATCGCGCTAACCGCCGCTCAGAAAACGAATTGGACCCCTCACTCAAGGCGGAATATTCTCCTGGCCATGGGCGGTCTACCAAGCGGACTACAAAGGCGTTCTTCACGCGAACGGCGCCGACGCATACTTTTTCGTCCGCTTCCTGCGCATGATGGCACGCATCTTCTTCCCAATCTGGATTATATCCTGGGTCGTCCTCCTTCCCGTCACCAGCGTCGGCACCCACGTCGGCAACAATACCAAGCTCGACCTCTTCGTCATGGGCAACGTTGAGGCGGACAAGCAGACTCGCTTATGGGCGCACCTCGTCCTCGCGTGGGTCTTCACCGGCTGGGTCTTTTACAACATCCGCGATGAGATGACCCACTTCGTTACCACACGCCAGCAGTTCCTCATCAACCCCATTCACGCGAAATCCGTTCAGGCCAGCACCGTGCTCGTCACCGGCATCCCGACGCGCTACCTCACGCCCGCCGCGCTCCACGAGCTGTTTAAGGACCTCCCCGGCGGCGTCAAGCGCATCTGGGTCAACCGCAACCTGCGGGCACTGCCGGACGTGTACGACCGCCGCATGGCTGCGTGCTCGAAGCTTGAGTCGGCGGAGACGAAGCTGCTCTCCATCGCCGCGAAGCAACACCTCAAATCTGGCGGCGCGAGCAAGGATCCCGAGAGCCGCGGTGGGGTTCCCGAAGTAGCGGAAGCGGACCGGCCAACGCACAAGCTCGGGTTCCTGGGGCTGATGGGCGAAAAGGTGGACTCAATCAATTGGGCAAGGGGCGAGATTGTTGCGTGTAATAAGCTGTTGGCAGAGGGGAGGCGCGCGATGCTGAGGGAACTGCGGGATCCGAACCAGACGCCGGCCACGCCGGACGAGGACGGCTTCGCGACGCATGAAGGGGACGATGCGGATGCGGAGGCGGAGGTTGAGGCGGCGAAGGAGGGCAAGGTGGCGAAGGGCAAGAAGGATGGGTACCCTGCGATTAGCAGTGCCTTTATTACCTTCAACAGGCAGATTGCGGCCCACATGACTGAGAATCTTCTGTTGCACCACGAGCCGTATCGTATGGGTGCGTAATGTGTTTTTCTCCCCGTTGCGCGCCAGCAAACTGACTTGTTTATGTAGCTTCGAAGTACACCGAGGTCTCGCCCATGGACGTGATTTGGAAAAACCTCGGGCTGAATCCGTACGAGATGAGGGTTTGTGTCTTCCGTTCAAACGGGTTCATCCCCCTGCTAATCACCGTTTTTTCAGCTCCGCATGCTCGCCTCGTACGGCATGACCGCCGCGCTCATCATCTTCTGGGCTATCCCCGTCTCCTTTGTCGGTATTATCTCCAATGTGCACTCCCTGTGCACGACCGCAACCTGGCTCGCATGGGTCTGCAAACTCCCGAGCGTCGTCGTCGGCATCATCAGTGGTATCCTGCCCCCGGTCCTGCTCGCCGTGCTCATGATGCTGCTGCCCATCGTTCTCCGCCAGTTCGCCGTCTTCGAGGGCCTGCCTAAGCGCACCGCCGTCGAGCTCAGTCTGATGACGCGCTTCTTTATGTTCCAAGTCGTCGTGAGTGTCACTTCCTCCTCTTTATTCGCTGTGAATACCAAGCTAATCACTCGGTGGCTTCAACAGCACTCCTTCCTAATCGTCACCATCGCCGCGGGTATCAGCTCCTCTCTCGCCTCCCTGCTAAAAAACCCGGGCATGGCAGCGACGCTGCTCTCGCAGAAGCTCCCGGCCGCGTCGACGTTCTTCCTCACCTACACCATCCTGCAGGGCCTGTCCGGGACGGCGGGCGGCTTCCTGCAAATCGTGCCCCTGATCGTGTACTACGTGAAGCTGTTCCTGCTCGGGAGCACGCCGCGCTCGGTCTATGGGATCAAGTATGGCGCGCGGAGCGTGGCTTGGGGGACGACGTTCCCCGGGGTTACGCTTCTGGTTGTTATTGGTATGTCTGCTTTCGTGTTTTCCAGTTCCAAGCGCTTTGACTGACCGATATTGTGCCAGCCCTGGTCTACTCGGTCATCTCGCCGATTATCAACGGCCTGGCGTGCTTCACGTTCTTTGCGTTTTATCAGCTGTACAAGTACTTGTTCCTGTGGCAGTTTGAGCAGCCGCCGTCGTCGGACACCGGTGGGCTGTTCTTCCCGAAGGCGATGACGCACATTTTCGTCGGATTGTATATCCAGCAGGTGGGCGACTTGACCAACTTTCCCCACAAACACTGATAATATTCGAAATTAGATCTGCATGGCGGGTCTGTTCTTCCTTGCGCGGGACCAGAACAAGAAGGCGTCGTCCTTGCCCCAAGGGATTCTTATGGTCATCTTAATCGCGGTCACTGTGCGTACCGTTCTTCCATCTATATCTGAGCAGCTGATTGACTACAACAATAGATCCTCTTCCAACTGCTGATCAACAACTCGTACGGGCCGCTCTCGCACGCTTTGCCGCTGTCCCTGGCGGACAAGACCTTTAGCGCCGCCCCCTCTGACCGCGCGGCCACCTTCAACGGCCCCAGCGGTCCCGAGACGCACGAGATGATTGAGCCGAGAACGCAGGCTGATAGGAAGCGCGCGTCGAGCCTGCACGAGAACGACAATGAGGAGTACGAGGGCCTGAGGGACCAGCAGAAGGCGGGGAGTCGTGCGGCGCGGATCAAGTCCGAGGAGGAGTATGGGTTCGCGCATCCGGCGACATCGAGGCCGCAGCGGATTGTGTGGTTCCCGAGGGATCGGCTGGGGCTGGCGGAGGAGGAGGAGCGGGCGTGCGAGGAGGTGGGGGTACATGCGAGCACGAAGGATGCTGAGATGAGTGAGAAGGGCAAGGTGGATATTTCGGGGCCGCCCCCGGATTTGGTGCTTGTTGATGAGTAGGCGCTCGTCTGTGTGGAAGAGGATCAAACCAAAAACATGGGGTTGGGGGAAGTATCTTGCGGGTAGTGTCGGCGATGGACTGTTTTAACTCTCTCTTCTTGTGAAGTTGTATACCCCGGTCTGCCGCGCTCTATTCCGGTCCATATACATACTGTGACTTCTAGGATTAATAAATTGATTTAATGGCCTTTCTGTTTGTGCTTTGTGCTCGGAATTTTGGTGTACTTCAGGGTAGTCCGTTCTGAATGAGGAGAACTTTGCGTCATTCGCAGCTGTCTGACATTTGGAAATATCATGTCTGAATAAATGTCGCGTGCGGTGCCAACGCGGTCGAGCTTGACAGATTGCCAGTCACGGCCAGTTTGCGGCCAGTGGGTAGAATCTCCATCGATTCTCTGAACTGGAAAATGAGGGTGAATAAATGAAGACAAGTGCAGGAGTTCGACACACCGTGTAGTATACTGCGCTCGTGGGTTGGATCGATGGTGCATATCCAATCCCCACACGTACATTTGACGGTGCTAGTAGTTGGCGGCCCGCCAGAATGAAAAAAAAAAAGTTATACAGAAGACAAGTTATTCACTGCACGAACATCGTTATTGGGAAACAGATATTTCTGCGTCAAAGACACGTTGATAGCTTCAGGAGAGGTGCTGAGGGCGGTGAGTGGTACCACGGCAGTCATGATTCAATGGGAAGAACGCGACGCGACGCGATGCTTGGTTAGGTTTGGGATCCGGCGATCGGTCCGTACAGCCGTGGGAAAGTGGATAAAAATACCGATATCTGCAGAGATGCGGAGATGCCAAAATGTTGAATCCGTTGAACTTCGAGTCACTCGACGAACGTATTACGAACGACCTTAGTAGACGGTATGGCCATGTAGGTTTCTCATCATACCGTGAATTCTGTCGATCTCAACGTGAAAAGGACCAGTTTCTGGCCAGATAGCCTCTTCTTACCGTTCTATGTCGCGACTGCTTCGATATTCGTCCTGTTCGCGCTTCTGTGGAACTCAAGCTCAGGTCAAACTGCATACTTCAAATCCGCCACCACGGAACTTGACGACGCGCCCGCAACGCATTCCGTCGCTAAACATGTCGAGAACCACGGGGGCGTCACCATATTTGCGTTCAAGATGGCAAGATTGGCGGGATGCCTTGTATTACTGAGCTTGTCTTTGGTTTCGCTGGTGAAAGAGGATGACAAGCTGCCTTCGAAGCCGTTTGCGATGTGTTTAACATATGTGCGTGCTCGTCCGACTCGAATGCTCTCCTAACCTTGCGCGTAGTTTTACGCATCTATCCTTGCTGTCCTGTCCATTGCGACTAGCGCAGAGTGGGGAAGAATTGCCGTCAGACATCTCAACACGCTCCTTCTCTGCACCTTTGGGGTTTATTTGTACCGCGATATCTTCCCGTTGGCGACATTTGCGCTCGATCCTCTAGACTTTGTGGAAGGACCGCTCCTCTGGGCGAAAATATTTGTTCTCTTCACGATCGCTTGCATCATACCTCTCGTTATACCGCGCCAGTATATTCCCGTCGACCCCAAGGTATGGCAAGCCCATTCGGTTACACATCGCTGACGAACGTCAAGACTCCCATGCCGGTTCCCAATCCTGAGCAAACTACCTCGCTCTTGTCGCTCGTCCTCTACTCCTTCCTGGATCCGCTCATTTTCCTCGCAAACCGCATCCCTCACCTCGACTTCGACCAGCTTCCCCCGTTGCCGGATTATGATCGCGCGGAGAATCTCAAAGCAAAAGCCTTTCCGGTGTGTATACGGCCAAGTCTAGGGTCCGGTGATTGATAGGGGCTACCTAGCACATGGACGTCTTTGCAGGCAAAAAGCGCCATATATTCTTCCCCATCCTGTGGATATTCCGATGGGTTTTCCTTGACATGGGCGTGATGTTGACCATCATGGCCCTTGCGGCGTTCATCGCACCTCTCGGGCTCAACAGACTGCTCAAGTAATGGCTCACATCGTCTTCGCGTCTAAATATTGACCGGTCGTTCTTAGTTACCTCGAAAATCCGAGCGAAGAAGCTTTCATGAAGCCGTGGTTCTGGATCCTTCTCCTCTTCCTCGGTCCTATGGCGGGGTCTCTCGCTTTTCAGTGGTACATCTTCGTCTCGGTGAGTTGTACAACAAGCACGCGCAAGACGTTGACTGAAAGGTGACTAGATGCGCATGGTAACACAGGTGACCGCGATCATCACGCAGCTGGTCTTTGAGCATGCCATGCGTATCCGCGTCAAGTCCGAAACCGGCGGTGCTGCCTCGAAGAATGCCGCTCACGGGAATATGACCAACCTCGTCACCACCGACCTCGCGCACATCAACGAGGCGCGAAACATACAGTTCCTCCTCATCCTCGTTCCCATCCAGATCATCGGCGCCATCTTCTTCCTGTATCAAGTTCTCGGCTGGAGGTTAGTCTCTGCGCTTTCCCTCCTCTAGGGTTTCGCTCATTTGGGAATTACCAACAGTGCATTTGTCGGCATGGGAGTAATGGTGGCTTTGTTTCCTGTGCCGGGTTATGTGGCCAAGTTGCAAGGAGGTGCGGATGGCCCTTGATTTGCTTCGAAGTCCCGAATCTGAGGTCGTATTAGCTGCCCAAAAGGCCACCCTTAAAATGACCGACGCCAGAGTGCAGACGGTGTCTGAAAGTGAGTTTCTCGATCGATACAATTGCGGAGATCTAACCATTTGCGCAGCGATGAAAGTACTCCGGATGGTCAAGTAAGGTGTCCTTACTGTTTCTCCTCGATACTTGTCTTACCTGTCCCCTAGAATGTTCGGTTGGGAGAAGCAGATGAATGCAAAAATCGCTGAAAAGCGAGAAGCGGAATTGAGTAAACTGTGGACACGGAGGTTACTGGATATGGTTGACGGCATCTTGAAGTGTGCCCATGTCTGTTTCCTTGCGGTCTTGACTTATTCCTCGGCGTAGTCCTTTGATTCCTACCCTGACCATGCTTGCGACATACGGTCTGTCTGTCTTCGTTCCAGTTTTCTTGTCATCACTGACACCGCTTTGATTCAGCCACATAGTACGTCTCCTTGCTCTTTCGGCACTCATTTTATAACACTCGCCCTTCTGTAGCGTCAGTAAAACTTGTGTATCTTATATCACGCTGACCGTTCCACAGACTGTAATCGCGAAACAAGACCTCAGCGCCTCGAAAGTGAGATGCCTCCTCCTTCCTCACGATCGAAATTCTCAAAGCCCCAGGTATTTTCGTCTATGGCTGTCTTCGACTTACTTCGCGCTCAACTGTGGTTTACCTTCCACTGCTTGTACGTGCATGCAATCGTGTGTGTGAGCTGTACCAGACTGATTCTCTAGATCGACTGGAGTGAACGGTAAGGTCTCCCTCGACCGTCTCGATGCGTTCCTTCACGAGGTCATGATTCAAATTGCGTTAAAACTCTCCTCAAACTGAACGCTCTCAGACCGAACTCCTGGATTCGTTCACCTCCAAGGATACGCTGAACGTCATTGCACAAGACGAAGCTTCCTCGGACCTCATTGGCTTTCGGGACGCCACCTTCGCCTGGTCCAGTGAGGAGACTGACGGCACCCTCACACCCGCCAGCCGGAAATTCCTCCTTAAAATCGAGGGTGAACTCCTCTTCAAGCCGGGATGCATCAACCTTGTCCTTGGTCCCACAGGATCGGGCAAGACATCGCTTCTCATGGCTCTCCTGGGTTTTTCTTTTTCTTTTTCCCTTTCTTTAGAAGAACTCACATTCGCCCAGGCGAAATGCATCTCGTGCCATCCTCTCTTTCATCTTGGTACAACCTCCCTCGGGCACAGGGCGTTTCCTACGCTGCTCAGGAAAGCTGGGTCATGAATGATACGATTCGCGTCAGTGTGTTTGCGTATCGGGAGAAAGCGGCTGACCCTTCTTAGAATAACATCCTGTTTAATTCTCCGATGGATGTGGAGCGCTACAACAAGGTTTTATACCAGTGTTGTTTAGAACGTGACTTGGAGCTGTGGGATGCCGGCGATGAGACCGAAGTTGGCGAGCGGGTACTTTTCCAGAGCATCATATCTCCGCAACCCATTAACCTTTCGACAGGGACTGACTCTCAGCGGCGGACAGAAAGCGAGAATAACCCTCGCCAGAGCCGTCTTTTCCCAGACGCAGGTCATCCTACTGGACGACGTCCTCGCCGCCCTCGATGTTCACACCGCAAAGTGGATTGTCGAGTGCGTAAACTTGTTCTCGTCGATGCTTCTAGTCTAAAATCAAGAATTCACAGTAAATGCTTGCAAGGGGATTTGATTAAAAACCGGACGGTTATCCTCGTAACTCATAACGTGGTTTTGACGAGCAAAATCGCCGAGCTCGTTGTATCCGTGGGCTTGGACGGCCGCGTCCACAGCCAGGCCTCCGTCTCCGAGGCCCTCGAAAGGGACGAACTCTTGGCAAAGGAAGTGATCACGGATCAAGAGATCATCGATGCCGCGGAGAAAGAAATTGATTCACCTGCTGCCGACGAGCCGAAAAAGAAGGATGGGAAGCTCATAATCGCAGAAGAAATAGCGATTGGACATGTTAGCTGGAAGGCACTCACTCTTTACTTCAAAGGAATGGGAGGATCTCATACAGTACCGTTCTTTGTCGTGTTACTTTTGAGTTTCGTAGTCAACCAAGTGATTGAAGTAAGCCAAACCTATTACTTGGGCTACTGGGCTAGGTATGGCTCCACATTCTGCATGTCCGTTGGCAATGGCTAACGATATAATTTCAGTCAATACGGACGGGGAACGCCGGTAGCGGTATTCAAGTGAGTCGCGTAATTCTTTCTGCAAAAGAAGATGCATTAAATCTCCCTTAGATACCTTGGCGGCTTCTGTACGTCTCTAGCATTGATTATGGCTCATTCGTCGCACTCATGATTTTTTCCAGCTTCTCTGCTATTGGCGGGCTTGATTGTCTACTCAGTCTCGTACATTTATTATACTTTTGGCTCATTCCGGGCATCTCGGACCATCCATAGACAACTTGTAGAGTCGGTGATGGGTACCACCCTGAGGTATGTTTTTCTTCGATACTCGAACAACATGCTTACTCGTCTAGATGGCTTGATTCAACCCCTACCTCCCGCATTATTGCGCGCTCCACCGTCGATATTAGCGCGGTGGATAACTGGATTCCGGAAGTCCTGCAATCAGTCTTAGGTGAGCATCAATTACCCTGCAAGTCGGAGAGAGGAATTGAAGGTATTGCAGATAGGACTATCGCCATGCTCACCAAGTTCTTTGCTATTGTCGTATTCATTCCGGGGGCTTTTTTTGCGGGTGCTCTCGTTGGAATTATCGGTGCAACACTCAGCAGGATATATTTGGGTTGGTGCTCGCTCATTTGCGACGTCCACGTGAATTGACATCGCACTCCTAGCGTCCCAGCTCTCCGTAAAGCGAGAACAGAGTAACACGAAGGCGCCAGTCCTCGCACAGTATGCACTTTCGGCGTTATAAGTATGGCACAACCTGATGAGCCAATTAGCTTCAGTGCCACGATGGCTGGACTGAGTAAGTCTTTGTTGTGCCCAGTTAACCAAAGTATCTGAAACGTCAGTTTAGCGTCGGTTCGCGCATATGGTGCTCAAGAGGCCTTGATCAAAGTCTCACTCGATCGAATCAACCGAATGAGCAGGTTCGACCCGATGTCCTTTTGGTGTTTTAAAATTTTACTGATTTACCCCCAGGGCGTCGCGTACGTTCTCCAACCTCAATAGATGGGTCGTAATTCGCATCGATGTTCTCGGTGCGCTCTTCGTGAGTAATCGTCTCGGCGCATATATGACGAATGCTGAGAACTGTAGGCTACATCCTTGGCATACTACGTGGTATATTTCCAATCTGCGCGCCCACTCAACATAGGCTTCAGTCTGAACATGGTCCGTTACACTGGTTTGTTGTACAACTCATTTGCTAACAGCCGTTTAGGCGATTGGGTTTGCGGAGATTATCCTGAACTGGGTGCGTCTCGTAAATCGATTCGAGGTTCAGGGTAACAGGTAAGTCCACTGTTGTTCCCTCTCGATTATTTTTCATCTCGTGCAGTTTGGAGAGAATTCAGCAATACCTTGACATCGAGAAAGAGGCAGAGCCCACAGCGACTGGAGTCCCCCCTGCATACTGGCCTGCTAGCGGAAGCCTGAGTGTCGACAGTCTGTCCGCCAAGTACTCGCCCGAGCCGTCCGCGCCTACCGTCCTGCACGATATCTCTTTCAATGTTAAATCCGGCGAAAGAGTTGGCATTGGTGAGTTGTTGCAATGTCGATAAATTCGACAACTCCTGACCAAAATGGCAAGTTGGCCGAACCGGCTCAGGCAAGGTCAGTATTTCCCCTTGTGTCCGCTCCTATTGCTAACGCCTTTTCAGAGCTCATTGACCTTGTCGTTGCTGAGGTGCATATTTACCGAGGGAACGGTGTATTACGATGGCCTCCCTACCTCGTCCATCAATCTGGACGCCCTACGTACGAACATCACCATCATCCCTCAAATCGTACGCTCCATTTCTTGTCTGGTGGTATCCCGGTTTACCAGGGTCTGCAGCCCGAACTGCTTGTTGGGTCCCTCCGGTCCAACCTCGATATCTTTGAACACTTTGACGACGCGACCTTGAACAACGCTTTGCGCTCTGCGGGTCTCTCGTCACTTCAAGAGGACATGGATGAGGGGAAGCTTACTCTGGATACTGAGATCTCGGCCGGTGGAACCAACCTTTCAGTCGGACAGCGTCAGATAATCGCGCTGGGTTAGTGTCTTCCTTAATTGACTACTTTCTCGGTCGGCTGATATTTCATAGCGCGCGCACTCGTCCGCGGGAGTAAGCTCTTGATACTCGACGAAGCGACGTCTGCCATAGGTACGAATCGGTCTGACATCCTCGTACTTTCCTCACCGCTCGCAGATTACAAGACCGACGCGGTCATTCAGTCCTCGCTCCGCACCGAGCTCCCCGCGGATACCACCCTCTTGATCGTCGCACACCGTCTGCAAACAATCATGGATGCAGATAAAATTGTATGACTGCTTGCACTCGGTTTTTCCATGACGCTAAGACTGCCCTACTAGATGGTCCTCGACGCTGGCCGCATCGTTCGTCCATTTTCGCTACCGATCTTCTGTAACTGACGCATTGCAGGTTGAGTTCGACACCCCCAAAAAGCTGCTCCAGCGCAAGGATTCACTGCTACGGGCTCTGGTGGACGAGTCGGGGGATAGAGACGCGCTCTACAAGATGGCGCAGGCCTTATAATCTCACACTCGTTCTCGGTTGAATGGAGGTCGTTTTGACGCAGCTCAAAAATTTGGCGGCGTTTACAACTTACGAGGTACGAGTTTCCGTTGTAGCGTCTGTTCATAAGAGACGAGGCAGCGTTATTTGATATTTGGATACCCTTTCGCGGCCACGTGATTCTTTTCCTCTTTCGATTTACTCAAAGTTTACGCGTCAGTTTCTCGTAAGAATGGCCCTTCTCGCGCGCAATGGATATATCGGCTGCTATTCACGAGCTGAAGCAGCTTGGACGATACCTTGATGCCCAGCCCAAGATCGAGAATCAAGATATGTTAGCATTCATATGACGGCAGACTATTTTTTCGCTGAGTATACGACAGGATTCTTCCAACGTAAACACCTTTCGAACACCTAAGTGGATTATGTACTCCGGTCAAAGCGTTGAATATCTGGACTTGTTTTCACTTGTTTACCTGAGACCTTCAGCTTTTTTAAAAACCACTGCATCCACTGAATGGCAAGAATTGGGGGATGTGAAACGAATCCGGACACTTTCGGGGTGTCCCATACTAACTTAAATCGTGCGGACCACAATGCGGAGCCTCAAAAATTCAAGGTGCCTCAATGTTCTGTGACAGAAAAACCTCGGGATGGCCTCATGGGAGCACCAAACAGGCACCTTGTCACGACTAGAATGTTCCAAAATTCCGGCACACCATGGGCATGCCCTTGGATTGGCCTAGTATCCTCTGCTCGCTAGATAACTCGGGATCACCAGCAGCCGCGACGCTACTTGCAGGGCAAAGATGGTCCCGCGAGCGTTCTCTCCTCAAACCAAACTCCCTGCGGCTTAGCCTCGATTCTAGTGCTCGTATTGCGGGCTCCACGCTGCAAACTCGGAACGTAATCGACCCTTCTACATCAGCCTCGCGCATTTCGGCCATCCGGGTCTGGCTTGCCTGCTTGCTTCCGACGCTCGACTCGGTCGACTTTCTGCTTTTTATTTCCATGTCCGTCGAGGCGGCCCCTCCGCCCACCTATTCTTTCGATGGCGACACCTCGACGCGCGACTCTCCTTCGCCGTCCGAGGACTTGGTCTCGGCGCAGAGCCATTCGTCTTGTGTGCCCGTAGATCTTGAAGCTTGTACGCGCGAAGAACAGCAGCTTCCTGACGTTGGCGTACCAGCAATCCAGCGTCCTCGTACTCCCCCGAGCATCCCCGTCCCCCCGCCCCCGCCGCCGTCTCAATACTATCCATACCCACTCCCATTCCCGCAAAGGCGACCAGCATCATCCACGCCAGTGTCGCCCGAAGCCCGCATTTCTGCCTTCCCTGACCACAAATTCGAGCCCGCCACGCCGCTCCTCCGCCTTCCAAGCACCAGGGGGATGGGTAGCAGCGGTTCCAGTGCCTCCGGCAGCAGCAGTACCAGCCCCACCTCTCCCAGCGCCGCGACGCATTACCCTCAAAAACAACTAAACTCGACCAACTATGTCAACGTCTTTCGAAAGACGCATCGGCGGAATGCTTTTTCGCTCTCGCGCTTGAATGGGCATGTGGGGGCGTCGATCAAGGGCGCGTTCGCGGTGAATCCGTTCCTCGACATCCCCGCGCAGCTGTTAGCGCCGCTCGCGCCCGGGGAAACTGTGCGCAAGAACCTGCTTCTCAAGGTCGAGAACGGGGGGATCGACGTCGACGTGCATCTTATTGGCGAACCGACGGCGAGTGCGGTGCCGATCGCACGTACGGAGCTGCACCTCGAGCTCTGCGGGGCCGAGAATTCGTTTCCGCTCATTGCCAAAATTGTAAGTCTCTTCCTCGCAATCCCACCTCGGGTCCTATGAAGGTATCTGAATGGTCTGGTCGCACTCAGCACACCCCCACCCTTCGACGCCCGCCCTTTCGGGCTACCCTCGTCTCCAAGAATGGCTTCACGTCGCTTCATCTGCCGCCTTCGTTCCACGGGCTCCTCACTATTTACATCAACACGGGCAACCTGAACGCACATATTGGCCTCTCTGCTGCGCTGGGCGCGCATGCGACCATTCTCAGCGAGGACAGTACGTCACGGGCATATTTTATTGGGGCGCTGGGCATGGGCAAGTGGGAAGGCGATCGTGCGGAGGTCAGGGTGGAGAGAGGGCGCGTCAGGGTTCAGTTCAGCGGAGGTGGGGAGCGTGATTTGGATGGGCTAAGGAGGGTGGGATGGGAGTGGATGGGAGTCTGAGCTACTATAGACACTCGTCGCGTGACGTAATTTGTTTGCATCTATGTACGCGTCTTGCCCAAATCAGGTTCAGCCATCGGCACTGCACCTAACGCTCTTGTCCCTCAACCACCACCATCGTCCTCCCGCCGACGACCACATCTTTCCAGTCCTTCCCCGCCCACGCCCACAAGCACCACCTTCATTTGCAAGATGCACACCTACCAGTATCTCCTTCTCCTCGCCGCAACCACTGCCCTCGCCGCCCCAGTCCCTCAGCGAGATGCGCAACGTATCGCCAAACGAGAAGTAACAGAGCTAAACTTGAGCTCGCACACCGTAAACGAGAACGGGAATGGAATCACCGACCATGCCGCCGCTGCGCCCGTAAATTTCGACCTACCTCCTCTCGCTGTCGTGTTCGCGATAATGGCCGAGCACCCCGACTCTGACTCCAACTCGCTGAGCTCGCCCGCCACCGCCAGTGCACACACCATAGAAATGGGGCCTGGCCTCTGGCTCGCTCCCTCGCCAACCCCCGCAGACCGCACAGAGCCCACCGTTTCCTCGTCCCCCGACTCGCACGACGTCCCGCCCGCCCTCACCCACAAATTTCTCTTCGTCTCCATCGTCATCCTCTCCATGATCGCGCTCGTTCTCGCGCTCTACGCCTGCTCGTACCACCGCCACAAACGCGTGCTGAACTCGCGCGTCCCGCTCGACGAGAAGGCGCTCAAGGACAGGAAGTCACTGAGCGAGAAGAAGGAGCAGGAGAGGGAGAAGAAGAGGAGCCGCAGCACCAGCGTCGTGAACATCACGCGCAACTTCCCGCGCAGCAAGTTCTCCGTCACCTCGTCCGACTACGCGCTCTCCGTCGCCCGTGCCAACCGCGCGTCGGGCTGCTCATCTGACTCGTCGTCTTCGTCTGATTCTGCCTCGTCGACGTCCTCCGAGGAAGCGTCTGGTTCTGATTGCGACACGGACGAGAGTTTGGAAAGCTACGAGCGCAGCGCGATGGACTCTGCACACTTTTTCGCCCTGCGCGCGTCGTCGACGTCGTCGAACAACCGCCATTCAAGAATTGGGAGCGAGCCTGTGTTTGGGATTCCGCGGTACAATGCACGGCGGGCGGGGAGGCGGACGCGGTCAGTGTCTGGGCCGAGAGAGTCGGAGGAGTGGGCGTGAGCGAACGACCAGTCGAAACGAAATGTATTTGTATCGCGTGTATTTTCAATTTTACTCTTTGATTTGTCTTTTGTGCGAGAATCCTGTTGAAATTTGCGAGGAGTACAGTACATGTGCATGGTGGGTATGGGTAAGATCTAACCAGCGCCTTACGCGCGGTGTGTGAGTACGGTAAAAGTACATATATACAGCCGTCCGTCAGTACGATAAATTAGAATAATCAAACTGCGGGGAGGGGAGCAATCATTGGAATTTCTCCTTGTATATCCAGGCGAGGCCGATGTCGCTCTGCCCTTGCTTAACCTGAGGTGCGGATAAATGAGTTAGAAGGAGCGGGAAAAATAAGCAAGGGACATACAGCGTCGCGGTACCACTTTGCTGCCTCCTTGCGGTCCTTCTTGGTGCCCTTGCCATTCGCGAGACAGAACGCCAGGTCCATTTGCGCGTCGGCGTCGCCCATGCGAGCCGCAACTGCGTAGTAGCTCTGCACACGGGGGTCAGCATCTGTACAACCAAAGAAAAATAGCTAGCCAGTACGCACCACCCCCATCTTCTGATCCTTCGGGATTCCCCACCCATGGAAGAAGCACTGGCCGACCTCGTAGATGGCCAGCACCAGCTCGGTCTGCACGGCCCCTTGGTCGATCTCGCCGCCCTTGCGCGCCGCCTCGAGGTCGCTCACGGCGCTCTCCGCCGCGCGGCGCAGCCACTTGAACCCGTGCTTCTCGTTCTTGGTGCAGCCCCACCCGTGCCGGAGCGCGAGCCCCCACATGAGCATGCCGACACCGCACCCGCCGTCGAGCGTTGCCGCGCGCTCAAAGCACACCGCGCTCTCTGCGAGGCGGTCCGCCTCGTGGTGCGTGATGCCGAGCTGCAGGAACTCGAGCGCGGTGTGCATCGCGGGGGCGGCGGACGTGTGGGAGGCGGAGAGGGGGGACGCGACGGCGGGCGGAACGGGTCCGACGTTGGCGAATTTGATGTGTTTCGGGGAGGGCTGGGAGGGACCGTTGGTCTGGAACTGCTTGTCGGTTGGAGAGGGGGTGGCGCTGTCGAGCTGGTAGAAGGAGTATGTCGAGTAAAGACTGACGGGCGAGCCGGAGCGCAGGGAGGGGGGCCGCCGGAGAAGCTGGACGGGTTCGCCGGGTCGGTGCTGCTGTGGCGGCTCGGGTGTCCGCGCGCGCGATGGGACTTGCGATGGTGGCCGCGAGGTGTCGTGGCTGTAGACTGACGAGGACGTGCTATCCGGCCGCCAGAACGATTGGTGTGCGCTTGTATCTGGGGTGTGTGGAGCCGAGCGGGGTGGGGTGGATGAGACCGTACGCCGACTGGCATTCCGCTCGAGCACGCGCTGCTTCTGCTCGTTCTCCCATTCCATCGGGACTTCGACCGCGGACCGCGCTGGGCGCGAGAAATTGGCGGTCGTGGGCCGTATAATCGGCGTCTTGCCCGCACGGTATCCCATCTGCTCAGGCTCGGAGATCATGACAGTAGGCACAGCGGGCCAGTCGCCGTCTTCCACTGGCCGGATGGTGTGTGCGTCTCCGCTCGACTGCCATGAGTCCCGGAGCGCCGGCGACGAAGCATGGTCCGTTTCAGGGCTGCTCATATCATAGTCGTTACCGTATCCGTATTCCACCTCTTGTACAACATTATGATTTTCGTCTCTGGACAAGTCCAAGTACGAGCTGTTGTCGTTGGAAGACGCCCAGGTCGCATTAGATTGGCGGTTAAAATGACTGTGTAGCAAAGGAGACGAGGGGGCGGCATGGTGGACCTGGTAAGGCTGTCTCTCGGTCGTATTCAGCTGGGGAAGGCCCTGCGGATAGCGCCGTTGCTCCCGTGCAGCCTGAATCTGCTCATGGGAGCTTAAATTGTTGGGTTTTCTTGTACTGGTCTTGCGGACAAGGGTATCGAGGGGCGAGGAATGTTGGATATGGAAATGCTGCTGGTCGGGGTACGAGGCAGCAGCCATCATGGTGGTGGCAAGGAGAAAGGGTGGCAACTTAGATCACCCGCAAATCATCCTCGGCTATATATGGCCTATCTTGAACTCCCATCTTCGATCCGCCAGTTCGCGGATATGTGTATCGAGTCATCGGATTTGACGGTGAAACTCTACTGAAACTAAGTCTTATTTGCTGCGGGAACAGCATTCAAGACGCGGCCATTGCCCGCAAAAATGGATGGCAAATCTATTGATTATCTATTACTCAGACAACTGCGGGTTAGATAAACCAGTCTCCGGTCTCTGCTTCAACACCCTGCAAGTCAACGATGTTGACAGGATCTGCAGAAGAAGAGATTTTCTACCGTTTCGTGGAGGCGGGGATCCAACCAATCGCCGAGCTCTTGTAATATCGAAGCCGGCATCCATTCCTTGGTCCTAAAACGTCCGCAGACTGTCCTTGTCTAGGTGGTTACGGAAGAGTCGGCTTGGGAGCAGTAGGTTGCGGTTTCGGAGGACAAGGCTAAAAGGTACAAGGCGGCCTTGCAACATTTGGGGAAGAATAACGGTGCGTGCAATGAGTGAAAGAGTAAATTGTGCCTTTTCCAGACCTCTATTGTAGGCTTCGTTGTGCGGAAAGTTGTCGAAGGAGCCGAATCAGATACCATATCCTGACTTTGAGGCACAAAGAAATTCCTCTGCCGCCTCCGCTTGCTCGACCCAGATACGGAATTCCCCAGGGTTCTGATTCATCGAAGTCTCCGCCACGGATGGTGTTTCTGTCCAAAGTTGGGTGCGGGGATGCAGGCACCGAACGTACACGCAAAAATCGGACTTCGTCTTGGACCCACCCCATCCCGTCAACATCGAGGTCCCTTCAAGTTGTCTTTCACAGTATGAAAACGCCAAAAGATACAAAGGAGACGGTGGTACAAGCCCCTTCCAACCATTCGGGGAAACAATGACGGCGCGAAGGACGGGGAAAAATCTTGTTCGGAACCCGGAAAGCTGCTGAAAGGAGTCAAGCCTCCTTGGGGCAGGTGGGATCAGTGGGGATCTTTGGGCGCCAAGTTTCGCAAGCTAACGTTCTGGCTGAGGCACGACGTTCGCGATATCCTCAAGATTCAGCAAGCTGTTGCAGGAGGGAGATCGTTTTTTCAGGTGAGAAATATTTGGTTTGCAGACGAGGGGAGGTTTGAGTATGAATTAACGGTAATCACCAAGGCAAGACCACAAACCACAACAACGCGACCGCGATCATGCCAAGGCGTTCCTTTCAGGATCTTGGACAACTAATGCTCGACCTCCCCACGCGCAACAGGTCATAAGATCTCATAAGATCTGCACAATTGTCACTCTCCAGCGTGATTTTCGCTTCCTCGGAATGGGATCTCGCGTGGAACCATTCAACCAGTCCATCAACTCGGAACCGCTTTAAAAGCTCGCATCCAGCGGACATTCCCCACAATGCCGCGCCTCTCCTGCATCGTGCTGTTACTGGGCCTCTCCTCGTCCTCGTGGGCTGGTGTCACCGTTCAGGTGCCCGGGCTGACTGTCCCCGCGTCATATGCGTCTCGTCTCACTGACGCACAAACGCTCTTCACCACGAGCTATGCGGCCTACAAGTGAGCTTGAACGAATCCGCGTAAGTAGTCATCATTTATCCCTGGCTGGCAGACAATTTGCGTTTGGACACGATGATTTATCGCCCGTGAGCAAGAGCTTCTCGGATGGCCGCAGTAGGTTCACTCGCGTGAGATGTGCTCCGACCATTGACCCAGTCGGTAGATGGTTGGGGAGCCAGTATTGTGGACGCGATGCCCACCATGGTGTGTACATGCAGCCCTTGCACATCGCATTATTGTTAATTCGCGGTATAGGTCGTCATGGGATTAGATGTAAGTAATTTAGACTCAGAGTGTTTCCCATTGTTGACGTAGGATCCAGGATCTGTTCGAAGAGGCCGTGAATTTTACCGCGGGCATAGATTTTAGCAAAAGCAAGACGGGGGACACTGTCTCGCTCTTCGAGACCACAATTCGTTATGTCGGCGGGCTCCTTTCCTCGTACGAGCTCAGCGGAGAGCAATTCCCTATCCTCGTAACGAAGGCACAGCAGGTTGCCGACAAGATGGCGTTCGCCTGGACCGGAGTACGTGTTAAATTCGTTGGACACGCCACAACTTCATTCAATGCAACCAACCCAGACCCACGACCTTCCTTATGGCTTCATGAATTTCGCGACGAACAAACCAACGATCGCTACGGCAAGTCCTAACAGCATCCCCTGGTGTTCATATCCTGATAAATCATGGCAGTCCAACATCGCGGAAGCCGGCACACTCACTCTGGAGTGGGCGACGCTTTCCAAATATACCAACAATGTAACCTACGGCAACCTGGCCGCTAGATCCGCCAAACACATCGCAACCCTCGCCGCTCCTTTGCCAGGTTTGCCGTCCTGTCGTCGTCGTACATTTCAAGTGAGCTTAGAATACTTCAGGCCTCAGTGCCCAGGGAATTGACCCGACAAGCGGCAACGCCGTCGGCTCGTATGTGGTGAGTATTTATCAGATTGGGGTTCTATGGCTTTCCTAACGCGAGACGGTAGACCTGGGGAGGCGGGAGCGACTCGTATTTCGAGTATCTCATCAAATACGCTCGTCTGACGAACACTGCTGACACCACCTTTATCGACACATGGAAGGTTGGCGTCTGGGCGGCGTTCTTTTTTCTGCGATTAATAAAATAAAATTTCCCGTAGACCGCAGTGGATTCATCTATCCGCACCTTGCTTAGGGTCAGTGCCGCTTCCTCTCCCGGTTGCCTTTCGCTGACCCTTGCTTTCCACACAGAACTCTACTGTCGGAAACCACCTGTACCTCGCTGACTTTGATGGCACCCAAATTCGCCACGTTGGCTCGCGAGTGTCCTTTTAATTTAAAACCATATGTCCTGTCATACTCATACCTGCGCACAGCCATCTTGCATGCTTCTATGCTGGAAACTGGTTGCTTGGTGGAAAGCTCTTACAAAACCAGACCATCATCGATATTGCCCTGCAGCTCAACGAGGGTTGCTGGAATACATATGCCAGCACCGTGTATGCTTTTTTTAACCTGGCGTCGTTTTCCTGTGCCGACCCTTTATCCTTCAGTACGGGCATCGGCCCAGAGGCATTCGCGTATATCTCCTCGGATGGCTCCTTCACTGGCGGAAGCGCACCTACTGCCGCGCAGACGGCGTTCTACAACCAGCACGGGTACTACATCACTTCGTCTGCCTATATTCAGCGTCCCGAAGGTTTGTATTCCTCATAAGATTTTCCGGTTATCCTAACCTGCGCATCCAGTCCTCGAGAGCAACTTCCACGCCTGGAGAATAACCGGAGATACCAAATACCTCGATCGTGCAGCTAGCGCGATCGACGCGTTCAACAAATTCTTGCCCGCGCCCGCGGCCTTTGCTGGATTGAACAACGTCAACAGCGCCAACGGCGGTCTCATCGATGATATGGAGTCGTTCTGGTTCGCGGAGGTCCTGAAATATTTGTATGTTTCTTTTCCCTCGTTTCTTTCTTCTCTTTAATTGACGCGCCGCGTCCAGATACCTTACATTCGACGACCCGTCGCATATTAGCTTGGATGAATATGTCTTCAACACCGAGTGCCAGCCTTTCAAGGCTCCTCCGGCGCTGGATGCATACACGGGCTCCGGAACGTTGGTTCCCGCCAAACCCTTCAAGGCTCAGAGCGGAGTGGTGCCTCAGTTCAGCCCGCTGTCGAAAGTCGCACGACCTCAGTGAACTTTTCGAGTGCGATCTCTGTTGTACTACCTGTAAAAAGAGTTGTTGTTGAAATGTTTGGCTCGCAAACAAGCGGGGAGCTTGGAATGCTTCTGTCTAGACTACCAGGAAGAATGTTCAACCAGAGCGGCCCGGATCTTGCGGGCGGCCCGAGGGTACATAGCCGCGGCGGGAAAAACTTGCCAAATCTGTACCGTAGTCCATCACTCTTACCGCAGCCCTCGAACTCAAGGCCGGTGAAGCATGCTAGGCATAAGAGAAAATGGGTGAGTAATCCCGTTATGCCTCTGCAATAATTCCTCTCGAATTATTCGTACCAAGCCTTGCAAAAACGGCGGGACTTGGAGCGGTGCTAGTCGCGTGTAGGTTGCAATAGCGTTTCTCAGTACTGTACCGCTGGTCTGAGCTCACATTTCGCTCACAGTTCTCGCGTACTACCTCTTCGGCTGCAGCGTTCTTCCCCAAACTCTCTGCGGCATGGGGAAGCCTGGCTCATATTCCTCGCCTTTCATAGATCAGATCTTAAAGTCCCCGCCGGTCAGCAGCAAACGCGAGCGCTTCGAGCAGGCCTTTGTGGTCGTGCGCCAGCAGCTTTTAGACGCGTTTGCGGCGCAAGGTGTACCAAATGACGCGCAAACTTGGTACAAACGCGTCAGTTTTCCTCTCGGCAGTCGGCGCTTGTATGAATTGGTTTCGCCGGCAGAACATCGACTACAACGTCCCAGGGGGTAAACTTAATCGTGGACTGTCCGTCGTGGACTCTGTTGAAACTATGAAGGGACGTCCCCTCACGGACGGTGAATTTCTGCAGGCCGCCGTGCTTGGGTGGGCCGTCGAGTTTGTGCGTTTCAATCATGGACTGGAATCACGTTGACTCGGAGTTGAAGCGTATTTTTCATTGCAGTTACAGGCCTTCTTTCTCGTCCTGGACGACCTTATGGATAAATCCATCACCCGCCGCGGTCAGCCGTGTTATTATCGCGTCCCCGGCGTCGGAACGATCTCGGTCAACGACGCGACCATGCTTGAATCTGCTATCTACCAGCTCCTCAAGTTGCATTTCCGCAATGAGACATATTATGTCGATTTAATAGAGCTTTTCCATGACGTATGCACTAGCACAGTCAGCCTTTACTTGGTAGCTAACGCGCTCTTCAGACGACGTTTCAAACGAGTACGGGCCAACTGCTCGATCTAATCACCGCCCCAGAAGATTCCGTCGATCTCTCCAAGATTTCACTCGAAAAGTGGGTTCTTCTCTTGATTCGCGGCCGGGCATTGATTAACGCGCCACAGATTCCAGCTCATCGCCCTCCACAAAACCGCTTACTACTCATTCTACCTGCCCGTAGCGCTCGCGATGCACATGTGCCAGATCCCCGCGGCCTACCCCTCCTCATCGCGCGCAGAGACAGTGCACCCCTACGCCCTTGCGCGCTCCATTCTGCTACCCATCGGCGAGTACTTCCAGGTCCAGGACGACTTTCTCGACTTTGCCGGCTCGCCAGAGAAGATCGGCAAGGTTGGCACAGACATCATCGACAATAAGTGCTCGTGGTGTATTAATATGGCGCTCGGCGCTGCCTCCCCAGCGCAGCGCGCCATACTGGACACGAACTACGGCAGGCGGGACGCGGAGATGGAAGCGAGGGTGAAGACTGTTTTCGAGGAGGTGGGGCTGCGGGAAAAGTATCGCGTCTATGAGGAGAAGGTCTACGCGGAGATTATGGCCTTGATCGAGAGCGTCCCGGACGACGAGGACGTAGTGCTGAAGAGGGAGGTGTTTACGAATTTTGTTGACAAGATTTACAAGAGGCAAAAATGAAACAAACCGTGAAAAATTTAACCCCTGTCTCAAAGTCTGCTTTTTCGAGGTCCTCTGCCGTTCGAAGGGCGAAATACAAAGGAAAATTATTGAGCCGAGTGGCGGTGTTGCATGCTTGGTTCTGTTGCACTGCAACCTCAACCACTACCACCGTATGGATTCACCAAAACGCGCTGGCTCGCCGTCCCCGGGCGCTTCTGACGCCAAACGGATGCGCCTGAGCGTCTCAGAGACGGACGAGGGTGCCTACCCAGTTGACCCCAACGCCGCTCATGGAAAACGCGGCGAGCTAGAGCCACTACCTTCAACTGACCTGGCCAATCTACAGTCCGAGGATTGGCCTAGTCGACCGGAAAACGGTGGCCGCGTTAGATTACTGGGAGAGGACGACGACGGAGGCGATGTATCGATGGGGGACGGCGCGGACGACGAGGGGGACTCGGGTGATGAAAACGACGACGAAGACCCCGCGCAGCTCGAGGCCGCTCGTCTACGCCTCGAAGACCAAGCGCGCAAGTATCTGGCCGCGCAAACACACGAGGTCATCATTCCCTCGTACTCTGCCTGGTTCGACATGTCCAAAATCCATCCCGTCGAGCGTCGCGCGTTGCCCGAGTTTTTCAACTCCCGCAATCGCTCCAAAACACCCGCAATATACAAGGACTACCGCGACTTTATGATCAATACCTACCGCCTCCGACCCATGGAGTATCTCACCGTCACCGCCTGCCGACGAAATCTGGCTGGAGACGTCTGTGCCATTATGCGCGTCCACGCCTTTCTCGAGCAGTGGGGTTTAATAAACTACCAGGTATTTCTTCGTTCGCCAGCTCCGGAGACTTTGCTCCAACATCTCTGCAGATCGACCCAGACTCGCGTCCCGCTGCCCTGGCACCGCCGTTCACCGGCCACTTCCGCGTCATACTCGATACGCCCCGCGGACTCCAGTCGCTGCACCCCGGTACACGAGCGGGGAACCCGGGTGCTGCTGCCGTCAACGGCGCCAAAAAGCCTCCGCCAACGCCCGCATCCCTTGAACTGCGCTCCAATATATACCAGACCTCCAACAAGTCTTCGCGCCCCATCGACGGCGCCGAGGCCGACGCATTGGCTAACGGCAACCGCGACGGATCGGCGAACGGTGCCAGCCGAGGGCCGTCGACCGGTCTGTGTACTTGCGACACCTGTGGCGCCGACTGCACGCAGCTCCGCTACCACTCCCTCAAGGAGAAAAAGTTTGAGCTCTGCGCGCCGTGCTACCTCGACGGGCGCTTCCCGTCCACCATGTTCAGCGGCGACTTTGTCAAGCTCACGAGCGCCGCGGCGGGTGTGGCGCCGGACGACTGGACAGACGCGGAAGTCCTATTGCTGCTCGAGGCCGTGGAAATGTTTGACGACGACTGGTCGCGCATCGAGGAGTACGTCGGCACGCGCACGGCACAGCAGTGCATCCGCAAGTTCCTCGAGCTGCCGATTGAGGACCCGTACCTCGCGACGGAGGCGAGCATGGGCCCGCTGCGGCACGGACGCATCCCGTTCGAGCAGGCGGACAACCCCGTCATGAGCGTTGTTGCGTTCCTGGCGGGCGTCGTCGGGCCCGGCGTTGCGGTAGACGCAGCCAAGACCGCGCTGCACCATCTCACGAGCGAGGAGAAAGCCAGTGCCAAGACGGAGGAGGCGAGCGGGGATGGGTTCAAGCGCGAGGGCACGAACGGCGCGTCGTCGAGCAAGCCCGCGACGCCCGCTGCGGACGGCATGGTGGTCGACTCGGGCGCGAAGAAACACACGGTCGCGCATTCGCAGGCCGTGCGCGCGGCGGATCTCGCGCTCAAGTCGTCCGCCAAGTCCGCCGCGGCACTCGCCGACGCAGAGGACTCGCAGATCCGCACGACGCTCGCGTCGCTCATTAAGCTCACCCTGACGAAGCTCGAGCTCAAGATGGGGCAGTTTGAGGAGCTGGAGGATATCCTCGAGGAGGAGCGCAAGGGGCTCGAGAGCGCGCGGATGGCGTTGGTGAACGAGCGGCTAGGGCTGAAGAAGATGCTGGATAATGTGAGGAATGAGATTGCGCGTAGTGGGGGCCTGGCGGCTGCGCAAGCGCTCATGGCGCCCGGCGCGATGGGGACGAGCGGGCAGGGCACGATGATTAACGAGGTCGGTCTGCCAATGGATGGCTCCGGTGGTCCCTTGGGTGATGCGAGCATCCTGCAATTGACTTGAATTATACGCTTTCTGTAACATACCTATTGTAAAGTCGTTTCTTTTTCTGCTGTTTGCCCGCCTTTGAATCCCTTATGTGGGTCGCGTTGTACATACGATATTCATGCTAGACTTTATTCTGTGAGAGAGAGAAAAAAATCTGAGAGAAAAACATCCGAGGCCTTAATACGTGTGTACATAAAGAACAAAAACTACAAGTACACTGCTATACGGGCTTTCTGCGCACCAATCGAACGGGAATATCTGCCGCTCCAAGCGTTATTACTATACGCCCATCCATAATGCGCGCGCCCCACTCCTCCGTGGTCTCGCCGTCACGGAGAATGGGCAGTACCTTCCAATCGCGGAGGAAGAGAGCGAGTAAACACGTTGCCTCGACCGTGGCGAAACGTCTGCCTATACACGCGCGAGGTCCTGGTAGTACATGATTTGAGACGTTTCGCTGGTGACTGACAGTTTTACTCACCAACGCTGAATGCGGTGAACAGCTCCGAGTCTGTGGGCAGTCCATACCACCGCGACGGCTTGTACATGTGCGCGTCTGGGAAATAGCGGGGATTATATTCTAAGTGCACCAAAAGAATGAGCACACTCTCGGGCACGTAGGAGAAAAAACTACGCACGGACGCCGATCATGTCACAGATAATCTGTTACGAGGCACGAAAGTCAAGGCCAGGAGTGAATGAGAGTTTTGAGCGCGTACCTCTGTACCCTTTGGAATGGGAATAGTCCTGCTACCCTCCTCGCCCACGGGATTGGGAACGGTCAACACTGTATCCTCCGCCGCCATACGAATGAGAACATGGCCAGCCGCTTCGTGTTGGATTAGCTTGTCTTTGCGGACTGCAAGGAATTATGTAGTTGACTCACGGAACATGCGCGCAGCCTCGTAGAAAATGGCAAGGACCTTGTCTAGCTTCGAATAGTCGTCAAAGTGCTGCAAGGGACGTTATGAATGGAAGAGATGTAGGAAACGGCTGAGACAACGTACGGGGTCACGATCGGGGCCGACCACGGAAATTATCTGTTCGACGACCTCGTCTTGGATATCTTGGTGAATAGCCATATAACCGAACGTAGCTGCAAGACTGTGAGCCGTCGTTTCTGCCCAATGATGAGTATTGGAGATCAAGAAGACAGAATCAAGAACATACCGTGACCCGCGAACATGAAAAGGAAGATATTTCCGATCTAAGAATGGATATTGGGGCAGGTAAGGAGAAGAAGATATGTTGACGGACCAGCTCTGCATCATCGAGCTGATACTTGCTTGATTCATCCTGGTTCGCCTTGACGAGCATCGTGAACGCATCGGCACTGAGGTCACCGGCAGCAACTTTGGCTTTCCGTTCGGCCACTTGTTCGTGCATGAACCCGCTGAGTCTTTCGCGGGATATCCGGATGTCTTTTAGTCTAATATGTACATTAGTTTTATAATGGGTTTACGTTGCGCCATCTCGTACTTCTGGATTGGGAGATACGTGAGCCACTTGGGGACGATTTGGGAGAGCACTGTAGTGTCGGCAACGATTTTGAGTGCCTCTTGTACTGGCATGCCTCCGTCAGCAGCTTGAGGCGGCGTATCCCTTTATAACATCGCGTGAGTGAGAAAGAAGCGTCGAATGAACAATCGAAAGCACCATGTCGATGGAAACCCGAAGCCACAGCTGCTGATGAGAAGGAAAGCAAACTGAAGACTATATAAGCGAAACAAAAGAGGTCAATAAGGATAATTGACCTTGAGAGTGATGGTTTGAATAACTGGGATATCAACAGCGTCTTTCCATCCTTCGACTTCTACCATGTCCCTATATGTCTCCATTGTCTTTTTCCAAACTAATTTGTATCTAGGTGGGAATAAATCCAAGGATAAATTGAGCAGCAGAATAGGTCTTACAATTCTGTGTTAAACGCTGGGCCGACGACCCGTCTGTGCTTTCTCCACATGAGTCCCTCCGACGCAGCCAAATTCATGCCCCATTGACTGAAAGGTCGCAAGATCAGCACGAAATGCCAAAGATACTTCAATACGGCCGTACCTGAAGGCTTCGTTTGACCCTGGGGGCTTAATGAAGCTTGAGCGATGACCTCCAGACGCTATCTGACGCCCGATTTCCATGTTTGAGGTCCACAAGCCGGGAATCCCACCGAATGGAGCAACCGGCACGAGGTTCACCGTTTCATTCTTACTGTACGCTGTTGGCACTGTTGTGGCAACCCGTTCTGCGGTGGATTGGGATGACTTACTCTGGAAACGCCGTATCCAGTGCCAGTCGAATCCTGTGGACCAAGAGGTGGTCGGGATGAGAAGTCCCGGTAAGGCGAATGGCTGGAAGGAGGTGAATATAGTCGGAAAATAGCTGACAGAACGAGATATCTTCAGGAGCCGGACGATTTGGCGGAACGTAAGGAGCCCAAGGGAGACCAGAAGCACAGTAGTGGGCTTGATCTCCATCTCAAACCAGGGCACCTGGAAGCGCAGACTTTGCACCAACGAAGACGCCATCAGAGCCAGCAAGCTTTACAACCAGTCACGGTACACCGCGCAGATGTTGGCGGTGTGAGTTTGACGTGTAACACCGCGGAGGACCGGGAATTACGGTTTGGTTTCGGATCAGTGGCGGTGCACTGATTCAACGCCGGCGTCCAAATATGGTAATAATCGCGTTGCTGGACCTTCGAGCGCCGAGAACAATCCGAAAAGGGCCAATGGGGACATGCAGCATTCGTTACGAGCTGCTGGGCCACTCGACTTTGAAAGACCACAAAAATCCTGCAATTGCGAGCGGTGGAGAGGAAACATATTTAATCCGCCCTTGACATTGCATCTTTAAGGGTAGACAAGAGCGAAAGGACCGCTTCGCGGCCCTTTCACCTTGCGGCCCCTTTCTGCTCGATGGGATCAGTTGACAATATAAAGCGGCAGCGCGGCACCGGAGATAAAGTTTGAACCCTCTGAAAAAGGAAATAAAAGCGCCAAGAAAAACCGAATGTGCTTATAAAGAGTTCAATTAGGCTTGTGTTCTGGTGTTGTTGGACCTATATATGGGCCGCTGAGCGGGGATTTCGCGGTTGGATGGCCGAGCGGTCTAAGGCGCCAGACTAAGGATCCACATCGATTTAGATGTTCAACTTATCGATTTCATTATCGGTAATCTGGTCCGAAAGGGCATGGGTTCGAATCCCATTCCAATCATCCCTTTTTGCTGTTTCTACGCTTCAATTTCGTTTCTCGTTCTCTTTGACACCTGCACGCATTGTACATCAAAGCCGAATCGGGACTTCTCATTTTTTTCAGACTAGTCATCAGCTCAATATCTTTGGTGAGTTGAATAAAATGCCACTGGAGGTTACCCTCACTGTATAGTAGAGGATCCTGCGGCTGAGTGCAAAGGTCTGGGGTATAGCTCAACTCGATCTCTGTCTTCAGTCATATTTCAAAGTCACTTATCTTAGCTTCAACATGCTTTATCCCCTTTGATGTAGTTCACGGTTTTGTGTCTCTCAATGCAATCTCAATATTGATGTCAGGCATCGAGTACAGTGTGTAACTCAATATCATGGTCGCATTCTCCTCTCGAATTTAAGCGGGACATCGGCCACACCAAGGGTCAACACGATGTGCGCATCCATCACGCGGGCTGCCCATGCTTGGTTGCTTTCCCCTTCGTTGAGGATTGGCGAAATCTTCCAGTCTCGCAGCAACAGTGTCAAGAAGCACGCGCCCTCAACGAGCGCGAAACGACGTCCTATGCAGGCTCGGGGACCTTTCAACATCGTACCTTGAGTTTCGTCCAAATCGAGAAGAGATCATCGATCATCACTCACCGACACTGAACGCCGTGAACAGCTCGGAATCACTTGGCAGACCATACCATCTTGACGGTATGTATTCATTCGGGTTTTCGAAATAACGCGGGTTGTACTCTGATAAAATAATCAGTCCTGATAGTTCAATTGCGCTGGTTGGAAGAAATACGTACGGACGCCGATCATGTCAACCGTGACCTATCGCGTGGAATTAGAAAAATATCTGAGTGCTGGATATAAGCATACTTGGGTGCCCTTCGGAATAGGAATAATCTTGCTTCCCTCCTCACCGACAGGATTCGGCACGGTCAAGATGGTGTCCTCTGTTGCTTCGCGAATGAGAACGTGGCCAGCAGCTTCGAACACAGTCAAGTTATGCCCCAATATTGCTAATGCGGACTCACGGAACATTCGGGCAGACTCGTAGAAAATTGCAAGAACTTTGTCGAGTTTCGGGTAGTCTTCGAATACCTGAACCCAGTCTTTGATCAACTGACACCTGGGTCGGGGCAAGAGAGGCATACAGGTGCACGATCGGGTCCCACCACAGCAATGATTTGCTCCAAAACCTCGTCCTGAATCTCAGGATGAAGGGCCATGAACCCAAGTGTCCCGGCTAGGGTGTGCGCCGTGGTTTCTGCCACGATAGATTGAACACGGAGTTGGCGCTCTGAACGATCAGCGTACCATGTCCGGCAAACATGAACAGGAATACGTTCCCGATCTAGTTATGTTGTGATATCAGGGCAAAGGTGAGTGAAATTCGAGAAAGAAAACATACCAGCTCTTGATCATCGAGTTGATACTTACCCGTCTCATCCTGGTTTGCCTTGACGAGCATCGTGAATGCATCGGCGCGTGTGTTACCAGCCGCTACTTCTGCCTTTCGCTCAGTGACTTGCTGCTGCATGAATGTTCGAAGTCTGTCGCGCGCCGTCCGTGCTTTCTTGAACCTAACAAAACTCTGGTCAAGTTCTCACGAAGGTTTTGGCTCGCTGCACTATTACCTGGGGATGGGCAAACGTAAAACCCACTCGGGACAAGTGAGCATAAGTAGATGGGTCTCTGCGACCACACGAAGCGCCTCCTGCACCGGCATTTCGTTATCTTTAGCGTCTGCAGTGGGAGTTTCCCTGCAACCGACTTGGGTGTTGGCGTATCATCGAAAGAGAGTTGAATGTTCAAACCAGGTAGATTGGAAGCCAAAGCCGCAGGCGCTTATGATCAGGAAAGCCACCTACGCAAGATCAGCACCAATTACAAACACAGAAGTGTCTGACGATTACTTTGGAAGTGATATTTTGGATTACGGGCACGTTCACGACGTCCTTGTTATTCCATCCCTCCGTTTGAACCATGTCTTCGTAAGTCTGCGCAGTCTGTTTCCAGACCAATTTATACCTAACCACCGGAGATCATAAATTTCGGGGTTCATCCGGGGACCGATATGTACGAACAGTTCAGTGCCAAAAGCAGGACCAACAACACGTCTGTGCTTGCGCCACATTTGTCCATCCGCCGCAACCAAATTCATGCCCCAAAGGCTGTGAAGCAACAAATGAGCGGGAAAGTCTAGAATAATCGTGTTTCGGCTCACAGAAAAGCCGCACCGGCCATCTCGGGTTTAACGAAGCTGGTCTTGTGTCCACCAGCGGACACTTGGCGTGCAATAGCCAGGTTCGAGGTCCACAGTCCCGACGTCCCACCGATAACGGAAACGAGCCTTATTGTCTCATTCCCAGTGTACCCTGATCGAAGTTCAAAACCGCCAAAATCGTAACACTGTGGGCGAAGCCTCACTTTGGAAACGCCGTGTCCAATGCCCGCTGTATCCTACATTCCACCACGCTGTTGGAAGCAAGACTCCCGGCAATGCCATAGGGTCCCATGCACTATACAATTTGGGAAAGAAACTGGGTACCTACATTCTTGGATAAGCCAAACCAGACCGGTCAAGATTAAGCGTACCCGCAATATCGTGAAGACGCCAATGAGGCGGCGCAGAGCCCATAGACCAATCACTGCCGAGAGGATGGAGACAGGGCCGACGTCGACATCTTGCGTGAATGGCAGGGATAGCATTAAGGCGGAAGCCTTTGTGGGGAAAGGAGAGAGAGAGATCGAGGTCTCAGGTCTGTCACTCGGGGACGTCGGCTGTTGTCGATCGCGTGGGCTACTTTCGCAGTGGGAAAACATGTCACTTTTCGGAAGTGTGGAACTGGTGTGGAACGCAAGAATAGTTGCTATAAAGTCAGGAAAGTAAGGCCAAGAAACGGTGGTGTTTTCAACGAGGGATTCACGAGTCGTTTCTGAACTAGACTCGCTGTCAAATTTTTCACTGGCACTGCTCCGTGCAGACTCTAAATTTGAACATAGGGCTCCTGACCACGAGAAACGAGAGAGAGACGCTTTGATATGAGGTTCAAGACCACTCATTTTGGACTTGGAAAATGGCGAACGCTTGGTTGAAGGGATTGATTCTCACCAGGTGAATAGACCAATGCTTGAGTTGGATCATGATGGTTCAAATCGCCTCACCGAATTCAACGCGTTCTCGTTCGCATCTAATATCTAGAACTGCTGATTGAGTCTCTAGTGATTTAGGCCACCGCCTTGCCTGCGAAAAATGCTCGAGCCGTTGCTGTATCTTCGTCAACGGCGGCAGGGTCCTCGAACCCCTAACCACAAAGTTAGTAAAATTCCCATGAACTGGAGAATGAACAACTTCGAGTTCAAGGGATGCAAGATGGTCGGTGTTGTTCACGTCGGTGATTTGAACAGTGAGAGGCGGAGGATTGGTAGAGTCTATAGGACTTGTACGCGACGCGTCCTATTTTCCCCAGTGAGTAATTGTTGAGAATAAATCATTGGGTGTTATACTTTCAGCGACACAACAGCGCGAGTCCATGCCGTGTTCAAAAGGCCGGCATATGATATATCTCGCCGAGAGTCGGGGTCCAGACGCAGAAGTGCTGCGATGAGTTTGCTGATGCAAAGGCCATGACTCGCGATCGCGATGTGGATGTCGTCCTCGGCGGCCAGGTGCGGTACAACACAGTCGGCTATGGCCTCCTCTGCACGGCGCGCCAAGTCGTTAAGAGACTCTCCCTCAGGGAAGCCGACGTCTCGGTCAGGTTTAACGGGAAATATTCCATTCTTGATCAACTCATCCAAGGTCTTGTTGGGCGGACTCTCCAGTGTCCAGGGCTTGCCCTCGGCGACGCCAAAATGCTGCTCCCGTAGTCGTTTATCGGATGTGAATGGCGGCTTCGGCGACTCGTGGTATTTCAACACCGCCTGCCCCGTCGCGTGCGCGCGCAAAAGATCAGACGCGTAAATGTGATCAATCTTGATGTTCGACTTGGCGAATGCCTGGCCTAGTGCGGCCGCTTGCTGCACAAAGCAGTTGGAACCCAGCAAGAATTGAGAATGGATGAGTTTCATGCCTTGAAACCTATGAACCTCAGCAGAGGTTAGGGGTCGCGGAATCGTCGTAGTCACCAAGTTCTGACAACGGTGCGTCTTTCCAACCCGCCCAAATGAATTTCTGATTTGAAAATTAGTGAAGAAGACAACTATTTTCTGTAAGAGATCATACCACGTTGTCCTCTGACTGGCCATGTCTGATCTAGCTCTCCGTTTGCTTTCAGCTTTGAGGAAAGTGGCCGTCGTGCAAAACTCACAAAGGTCACGGTGAGCATGTGCGGCTTCCGAAAACAAAGAGTTGCAAGGGTGGTGGGGTTTCTGAAGAGGGAGAATTTTGAGTCATCGACGTTGGGTTGAGGGCAACTTTTATAGGGTAGTTCACGTGCGCTGCGGCATCGGACCGATGGACCGCATCAGCAAATCGGCGCAACGCGGATATGGCACTGTTGATCGCAGATCAGGCTGATATCGCCAGGTTTGGGCTCACCAGCCCAGACCAGTCGCCACCAGTATGTGATTCGCCATGCCTGCTATTGGGCCGGGAAAAATTCAACAATTGGGTGGGCATGTTCGAACGGCGACTTACTCAAAGATCTCGTGTTTTTACTAGCCCAGAGAAGAGCGCCGACACGGTTTGTTCGAATCGAGCGGGGAGTGAAAAATGCCCGAGCAGATGCAGTAATAAAGCTAGCACAGGATGCATTGAAGACCTCCCAACCGGTTGAACCATACATTCCACTCGTGATGTGTCCCTGGGATGAGCTTGAAAGTTCCTACGAGGCAATAGACACGCCGAAGGTTTCAACCGCGCTGCCCGAGATGACCGAGCCGAAGAATGGGGAGTGGAAATCACAGAAGGATGACGAGGAAAATTTTCAGGGAGACCCTGAAGATCATCGTGGCCGCGAGAGGGTTCGGTTGCTCCAGAAAGCCTTGAGAGATAAGATCTTCGAGTGCAAAGATGCCGGCACATTTTGGCGAGTGCTCCGTGGATGGACTGATCCACGTCCAAAGCCCATTCAAGTATCGCTTGAGGTCTTGACAGAGGAATTCCAGAAACGGATGAATGAGCCAGAAGAGAGTCCCGCTTCGTTCAACAAGGAGCAGCTACTAGCTAGTGCTGAACTCTTCAGGGAGATGCCTCGTGTTAATGAGGATGTGTCACCGAAGAGAAGTTTCTCGCGAAAACTCACCTTGCGTGATATAGAATGGGGCAAGCAGCATATCATGAAGCACCTGTCGACGGCCTCAGGCATTGACGAATTTTCCTATGGGGATATAATGGAAATTCCAAACGAGAACTTACGCGCGCTACTGCAAGCCATCATTGACAGAAAGATTTTCCCTTCGAAATGGCTTGCAGCTCTTGTCGCAGGGATTCTTAAGGGAAGAAAGGATCCAACGATGCCGGAGAGCTATCGCCTCGTGGTACTGGAATGCTGCCTCTTGAAATTTCTAACTCTACTCATTGATCGGCGCGTGAAGGAGTACGCAGTGGAGGCGAAGTTGATCCCAGAAACTCAGAACGGATTCATGGCCACTTACCGCACAAACAACAACCCTTTCCTCCTTCGTGTAATGTCCGATAGGGCCGCTGCCGAGGGGAAGGTCATGTATGTGGCGGTGGTTGATCTGAAGAACGCTTTCCCCGCGGTCAACCGAAATGTCTTGTTTTTGACGTTGAATTCCATGGGAGTGGCTGGCGACATGATTGACTTGATTATGCTTCTGTATGATAAGCTGGAATACATGGTTCGAGTCAACAAGGAGCTCTCACAAAGTTTCTTCTCCTTTCTCGGGGTTCTAACCGGTGATTCGGGATCTCCTGAATTTTGGAACTTGTTTCTTGCGAGCTTCAAGCTGTATCCGCTACCTGGTGATGTCAAAGTAAACGGCAAGGCAGTTCCGAAGCTGGAGCATGCTGACGACCTCATGATTATGTCCAACTCCGGCCACGGATTTCAGGCAAAACTGAACGGCACTGGTACACATATGGGCAATATTGGATGTGAGATTCAAACCATAAAATGCCTGTGGGGAGCCATGGGAATCAAACCGAGCATTCCACAAGAATTTTATCTGGATGAAAAGCTGCTGAAGGAGGCGTCAGTGTTCCAATATGTTGGTGTCTGGCACGACCTCAAGGCCAAGGATATGTATGCGGAGCATCACCGGATTTATCTCGAAAAGGCGGAGAGAATGGCGAACGCCTGTTTGGCCGTGAACCGAATGGTTGGCGGACTCTCCGTGTGGGATATGCGGACTCTCTATGTGGCCAGAGTAGATCCATATCTCACTTCGGCAGCAGATATTTGCCCGGATGTGGTTAAGGCGCGTCGCACGGAACGAGAGGCAATCCAAAACCACTACCTTCGCCGAATGCTCGGTCTCACCGAGCGGAGTGTAATTGCAGAGTGCTATTTTCTGAGACGGGGCTTGAGCCGATCTCGTATCGTCGAGTGTTCTTGCTGCTGAAAAATCTCAAGCATCTGGCTTCACTCGGGGATGAACGCCTGGTCAAGGATGGGCTGGTTGATTCTTTACAACTAGCGCGGCAATCCAAAATGTCGTGGGTGAACGACGTGGTCCTAGTGCTGTCACAACTTCCAATTCCAGTCTACTGGGATGTCAAGTCAGACTCGGCAATCGCGGTAAAAACGATAGATGACCTATTGGCAAGGGTAAAATACTCAATGGAGGCTACAATACACGCAGAATTGAGCGCGTACTCGCGAACCCGAGACTTGCTACCCGATCGAGTGGTGATGGTGGACGGCAAATGGGTACACAAAGTGATGGCATTCCGGTTGTACTTACGGGTTCGAAATAACAAGCACCGGCTCGCACTGACCCATGCAGTACTTTCGGGTCACGCACTAGCCATGGAGCGCATGCGATGGTCCGAAAGATATAAATCCCAGGTTCCTCGCAAATGGCGGCTGTGTCGGTTCTGCAAAATTCATTTGGAAGACGCGATCCACGCGTTATTCGTGTGCAAGCACGCGCCACTCGTGACCATCAGAGCTGTATTCTTTCAGCAACTCTTTACCACTCACCCCGAGCTCCGTGGAGCTTATTCAGACCCCGGACTGTTCTTCAAGGACCTCCTGGTCAAGGATAAAATCATCGGGCTGCTAGGAAAATTAGCCTACGACATTTTCGAGGTTTTCTATAGTGAGCCCATGCTGGAAATTAACCCGGCGCTATATACCCCCCAAAACCGTGGTTGAGTTGAGCCCTGGGCCGGCCACTCAACTGTGGAATATGTTTCTCTTTTTCTTTTCCGTTGATTTCTTTTTCTTCTTGTAGTTAGACTTGCATGCGTGCCCGGAGGGACTGTTGAGTCGACTGTCGTCACGATGATTCTGGTTGCCGGGGAGTTTAAACTCGATTCCGAGGGATTGGAACGGGTTTCCCACGAGGTTATTAACCGGCAGCCTGCCCGCTTTTGTCCGAGCCGGGCCGGGAATCTGGATGGCGGCCTAGACTTTCCGCCCCCCTCTCGGTAGTACGTGTGTTCTATGTATTGACGGGTAACTCTTTAGCCTACAAAAGTTACGATGTCATACGTAGTAGACTGATTGTTCCAATTGTGGGACCACGTCAGTATAATATACCTCCTCCTCCTCCTCCTCCAGCGCAATACCAGATGGTTCCTCACTGGCCATCTATGTGCCAGGCTTTCAACTCCTCATACTTTAAGGCCAGCAGACTAAAGTATGGCAGAGTACTAGTAAGCTTCAACAAGCGAGTTCCGAGCTTACCGTTGAAGCGTCTGTCTACGAGAGACTACTAGTAAGCCCTGATAAGCATAAGTTATTCCGCATTCCGCGCACCCACAATGTTTTTCTTTCGCCGTCCGGAAGTTGGGATTTGGGTGGAAATAGTAGTAGATGTTGTAGATTGGTGTTTTTCACCTTCGTCGATCGTTACGACGCAAATTTGATTCAGTCTTCGCACACCGACACACAGTTTAATCCCAATACCTGCTAAGAGCCGCTCACCGAAGTGCGAGCAGTTAAAGTCGAAAACACAGGCCTATAGGTGTCTGCGACCAAAAATTTGAAATCGGTGTGCAAGTCCGTTGATGGGTCCGTGCGCATCAAAGATCGCGCGTGACTCCATGTTGGTTGATTGAGCAATTTGATGTCGTCGCCTCTCCTTCTCTTCCCCATGTCCCTCCCTCCTCCTTACCCCTTCGTCCGACGTCCTCAAGTTTGTGGGTGTAGATGTTCATCCATCCTGAAGCTCTCCTCAAGCCGTCTCACAATCAACACTGGAATGTGTACTCAAGCTACAAGCACCCCGATTCAGACCACCCTTACGAGGTGTTCTCTGGCAGCCTAGGATGCACGACCTGAAAAACTTCAGCAATAAATCACTCCCGTCATCCCCCTACGCCGACCTGTCGCCCCAACGGGCACACGCGAGAACGTCAAGCCCGAGGCTCTTGTCCCGGTCGACGTGCCGATGCAGCAGGGCAACTACATTGTCTTCCCCCTCCCGCAACACCGCTCGCTCTCTCAACCTTCAACGCCGCAACCCTCCCTCAACGCCTCAAGCCCTTCAAAGCCGCAACCCTCCCTCAACGCTTCAAGCCTCTCAAAGCTGCAATCTTCCTCAATTCCGGAACCTCCCTCAACGTCGCAGGCTCCATCGAGGCACCGTCACCCTATTGGACTATACCCATATATCTTCCTTCACATACCATCCCAGGCCGTTCTTCCGTCAATCACGTTCTTTGTCACCATAAGTACGGCAGGTCTTGCTTGGGCAGTCCCTTCACATTTCCCGGTCCCTCTAGATCTCCGCGCGCGCTCGCGACGGTACTATTACTGTACACAATGTAATTGGCTACCTCAAATAATTATGCTTTTATTGTGTCTCATTTCATCAGTACAACTAAGGACGAGCCATACACCGCCATTTGGTTGAAACATTTTTAAAATGTTGAGGGCAACATGTTTAGAGACCCGAGTTTGATCATCGCCAAATATAGCCGCAAACATTCTCAAATGTAAAAAATGTCAATTCCTCAATGGTTCTGCAACACGGGGTTTTCTAAACATCTTTACCAACCTTGAGAAAACATTTTCTGAACATTCACCAAACCCCAGCCTAGTCTTTTTTTTTCTTTTCCTTCATGCTTGTTATTGGGTCAAAAATTAAAGCGGGATTGTACAAATATATATAGTACTACGTGCCACGTTATATCACACTACGCTACGAGAATTTACTCCTACTGGGCACCACGTCTTCGCCACATGTTCGCAGCGATGTCGAGGGGAAATTACATAGTGGCCCGGATCGCGCCATGGGAGAACGCAGAAAGCTTGTTGTGGCGGGCAGCATGTGAATAATAGTTTGAGGGTTCTTGAGGACCAAGCTTGACTGAGAAGAATCAGCTATTGAGGACGACAGGGCTTTGATGGCTTGATTGCTCGACAGAGGAGAGAAACTTGAAGGAAGGATTGGACGGTTGAGACAGCTTGAAGCTTGATGAGAGACAGCTTTGAATGGTCTTGGCACAGAGACTGGAAGAAATTTGCCAGACTTGAGTCAGCTTGAGCCGACTATTTGTTGTATCATGTCGAGTCCAATCCAATAGACCGGTCAGCCGTCGCACTTTTGAAGGAGAAGCCAGGGGGAAATGGCACCTAATCCACCTTCGACATCTGCGCAGCTCTCTCCACTCATCTTCCCCGATGCTGCCTGGAGGTGGGGTCCCCTGCGCCGCGTTGGAAGGTCGTATGTGGCGTGCTCGGGCTGGTCATCCACCATCCTGTTATGAGTTTGGTCCTCAGCCGCATCGGCAGAGCACAGAACACTGAGCAGCAAAGGCTACAAAGGAGGGAGTGGGATAGAGTACGACGTGGCAGGAGAGAGAACGGAAGCCAACATGCACGTGACAATGTAGCACGAACAAACAATGTGCACGGACCACTGATGTGATCTCCAAGTTATTCGCCGAAATAAAAAAGTGTGGAAGCTCAAATTACCACTGGAGGTATGCGGCAATTGAAGTGATTAAGGAAAAGCATCAACCTCCTTTGGTGCCGCTCCGATGCCAGATAATACATCGCACAGTCAATGAACAATTTAGATTTATTTAGACGGCGAGCCTTCTTGTGTAATAAAGCAATGGTTCCCTGAATGGGACACCAGATTGAGACCAATTCAGAATTTCAGATGCATGCATGGACATAAGGGTGTTTTTACCGAATATATATGGAGGACATTTGAGCGCACATTTTGATACCATTTCTGAAATCTTGCAGAGACATTGAACCAATGTTTCTGAGACATTTGACAAGAAACCTCGAGAAAATGTTTGACCAATCGTTTGTACACATTCTGACAAAATGTTTGGGAAATATCCACCGCAAACATCTGGAAAACAAAATCTTCGAATGGCGGTGTAGCTGGTAGTGGGTACCAAGGGCAGCGGAAACGGCCCGATCTGGGGAATGTCGCCAGCGCTGACCCGCTCCAGTAAATGTTGCAAGCGGTAATGAGGCCGTAATAAGCCCGTACCAGGCGTATACCAGCTTGATACCAGCTGGTAATGGCTGGCACCGCGGAGATCAAATTATATGCGCTGATCTTTGCTGATCAGCGTTGCGCCGATTTGCTGATGCGGAACATTGCAACGTGGGCGGCCGAAAGAAAGTTGAAGCAAGTAGCTACGCACTCGTCGCACACAAATCCGTCACACTCTGGGATTCTAGTACATACACATTATTGCTGTTTTGCAAAATAGTTGGCGGTCACCCTATGTTCAACTTTAATTTTTTGCCCCAAATCTTGCGCGCGCCTTGACTCAACAGGTACTGCCCCAATTCACTTCATCCAATTGCATCGCATTAACGAGGCACACGGCACCCCGTAGCCCGTAGTTCGTCTTAATCCCTGGTCATTTCTTCGCCGGGCTGGCCCAAGGCACCTGTTTGTGTGTGTATGCGCCCCGGGCGCGGCCCATGGCGATGCACAGATACGATATTCGTGTGGACTGAGTGCTCCAGATAACTCTTATGGGTGATAATCAGGTCGCTTCATTCCTCCTGAATGTGCCATAGTGCTCAAAGCAACAGAGAAAAATGCGGAAATACCATCTTCCACCAGGTTATATAATGGCATCTACTACATGGGGGCATCCTGCCTACACCGCCATTCGAAGATTTTGTTTTCCAGATGTTTGCGGTGGATATTTCCCAAACATTTTGTCAGAATGTGTACAAACGATTGGTCAAACATTTTCTCGAGGTTTCTTGTCAAATGTCTCAGAAACATTGGTTCAATGTCTCTGCAAGATTTCAGAAATGGTATCAAAATGTGCGCTCAAATGTCCTCCATATATATTCGGTAAAAACACCCTTATGTCCATGCATGCATCTGAAATTCTGAATTGGTCTCAATCTGGTGTCCCATTCAGGGAACCATTGCTTTATTACACAAGAAGGCTCGCCGTCTAAATAAATCTAAATTGTTCATTGACTGTGCGATGTATTATCTGGCATCGGAGCGGCACCAAAGGAGGTTGATGCTTTTCCTTAATCACTTCAATTGCCGCATACCTCCAGTGGTAATTTGAGCTTCCACACTTTTTTATTTCGGCGAATAACTTGGAGATCACATCAGTGGTCCGTGCACATTGTTTGTTCGTGCTACATTGTCACGTGCATGTTGGCTTCCGTTCTCTCTCCTGCCACGTCGTACTCTATCCCACTCCCTCCTTTGCAGCCTTTGCTGCTCAGTGTTCTGTGCTCTGCCGATGCGGCTGAGGACCAAACTCATAACAGGATGGTGGATGACCAGCCCGAGCACGCCACATACGACCTTCCAACGCGGCGCAGGGGACCCCACCTCCAGGCAGCATCGGGGAAGATGAGTGGAGAGAGCTGCGCAGATGTCGAAGGTGGATTAGGTGCCATTTCCCCCTGGCTTCTCCTTCAAAAGTGCGACGGCTGACCGGTCTATTGGATTGGACTCGACATGATACAACAAATAGTCGGCTCAAGCTGACTCAAGTCTGGCAAATTTCTTCCAGTCTCTGTGCCAAGACCATTCAAAGCTGTCTCTCATCAAGCTTCAAGCTGTCTCAACCGTCCAATCCTTCCTTCAAGTTTCTCTCCTCTGTCGAGCAATCAAGCCATCAAAGCCCTGTCGTCCTCAATAGCTGATTCTTCTCAGTCAAGCTTGGTCCTCAAGAACCCTCAAACTATTATTCACATGCTGCCCGCCACAACAAGCTTTCTGCGTTCTCCCATGGCGCGATCCGGGCCACTATGTAATTTCCCCTCGACATCGCTGCGAACATGTGGCGAAGACGTGGTGCCCAGTAGGAGTAAATTCTCGTAGCGTAGTGTGATATAACGTGGCACGTAGTACTATATATATTTGTACAATCCCGCTTTAATTTTTGACCCAATAACAAGCATGAAGGAAAAGAAAAAAAAAGACTAGGCTGGGGTTTGGTGAATGTTCAGAAAATGTTTTCTCAAGGTTGGTAAAGATGTTTAGAAAACCCCGTGTTGCAGAACCATTGAGGAATTGACATTTTTACATTTGAGAATGTTTGCGGCTATATTTGGCGATGATCAAACTCGGGTCTCTAAACATGTTGCCCTCAACATTTTAAAAATGTTTCAACCAAATGGCGGTGTACATATACAAGACATACCAGAATCACTTATATTATCGATAAGGTGCTATAACCAAGCTATAACCCGGCTTTTTGCCGTACAAGGTTCGAAAATCGATTATAATAAAATTTAATTTATAATGGCTCATAAGCCAAAAGAGATTTTTGCCACACGACAGTGCCGCTCTTTTCTTAAATGGAATCAATCCTTGACACACTGGTAGGACAGAGGTCTGTGGTGGAATTGGGAAAACTTACAAAGGGTGAGGTACGCGACGCGGTTGAGTTAGCTCGGCATGTTGCACGTGGCCGCTGTTTCTAGAAAATTCGTTGACGGCCGCTCGGCCCGGGCCCCGAACTGCTTACTACGACGTTGCTGGAACCTTCGAAGGTCTCTCGTCTTTATTTCTACTAACGGGCCAGAACACTTGTTTTCTGAACGTCCATGTCGGGCCTCCCTCTGCTTTCCGGCCCCCCGCCTGTCCTCGAATCTACGCGCGCAGACGCCGTTGCCTGCCGGAAATGTAGCAAGGTAGGACCTTGGCTCCGGGCTCTCGACGGTTCTCTAACGGTGGTGGTCAAGGAATTCAATTTTCTACTTACTCGATCGCGAAAATGCAACCATTGCGGCACGTCACTTAAGTCTTGGTAGGCGCCGGGATACTAAGGTCCACGCAGGTTACCTGTATTGCCACAGCTGCACCGACTATCAGGGTCTTATGCCGCGAATCGGATCTGAGACTGGTTACGATGCTATGAACGTTTGTTCGTACTGCGTCGAATACCTGACCAGTGCGTGTGGCGTTTATCTGACTGGGGCCGCGTTAAATCCTCCGAGTTAGTTACTGCGGGCGGCAGAGGGTATCTCAAGTCTCTATCGTTATCGAAACTGAAGAAGGTATCTTGAAACTTTCGAAAACAAGAATTGTAATATGACTGAGTTCGCCAGTACATAACCGCCTATAATATCAAAGCCGACAGAGCAGTCGAAAAGGATGATCTTATAGACGCTATTTTGGCCGCCAAGGTAAGCACTACCCAAGGATTCTTCCCCGATGCTGAAACCTTCACAGGCAGGAAATGGATGTTTGTCTCCGGCCCACGAGGTGCCTTTATATCTTTCGATTAAGATATTTTTTGACCCCGATGCAGAATTATTATCGCAAATATTCCGTCCCAGACCGGTCGAATGTGGCTCGTTCTCGCGGAATTTTTTCCTCTCGGCCCTCGAATGTGCCTCAGAATCAGCCTCCTCCTCCCCCTCGGCCAAATCAAGCACCAGCATACGAGTTCCCCCGACCAGATCTTGTTCCTGATGACCATCCGCCTCAGCCACTTCGCTATGCGCCTCCGCCGGGTCCACCACCTCAGTCGACACCGAGCACGGCTCCACCGCGCGTCCCCTACCAACCACAGTATCATGCCCCTCCTCCGCGACCGTCAGCCTCTCGTCCCCCAGCCGCTCCGACACCCCAATATCACAATCCCCAAGACCAGTATCATTCCCAGAACCATTTCAATTCCCACTTGGGAGCCCATCCTCCATATCATAACCCTCCTCCCGTCGCGCCGCGGGCGACTCGACCACAGCAGCCCAACTTGGGGCCGTACCAGCATCCAGGACCAAGACCATCGCGATCGACGCACAATCTTAACAATACTAATGATCGGACGCCGCCTCGCCCGCGCGCAGCTTCCACTGCGCCGCCGCCGACCGTTCCTCCTCCCACGCTCGACCAGCTCCTGGCCATGAGCCCAGACTCCGTATCCTCGCTCTCCGTCCATGCCCTCAAAGGTATCTTATTTACGAATCATGTAAACCCCGGGCAGGTGCTGGAGAAGAGCGATTTAATCAAGAAGGTCAAGGATCTTGTCGAGGAAGAGCGCCTGCAGCGCGAGCGGCGGCGGCTGGCCGAAGAGCAAGAGGAGCAAGAGAGAATTGAGCGGCAGCGGGTGATGATGGAGCAGTTCACCCGCACGCAGAAAGAGAAGGAGGATCGCGACAAGGCTGCTGCTGATCACTCCGCCGCCGGTGATTCTGCCGAGGGAGCCAGCTCCTCCGCGCCTCCGCCGCTACCTCCCAAGGCCCAAGCTATGGCTTCACATCTCGAGCGCACAGGTCTCTGTGTTATTTGTCAGGATGAGGAAGCTAATATTGCTATTGTTGATTGCGGTATGAAATTCACTCTCTCGGTCGGCTTTGAGGTCTTACTTTATCCCTCAGGCCACCTGGCTATGTGCAGAGGATGCTCCGACCTAGTGATGGGGAGCTCGCGCGAATGCCCTCTCTGTCGGACGAGGATAGTGACAGAGGCTCGGCTGCTCCGGATATTCAAGACATAGACGCATGAAATTTACTGGTGTAGTTTTACATCTCTTTTTTATTTAGTCACTTTCTCAACCTAGGTCCATTTAAACCCCACCTGATGATATTTATACGACTTCGACTTTCGAACTCAGTTTTAGTCGCCGCCCGAAGCTTCTTACCGCATTGGGAAATTGATCATGATCGCCGTGCTTGTCTCTGCTTGTCAAGCTCAGGAGAGCCAAACATCTCAGTTGAACTTTGGTTGAACTGCTCTTGCACCTAGTCCGCCCTGTCCTTTACGCCGTTAGGCTCCCCACTCCTCCTTCACATCCCCGGCCCACAATCTGGTGCCCAATCTCACGTTCTAAATCCACGGATGCCGTGAACAACGAATCTACGATCATCTAGATGCCTCGCTGCGAACCTGGTCCTGATATCGATTCTTCCTCAGGGTCTAAAGCTGTAACCTAATCGATCAGATTGCGAGATGAATGCTAGAAGCTTCCCGGCCGTGTCATGCGGCCTCGTCATTTCCCAAGGCGTTCTTCTTCTCTTCTCTTGGATTTTTTCAGTCCGCGTCAGGCGTCACTGAAGGCTGGTGTTTTTTCTCTCTTCAGTTACAAACCCAGCCAAATTGTTTAGATTGCATTCCATCCTTTTTTTCCGGTCTGAAAACTGGCGCGCATTTGCGTCAACTCGGCGGTTCAAACTCTCAAAGTACGCTCGTCTCCTGAGGCCCCTTTTTCGTGTGCGATGAAGGCGATACAGTTTGCGATTAGCGGCCTGGTTTTTCCGCGATTTCCCCTGCGCTGGGATTTTCAACTATTTTATTTCTCCAGACCTTCAGTTCGATATATTTTCTACCTGTTTCCGTTGAACTGAACCAAAATCCGCGCAGGTGTGTGTTTAGCTTTACTCCAGTACTTGCGTAAATACTGACGCGGAACTTTCAGCTTTCTTTCATCTCTATTTGGGACAACACCCGATCTGCGGAATGTTCGGGGATCACCACTGCAAGGTTAGAAAGACCCGACAACTGGATCGCTCATTCAATGCAGAAGCCGGGTGTTCGTCAAGGAAACGCGGGGTCCAAAGCCGCAATACATTGCATTTGTTTCGCCCACACTGCCTTGTGTTAATTTTTTGTTCCCGAGGAGACCCATTCGAGGTTTCGATCGTAATTTATCCGACTACCGCCTCTTTTTCGAAAAATCGCAACTAGCAGGCAATCTTTCATATCGTCCGATGGCCGGCGTTCAGGTCGATGCATAGAAATTCACAGGCCTCGGTAAGTCTATTCGGGGCCACACTCGGAAGCGCGCTGATTCCCGCTGTTCTGATGGACGGGAGTAGACGGGAGGCGCAGTGCCAAACCTGGCGACTGATAGTGTGATACAAATCGCACATGATGATAGCAAGCCCACCACGTCAACTTCCTCGATAGTTGCACGTACCCCAGGCGTCACAACCGCAGTAAAACCAGGGCGGGAAGGTCAGCCCGACCGCGCCGCACCTATACCTATTTTTCCTCGCAGGTGCGCGGACAACTGGCGGACTGCGATCATTTATTCTATCAGCCGCCAATACTTATGACCATCATAATCCTCCTCGCTGTCCAGTGATCGCTGTATTTCAAATATAGAGCCAGATGGCGTCTTTCAAGTCGTAGTCCATGTCTACCTGCAACGCGCGCCAAGATGGACCTACTTGTCCTTCAGCTCTGTTCAAGGTAAGTAACGAACAACATCGGAGCACAGCCACCGCCCGAAAGGTAAGTGTACTTTGGGAAGTAAATACAGAATGCAATGTGGCTGCAAATTGAAAGTGTATCGGAGGCTGATGAGGATGTGGCTACCTTCCGGCCTTGGTTTCAAGAGCAAAGGTATTATGTGCGTTTATTCTTAATACCGGGTATGTTGGTTTTCTGTATTTCTTTGTTGGCCGGAGAGTGGATTCAAACGCGTATTTAACAAGTCAAGCTAGAATAAGCTAGTCGAAGGTGCATTTCGAGGTACTTTAAAGTGCGGAATACGCGTTAATTGCGGGCATGGGCCGCATACGCCAAGATAGGCAGATATTTTTTAATTACATCCCAGCGAAGAGTGAAGATCAGTTTTTTTGGGCCGTTGGTTGGCGATAGCGAAGTTGAACTCAAAAGCAGATGCAAACAATGTTGAAAAAATGTGGGACAAGACCGGCGCGGGATTTTCCGAAATAGTGTGCACTCCAGCGACTCGGAATTTTTGGGCGAACGAAATGGGAGGAAGGTGCCAGAACTCGGGCGGTAAGCAAGAGGGCACTCAGTTTCACCAAATGAGGAGGATTCGGCAATTTTGCTGCGCCACCACCTTCCAGTGTTGAATTAGGAAAGCTCGGCAACAATTAATTTGCGGTATTCCGAACAGGCATGTCGTTTCCGGCAACCAAGGACACTCAAAACAAGTCGAGAACAAGGCAGTTGAAGACGCAGACGATGATGGAGTGGTGCTTCAAGTCAAATCAGGTATATGATGTGAATGTTGAACCCCCCAGGTAATTTTAGGTGACCGGCGTGGATGTGATGGATTGATCGGTGTTTACGATAACCAATGCCTGCAATGCGTCATGAGCTATGTCCGTAGTTCTGCGCGACGGAGGGCCGTTGAGTGTTTTTTGTTCGCCGACACCACCGTGGTCCGGAAAAGCTTGATGCCGTCATGAGTTATTCAGTCCCTGGGTCTTACGGCTACATAGGCGTCATTTTCCATATGCGATGTCTGGAATTGCGGGCAAACTCGGACCCTGCGTGGGTTGAAAAATTCGGGCCCCACGGCTAGCCTGGATATAATTCGCTAAGCACTTGGGGTTTGATGCGCCGCCTTCGGCCTCTCCGCGCGCGTTTCGCCGCAAAGAATTCAACTGAGCTGTTCGGCTTGGCGACTCCCGCTGGAGATGATAATGAAAATCGTCTGATATCCCCGCGGTGTGCGACGATGAAGGAGGAAATTATGGGCCGGTAGGCAGCACTCTTTGCAAGGATTGCGAGCACGAATTTATCGGAGCCGGGCTGTCAACTAGAGCGCCACGGCGCTCGACGCGGGAGGCGCCCGAACTGCAGAAAAGGCGCTGACCAGGATCTTGGAGTCCGAAGGTACGGATGATGGGGATCCGGCCGGAAGAGCGCCGGGGGCGTAACAAACGAAGCTATAGCAATGCCAAGTCAAATTTTGTACGACAGGGGCAGGCGCAGAGTCAAAGCGACAAGTAGAAGCCCTCCAGAAATCCAGTCAAAGGGACGCCTAATCGATACAAGGAAAGGGTCCGAAAGCAGGTGTGAAGATGCGGATGGTCGCCTCGGATATTAGAAGCTCTATAGTTTAAGCGCACCTTTGTGTCGAGGTGCTCACAGAAGGTGTTTAATTTCAAGAACACGTGTGTCGCGACATGGTTGAAGATCACGAGTCCAGAGACCAGGTTTTTTGAGGGCTTGAATCACTGTGCGAGCAGAGACTTTGCTGAGCCCAGAAGCGAGATCCAGACGGGTCTCGGTAGATGTCCAGTCAATTAAATCGAGGATCCCACGCGCGGCGTCTGCCGGAAATACCAGGGCGGACCCTCGATGGCATCAGGCGCCGGACAACAGCAGCAAAAAAACAATAGCATTCGAGAACGACAACTGGCAGAGTCAATGGATGCCCTTGCTCTCCCACAGCAGTTACTGACGCTCGAGGTTGAGTCACCTACTGATTGTTATCGTTGAGCGGAAAAAGTGGCACCAAGGTATTAATAGGGCTATTCCGAGGGAAATTCTGGTGCTGCTCTTTTTGTACCTGACTGATTGTTATTGCGCTCTTTCCACAACTTCGGGTACCCGGAGAAAGGCGACGTATTTAGCCAGAGTTGGTGAGATATGATTGGTTGATCAGAATGCAATGGGTGGGAATGGCGCTGTAAGAATGGCGCAACGGCGCTTGTCGCCTGTTATGGGCTAGAGGCCGCAATTGACTCTGGCTCTGCCTAGGGGTTGTGGACACGAAAAGTGACTGGAAAGGATCAGATCCAGAAGGATCCAGGCGATGCCGTGAGATGGAGGAAAGGTGTGGCAGCGCGACAGAAGGAGAGGACAATAGGTGGCAGAAGGAGAGGAATGGACATGGATGACATGGATAAGAACGGGACAAGTGGGGATAGAAGGGCATTGAGCGGCAAGGTTGAATCGAAGCCAATGGAATCCACGTGCCTTTTGTTGATAGCTTTTGTTGACACTTGTGTCCCGAAAAGTACAACAGACGGAGCACTCCACTTGCGCTCACCGTCAACCCATGGCTGTTACCTTCCCCCACCATCTCCCCATGAAGCCCCCCAAGCGCGCCCGCCGCACCGCGACCACTGTGCTTGCCGGCGACTTTGACGTGCGGCCTCCGCGCGACGTCCTTACCAGTCTTTTGAACGGCGTCGGCCCATACACACCCATGTTGCGCCTCGACGACGACGAGGCACGACGGCAGCGGAAGCGGGAGAAGAAGGAGCGTGAAAGAGAACGGAAGCGGGCCATGCTGGCCGCGCGAGCATTCGAAAACCCGGGCGAGGCCTCGGGCGCTGCGGTGTCGGTGTCGGCCCCGGCCGCATTCACCATCGCCATGCCACAGCCCTCAGCCGCCACGGCGTCATTCTGGCGCGCACGACCGTCTATCAACATTGCCACCATGCAGCGATCGGTCTCGGTGACGCCACCACCGTTTACTTCTCCGCTCCTGCTGCCCTCCACCCCCGCATCGACGCCGGGCCCGTCCAACTCGTCCAGCACGTCGCGCACATCGTCCAAACGACCACGCACCCCCGACGATTACGAGGATTTGATCCGCAGCATCCGCGAGCGGCCACAGGTACCGAGGAAACCGCGTGCGTCCGCAAAGAAAGGGTGGAAGGGATGGGTAGAGGGCTCGCCGCCGCCGTCAGAAAAGTTGATAAACCTAGATGCCGTCCCGGTCCTCCAAGAACGACGAACGCGCAGCGGCAAAAACTTTGACGCTATCGGGGTCGGTAAAGACGGATGGGTCTAAAGGTGCGTGGAGCGTCGTAGCCCTGCAGCTTCATCTTCCTTATCTTTATTCCGCAGCGATGTCTCGTAGCTCCCAGACGTGACTCGAGGACTTCCTCAGATAGATTCCTCAGCGGAGCGGCAAATGCTCGTTTCACACTTCATGTCTGCAACCGTCTTCTTTTGTGCTTGCTTTTCATCAGTTGTCACTCGCTTTCCACACCGTCTTGTATTTTTTTCAGGCCTGATTACTTGGGACACGGATTGACCACCCTAGTGCTGTTGCATTATCCGTGCTTTACCCAGAGGGTAGTCATTTTGTACGATTTGGAGATAGGAATCTATACGTAGTAATACATATTTACGTGTCAAGAAATGCAAGTGTGTTCTGAACACAGGAGTCAGTTGAAAACGGAAGTATTGTGGAAGCTTTTAATTTCGAACAGGTTGCCGAGATATCGAAGGTTGACGCAAGCAAAACCAAACAAAACCAAAACTTTCCTCAACCCCTCATCGTCGTCCCGAGCTACTCGTTTCCTGCGCGTATCGCGGCCTTTGGCGGGCTTTGCGTCAAGGTTACTCGCCATGGCACTCACTCATATTCCGTTCCCCCCCTTTGCCGATCCCGCCATCATGGTTTCCTGGGCACATGATGAAGTTCACTCGGATGCTACCCGCCTTACTCGCCCAAACGGATGTCGTTCTGGAGCTGAGGGACTCCCGACTCCCCCTGACCAGCATAAACCGCACGTTAGAAGGTGAGGATCGCGCCGTCTCATGTGGACTCCATGTGCAAGACTCACAGATTCCCTGATGGATCTGCCCTTGGAGATCTTTACTGCCAGTCAAACGCGACCCCTGTCTTCCCTGTATATACCCTACTTATCACTCTCCATTTTATTTTAGGCGCACTGCAGAAGTGGAGGCTTGAACGCGGATGGGACCCAAATAACCCCACTCGACGCGTCGTAAATAGCACCGCCTGCGAACGCATCGTCGTTTTAAATAAACGCGATCTGGTTCCTCAATGGGGGCTCGAGGTGAATTTTGGCGCAGGTTCTGAACTTGCTCAAGGCTCAAGTTGAACACCGCCCAGCCTTTCCGCAGAGCCATGTCGACCCGGTTCCCCGATCAACAATTCTTGTTCGCGTCTTGGCAACGACCTAGGGACATCCGGGATCTGAGCGGAATGCTAGTGAGTATGTTGCCTCTTCTATCAAGGTGCTGCCCCCCCATAGCTCATATCGCCTTAGATATAGCTAAAAAGTATCCATACGCCATGGAGCTGAATGTTTTAGTAATTGGCATGCCGAACGTGGGCAAGTCGACGCTTTTGAATGCTCTTCGCAACATGGGGATCAAAGGCCGTCCGTCCTGAGTTCCTGTCCGTCTCAATCGTACGAACTAACCATCTTTGCAATTCTTTGATAGGAACGCCAAAGGCTCTGCAAACGTCTGCAAACCCGGGCCTAACGCAGGCCTTGTCGACGCGTCTGAAACTAAATCTTGACCCCTTGGTCTATGCGTTCGACACGCCCGGCGTCATGCTGCCATTTCTCGGGCTCGGTGAGGAAGGTGCCGAGCGAGGTGTTAAACTCGCGCTCATCGGTACGTAAACTGCGGATTCCTATCCCAGTCATGCGCCCAGTCTGACCCAAGATAACCTCACTCCGTCCTAGCGGGCATTAAAGAAGGCATGTACGACGTCGAGGCTCTAGCCTCGTATCTATTGTACAGACTTAACATCTTAAACCCAATCTGTGCGCATTCCGATAATTCTCGGCCATGATCCCTGTCTCATCTTAATTTTTCAGCGCCCGCATATCTGAACCTTCTCCCGCCCGGCGCCGAACCTACTATTGACATCGAAGATTTTTTAGAGACCCTTGCGCGGCGAATGGGGATGGTGAAGAAAGGCGCGTTGCCTGATATTCGGCGGGCAGCGGTGTACTTCGTGCGCTGGTGGCGAGAGGAAGGCGGCCTCATCTCCGCTGCGTCCGCACGGCAGGTGACGGATCCGTCGCTCCTACAAGCGGGACCCAGCGCCGCTATTACGCACGGATGGGGCTTTGATCTCGAGTGGCAGATCCGCGCAGAGGAGCTCGCAGGTAGGGACCATGGGCTTCTCGTTCAAGAGAAGATGGAAGCCTGCATCGACGGCCATCTAGCGGACTTGGAGCGCCAGGATTTGAGTGAGAACAACGTCAGTGCGACGCAGAGGAAGAAGCAGGCTGCTCTGGAGGAGCACATGGAGAGGAAGCGCAAGTACGAGCTGAAATTCAAGAACCGGTAGCATTGACGTTTACCGGATGAGCTTTCCCGGCGCGCATGTTCAGCTTGACTGGGCTTCATGTGGCCGATAGGACCGGGTCAGAGGCGGTCGAGCCCGTTGAATACCTCGAGCAGCGATAATGTGTTGACTGTTTGTCGCGACGCAAGCAGCATGTCCTTGCGCTGCCTCTGTCTTCGACAAATCGATCTTCCGTTTGATCGGCTTCTTCCTTCCAACTTCACCACTGTCGACGTTGGTGTTTGATTCCCTGAAGGGCCTGGAATTCCCGACTCCGAATTTTCCGACAGGATACAAACACACCGGGACCGCCCTGACCCAATCTTTGTTAACGCCACCGCCGTCCGCAGTTCGCAGTCCCTGTCCAGCTTTCTGAAAGTTAACCCAACATCTATCGCGGAGTTTTGTTGAAGCCCTATAGGTCGGTATCTCCTTCTGTGTTGTCGTGGCTACCCGCGAGATGGAAGGTAGGTTTCACACATTTTTTTCGGCGATTTACCCCTTGTGCTGTGCATTGTACTATTCTCGCGTTGTCGTGGCTACTAACGAGGTAAGTCTTGTTGGATTCGGCCTTTTAGAACTCTTGGGTGAAAGCCCGGGAGAAATCGGTTGCAGAACTAGACAGCAAATACGCGTAAGTCACTGATTCATGTCTTGGTGGCGGTAATGTTTCAATTGACAGGCTGCTTAATCCCCGACGATAGCACATGATTCTCGGGGCACACCAAGGCACACTGTAAAGGGTAAGAACATCGGCCCTTTGGCGGGCCCCAGAATCAACTTAAGAGATTTTCGATCCGCCCGGTTGCAGGCGCGCCCAAATTATGCTAAACGCGAAGCCCTTGGTTTATTTTATTGGGATCAACCCGGGGCTTGTACTCGGTTGATCTCAATGAAATAAGCCATGAGAATTTATGTGAAGAATTTCCGATTCAAGTCCCTCAACCTTCCGGCTCGGAGGCTAATGAACGCATAATGAACGCATCAGATGTTCGCTTTACCCATGGGGAAGGGCGGATGCGCGTCAGTGGCAGTGCATGCATCAACTTCCGTTCCCACTGGCACTCTTCTTCAACAGCGAAACCGAAGTAGAATCCAAGTAGAATCGAGTTCAATGCTAAGATGCTGCGAGTTGTGGCCCGACGCCTCTCTCCCTCTTTTTTTTGGCTGCCATTTCCTTCTGACAGTTCCGCGCTCGGGATTGGAACGCCAACCTAGTGATGCTCAGGGCGGCAGGGCCTGGCAGGTGCCTGGATACCCTGGCTTGAGTGGGCCTGGGCTTGAGTTTTCTCGAGCCCGAGCCAAGCTCGAGGCTTGGGATTAGGCCCGGGCCTGAGACGCAGAGTCAGAAAGTGATGAAGCGCACCACTACTCAGTCTATGGGATATGTACGCCAATGATGTAATACTCCAAATTACATTTGTGTGCCTACTCACAACGTTTTCAGGCATTTCAACCCGCCATTTCTCTTTTCGGGTATACCAATTGGGGTTTCCACGTCTTTTCACCCGGTTCTAACGCAGTATTTGACCCTAAAAGCATTTTCTGTATCGCTCGAAGCGAGTAGGGCTTCAAGTGAACAGATTTAAGTCTCTGAACTCGAAGCAAGCTCACCTTTGTAGGTGATAATACTCAGACCCGGGCTTGAGCCCTCGGCTTGGGCCCGAAAAGTTTGAAGCCCAAGCCCTAGGTCCACTCAAGCCCGCCGTCGGGCCTGGTCGGGCTTGGGTTTCCTCGGGCCTGGCCTGGTGAGTTTAGGGCTTGAAGCTGGGCCCTGAGCATCACTCTGGTGACTAACCACTCCGACAAAAATACTTGTTTGGTTACCGCTGTTCCCTCACCTTTCTCGGAGGCCGACTGTCCGTTCATTCTCACTCGTGTGTTTGGGAAGTCGCCTTCCGAATCCGAGCGCCTGAGAGAGCCAAGAACTCCAACGTCTCGGCTCCTCTTCCCGAACGTTTCATTAATATTCTAACGTCTTAGTTAGCTGATAGCTTGAGCTCCGAGTGAGCCCGCAAGCCGGAGCGCAGAGCCGGCTGACTGAGAGAGTGCGGAGATTGAAATGATCGGTCGTCAACTTATTCCTCTCCGCCACTCTCCCAGCTTTTCATCCAATCCAGGTATAATTTCAGCACCTCTTCTTATGCAGAAGGTTTAGGAGCAGTTTCGAAACCAATTGGCTGAAAGTAAACTTTGAAGAGGAGTTTTAAACTTCCCAGTAGCTGTTTCCAAGACTCTTAGGTTCCGGAGGAGTAGGTCCAGCCGGACAGCCTGGTCTAACTATGTCGAGCACTGTAACTGGAATCTGTCAACTGAATGGGTATTGTACCACTTCGTCTGTTCGCGGTATTTGTCCTATTTGATTGCCCGGGAAATATTGCTGGAGCTTGGAATCTGCTCCTAGTTGGCCCAATCGTCGTTACTTACTAACTTATAAGTCAGAGTGGTTAAATCGTGGGAATAACCGAACCGAAAGGGAAGTTAGCGTTCTGTCACATTTTACCCACGTCGTCGGATGTCTTTCCGCACTCCACTTATATGATTGGTAGTGGCCGGCAAGCGGCGGGGCAAAAACAGAACTCGGTATTGACTTGGAGTATGTAGTTTCAAAAATCTGTTTCGTCACGGTGCCGCGCCGGTTTTGTTTTCAAAAGAAATCAGTAAGTTTCAACTTTCGGCGCATTTGGCATCTCAACGCAAAGTGCTTTAGGTGGAGCCTGAGCCGTGGGTATTTGGTACCCATTTCGCCTTGTAATGAGTCGACTTGTTTCATCTTGCCAGCGGTACTGGACAGCAAAAGTTTGAATCCGCTGGGGCAGAGAATTCTCCAGAGAATTTTGGGTAGACACCGTTGCTCGAACTCGCGTAAAGCCGCCAAACGTTGGAGGTGCTCTGAATCAAAGTTTGATGCATCAAGCTTGTCCGGGGCTCAGTTCTACATTTGGTGTGCACCATGTTCAATTGCCTGGAATAGTATTCCAAGCCAAGATCTCTCTTTCGGTTCTTCTCTGCCCTCTGACGTGACTAGTGTCACAGCCCGCGCCGTGTGGCTTCAAGGCTTTAAGCTTATGTTTGCGCTTCAATGTATCGGGCTCGGTTCAATTGCGCTGGCCTCCTGCCTCAAAGCACTAATCCAAACCATTTCGTTAAATCTAATGGTTGAACCCAGGTAATATTCCTTTTGCAAATGACTATTCATGCCGTCAGAAATATTCAACATTGCCAGGCTATTGAGTCTGAGACATCTTTGATATTGCCTCACTCTTGACATATGCTCCAATTGTCTCTGTGAAAGCTGCCCACTCCCGAGCTCAAGGTGTTCAAATTATTGCAAGATTTGGGCTCGAGAAAAAAGCATTACTTACATTCTCCGCCGCACTCATTCTCCTTCACACTCATTTACCTCTTCGAGGATCTGCTGCAAGTCCATGGGAGAGGGCATCCCGACGCGTCGCGTGCATCAAGCTTTCGATGCGTCAACGCGTAATGCGCGCGAAGACGAACCAGGTCACTCCTATTATGAAATATTTTCTACCTGAAATTCTCCCATCTCTTTAAATTCTACCCGAAGCTCTCGCATCAATTCTGTGCGGACTCTACGCGGAGTCTCTAGCTGTCTTTAGAGACAAATGATCCCAACAGATCCAAAGCTCTCCACTAGTACTGGACGGGTGCGGCCCGGGGGCGACATGCTGAATGATTCAAATGATGGTCTTTTGACATAAAGACTCGAGTTCCTCGTAGATCTCTTTGAGACAATGCAGCAGGGGAATTGCAAAATGCAAACCAAGACGTAGTAGATTTCTTTGGATTTTTGTGCCGAACATAGGGGCTGAATGATGGTATCAAAGATGACGTAGGGCAACTGGTCACGTTTTTAGCGGACATTCTTGGACATCTAGAGCAAAAAAGAACTAACGTTCTGTTTTTGAATCTCGCTGCCACACAGAGATCTCAAGCGTTCACGTATCCGGATCGTGCCTGTCTGAGGTATGGTCTTTATCTTTTTATCTCTCCTTCTCTCACTTAGCTTGCACTTACTGTAGCTGTAACGCAGTATTACTTACAGATATAGTTGGTACCCATCATGGGCCTCTGAATCTGAGTGGCATGATCAGTTCTTAAAGTTCCCTCTAGCTTTTTTCGGCTCCAAAAAATCATCATGACTGCGACACACCATGCCGCCATCCTTCCCCAGAAGGGCAGCCCATTTTCGGTTGAACTGCGGGACACGCCCGAACCCGGTCCAAATGAGGTCCTCATCGAAGTTAAGGCTGTGGCCTTGAATCCTGTCGACTACTTTCAGCGAGACCACGGCCTGCCTCCGGTGCCAATATATCCCGCCGTCCTCGGATCCGACGCTGCTGGCATTGTTGTCAAAGTCGGCTCCGAAGTCACTACGGCTCCAGCCCCCGGCAGCCGAGTTATCGCGTATGCCTTATCATTTTACCACAAAGGCTCCCCAGACCATGGCGCCTTCCAGAAATTTGTCTTGGCCCAGTCCGAGGCCGTCATTGCGCTCCCGGAGGCGCTTTCGTTTGAGCAGGGTGCCATCTTTCCTATGGGCGTCATGGTTGCCCTGACTGCCTGGACCACGCTCGGGATTCCGCTCGACACCAAGTACACCCCGCAGGACAAGCAGGCAGTCCTGATCTGGGGCGGCGCAAGTAGCGTGGGCAGCTTTGCCGTCCAGTCTGCCAAGTCCTTAGGCTTCATCGTCTACGTGACCGCCAGCTGCCAGCACCACGATCTCCTCAAGAAGCTCGGAGCCGACACCCTCTTTGACTACAAAGACGAGAACGTCGTCTCACAGATCGTCGCTGCGGTAAAGAAGGACGGGGTCAACTTGCACACCGCACATGCCGTCGTCCCCGGATCCCTGCAGCCGACACTCGACGTTCTCAAGGAGACAAAAGGTGACGTCGTCGCGAAGGTCGCCCACTCGCCCCCGCTACCAGCAGATCATCCGACGCTCGATAACACCGAGATCGCGTTCAATTTCCCGCCCATGGACGTGGCGGCGCGGGACAAGCACCTCTACCAGTGCTTCCATGGATGGCTGGAGCGCGGTCTGCAGTCGGGTTCGGTCGTTCCTAGCCCAAACCTTCAGGTTGAGAGTGGCGGTCTCCAGGGTTTGAACGAGGCGCTGGACAAGTTGAGGGCCGGTGTCAGCGGTACCAAGATTGTTGTGCCGATTTGAAGGTTCGTTGGCTTCAGTAGTAGTTCAAAATTGTATTCAATGTAAAATATTTTGAGCTCACTTCCTGAGGACCGTACCGTAAACTTGTCCTAACGATTCGCCATGTTCGATTTCAACCAACAATGAAGTGGCCAAACTTAAATTTGTTCAAGAGCAAATTGTACGAGGTAGAGTCTCATGGATGGGAATGGCGAAGAGAAAGGAAGCAAAGCGTTGGAAAACAAATATAGACAGCGCAATCACAGCAGATCACCTTAATAGAGCTGGTTTTGAACTTTCAACATCCCCGAAATGCCCGATCGAGATACTTATGCAACAAAAAGTTTTATCCATTTCTTTGTCTAGCGCGGCACGAGCCCCGATTGCTATAGTGCGGTTGTTTTTCTGGCCTCGCGTTGATCTAATATCCAGGAGGCCTGGCGCATTCACAGCAAAGGATTCTGTTGTTTTCCGAGTTTATAGCAGAGGGTCCTCGGCTAGAAATGCTATAAAAGCATCCGCGTTCCCAGCACAGCGCTAACCTGGATAGGCCTGTGTCGAATCCCGCCGAAAGCGCGGCGGTGGAGGTTTGGCTTTGTCGGCTATCTACCCACGGTTCAAAAGGGCACCGGAGATTCGCCATTGCGGCCAAATACGATCATTGTACATATGCATAGTTCGACTCAACGTATGCGTGAGGGAGCCGGGACAAATGGGTAGCTGGAACGCTGCGTCGCGGCGTCAGTGAGTGGCTTTCCCAGCTCCGAGAAAGTTGAATTATTTTGCGACCTCATTTCCGCTTCGATTCATCGGAAGTTCAATCCAAGCTCGAACGCCGTGTTCCTTGACAAAAGCCATCTGTGCATAGTCAATCTGCCACTGACCGCCGCCAAGCAAAATCCGACGAGATAGATTTGAGGCGGCCCAAGTGCCATCCGTTTCGAACGTAGGTTTCCACCATAATTAGTCCGCGCACTTAAGAATTGAATTTAGTACGCGCAACCCCTAATAAAGTTTGCTTTCTCAACGTTCCGCTCCGCGATCTACCCCATTTTCGTTGTGCCGATTCGAGGACCCATGTCCCGCATTCCATGAAGTAGTAGATGACTAACATTGAGCGAGCGCAGAGCAACGAAAAAACATACGCTTCCTATACAAAGCTGAGGACCGTACCGTAAACTCAGACTTAGCCTACCATTCGAACCAAACGATAAATTATATTTATTTGATACACCAAAAAAATCTCTGTGCCAACCAATTGGCGCCCCTCATCCTCCCGTCACTCCTCCACATCCTGGTCAGCGGCAGTAATAGTTTGTAGATAGATGTGTACATAGATGTGTGTCCATAGCATAGGGTGTGGTGTGGAGTTGTGTAGCGCGTCGTTTTGCCTCCCCCGTCGTCAGCACTCCGCCTCCGCCTCTGCTTCCGCCTCCGACCCCGGCTCGACCTCCGCCGCTGCCAACTGCTTCTCTTCCTCCAAAGCCTTGATCGCTGTCTTTTGCGCCTCCCTCGCCTCCCGCTTCAGCCCCGGCAAATCCTTCACAAGGTTGGGGCGCGTACCCTCGTCCCAGCGCGCAAGGGCCCACTGGCGCATGTAGACGCTGACCTAAGGTACGGATAACAGTCAGTTGATCGAAAAGAATAGCGAGGAGCGCGCGCTCTTACCTTCATATTCCGCTTCGCCGCCCACTTTTTGTAAAACGCTTCGTGTTCCACGGGCTTGAGGACGTAGCGCAGCATCCACCCCGCCGTCTCCAGCACCTCCTCCTCCTCATACATGGCGTAATGCGCCATCATCTTCCCCCACCTGCCCTCGCCCAACGCGAGGCGCGCGAGCCACATCGAGGCCGCCGCCAGCAGACTCGGTGGGGTGGCCACCAGGCGATGCTCTACGATTACGATCTCGGCGAGGTACTTGGCGAGCGCGCGCGGGGCGGGCGCGTACCCATCCGCCTTGCTCGCGCGGCGCAGAAAGTGCACGGGGCTCGGGTAGCGGCTCAGATCCCATTCCAGCGCGCGCAGCATGTGCTTCTCCGCCGCGCGCATCTCGTCCTCGGTATACGCGTTGTCGGAGATGTGGACAAAGTTGATGATGGCGGGGGCGATGGTCTCCTCGAATTTCGATGCGAGGAGGAGTGCGGACATGCCGACGAGCTGGAGCTTGTCGGGGGAGACGAGGCGGCGGGAGAGGAAGCGGTCGGTGAGGTTCACGGCGAGGAAGAGCGTTTCGGGGAGGAGGCGGAAGCGGGTGTGTACCTGGATGAGCCAGTCGTTGAGGAGCGCGCGCATGCCCCAGGTGAGCTCGGTCTGGGCGGTCATGTAGTCGGCGGTGGGGAGAGTGTGCAGCTGCGGTGCACAGTGAGTACGTGTGTATGGCACGAAGAGAGGAAAAATTATGTACCTCAGACGCCTTCAGGTACACCTGGATGTCGGCGACGTACTCGCTGACCATCGCGGGGTCGTCAAAGTCTGCCGCATCGAGATCCTCCCATTGCTCGCTGTCCGTATCGACGTCTTCGTCAGCTCCCGCATCGAGGGCCGGCGCGTCTTTAGGCCCGAGCACGTCCTCTGGCCCAAGCGCATCGGCGGGCCCGACCGCGTCCTCAGGCCCCACAGACGACGTCCGCTGGCGCTTGGACACGGGCTCTTCGTCGTCCGCGTCCAGATCCACCATACGCTGGCGCACAGGGATCAAGGACGCGCGGCTCGACAACCGGCGGACACCACCAGGGGGCGGCGGTGGCACGGATACTTGCGGCCTTGCGTTCTCGTCCTGCGGACGCGTCGTGGCCTTCTTCGGCAATGCAATTATCTTTCGAGTTTCCGCCTTGGAGTCGCGGCCCCGATTGAGATCCGTGACTTGCTGTAGGGCCTGCCGCTTGCGCTTCGCGCTCGACGGGGCATCGTCTTCGGTGGCCTTGGTTTTCGACGATGCCACCGCAACTTTGGTGGTGGTTGCGCGGGGAGCGAGGGGTACGGCACGAGCGGGGATTTTGGCGCGTGATGGCCCGTGCGTTGGGCGAGCATTGACGACGTTGTCGTTCTCCGCGCCAGCGGTACGCCCACGGCGGATCTACCATTTATTTATCATTTAAAAAATCAGGGAGGGAAGGCGAGAAGGGTTGTGAAACTCACGGGTATTCTGGACGCCATGGCTGGCTGTCCTGGGGAAATAAAAGATACAAGTTGGTGGAAGGAGGAAGAGAGCGCGTGAAGTTCAATCATCTGATCGTGTGCAATAATATAACCAAACAAACACGCGTTTCAAAATCATTTCGCGTTTGTTTCGCGTCGAATTGTTTGGACGGGCGAGAAAATAATCGGCTACGCCGCTCGCCAATGAGCCTTTGTAAACTGTAAAGATATTTACAAAATGTGAAGTAAGTACATAGTCCAACAAGTCCGCCGTCTCTTCTCGGACAAGAAATACGTCCATTCCAGCGCTCAAACAATCGCCATCGCCTGCTTCAAGTCATCCACAGAATTCACGCCATCGTACGACCCGGTCTTGGGACTCATCGCTGCAACATCAACCCGGTGCGATGCACGATTATTCTGCGACTCCATCGCCATCACGTCGGAGGGAATATCGGAGAGCTGCATGCTGTTGTAGTCGCTGCTAGGAGTGTCGCGGATACGGCGCCGAGAGTTCAGCGACGTCAGCAGAGCATTCGTGTAGACTAAGTGAATAATCAGTCAAGAGTGGGCGAAATTTCGAGGAGACGTACGTCCGGCGAAGAGGAACTCTGGGCCGATGTAAATCATGCTCGCCGGTTTGAGGCCAATCTACCCGGGGTGTTCATATCAAGTTTCCCAAGACATCTGGTGGACAAACCATGAGAAGGGAACAAACCGCCACACCGCTGGGAAATCAATGTAGCGGTTGAACAGAAAGAAAATGGAAACTCACGTCGTCAACAGGCACCGGTTTATGGCGTAAATCATCAGCGTATGGAGAATCGAGTTCGTACTTAATGAAGTCAGGTGTCGGCAAGTACTCCCAATGTCATAGCCGACCTTCGAAAACTAGTCCGATGGTCGTGGAGTACGAAACAGAGGGACGACGCGAGCACAATGTCGGCAGCGGCTTGAGAGGCGACCATTGGCAGGAAGGCTGTTTTCTGCCGCGCTAGAGATCGTACAATAAACCATGGAAATGGAGGGAGACCAAACCGTGAATACTGGCACCTGCACTAGACTGTGCGTTGAGAATCTGCGGAGGTATGTGGTTAATTCTTTTGACCACTGTGGAACCGCGGATACTCACACGTGGATGATTGATTCTATTGGGATGAGATACTGGTAAGTTTGGGTGAAATACAAGACGCCGAAAAGCCCACCGATGCCGAAGCCTTGAAGGTAACTCCTTTATTATTGTGGACGCCCAAGGGGGGAAAGTTGCCACTCACCGATGTGTAAGAGTATCGCGCACACCTGAAAAATGATCAACCTCAGAATATGGGAGGATGGAACAACATACGTTCGGGATTGCCAACCACCACCGTAGTTTCCGTGTGCAAACTACACCGAAACAACCATAAGAATACAGTGATGCGAGTGGCGGGGACACTTACAAAGGAAAATGACGCCCAGGAAGTATCTGCATGCGGAAGGTGGTTGATATTAGCGATAGAAATCCGAGGACATGAAGTTCGCACATCATCACGAGAAATGCTATAATAAGCTGAGAATGGTGTTAATCCCCTTTCAAAGTCCCCGGTATTCACAGAGTCAGCCTACGTGCACAACCATTGACGACTTGGGTGTTTCATATCAGCCACCAAGATACCATGGATTTTAATGCGGACGCACCGGGAGTGACCTGGAACAGGGAAGTGGTGAATGCCACCAGAAACTAAATAAAAGCAACATACCACACGTTTTGCGACAGCTCAAATGCATTAAAGGCATTGACAATCTTTAGAAGTACACTTTGAACCAAAATCGCCATGATACTCAGGGGTTGACTGACGAAATAGTGATATATCAGATGAACCACTGCGGACGAGGAGTCAATATCGATTCATGGCGGAAAATGAAGACGGCGCACGAAGAGCGGTGTGTACGGTGTTCAGTGCCCTAGATAGTCGCATTTAATACCAGAGGCAGTCGGGTCGTGGTGGATATACAAAGCATACCAAAGAGCCCAAACCTGGTAGACGTAAATGAGGGAGATCTTCGAGGATTTGAACGCACCAAAATTCTAGTCCACGTCTCATCCTTCGGATACTCGACGAAATAAAGGTACGTCTGGGACAGTTGTTATGTTTTGCACGAGTCCATTCAGGGACTATAGCAGATGTGGCCCACCTGGGAAGTGGTGAGCCCGTACATCCCTATGGCGAGGAGGCCGCCAAAGAGACCGGCACCTGAAAACCGAATATTCAAGGAACGAAGGCTACGCAAAGACAATGGGCTTTACCGAATGTTTGTTGAAAAGATTGGAGGATCGCCGCCATTGGACCGACTCGCGAGTGAGGGCGAAAAAGACCGGCACCAGTGCTGTGGGAGCGGTTCCGTGGGTTAAATACTTCACATCGTTGGTGATGCCCAATTCCAGGAATAACATAGGGACTGAGTGCTGTACCTCAGTAGCAGGCGGAATGGTGACGGAATGATGGGCGGGCGTCGCGCCTTTCGTCGGGCGCCGTAGACTCAGGTACCGGTATCGGTGTGGTTGAACCTGAGCTGAGAGGAGCGTTGAATCGATTCGCGGTGTGAATTTCAGTGGTGGTCAAGCCCTCGAAGAAGGTTGCATCGGCTTCAGGAATAGGCCTTATCACTGCCAGGAAGTTGGAAACACAATTCATTAACGGAGCAGCTGAAGGGATGTATGAATGGAAGTAATGGAATCGCGGATCCAGGTCGAGTTGGTTGAAGGTTGGAGTCGGAGAAAAGGAAGCAGCGGAGTGATGGAATGATGGCAGAAAATTCTTGTTCGCACGGCCGTCTAACCTACTGATAACACAACCAAACAATGTGGTTGAAAAACAGAGAAGCGGTTGAAAAAAATGAAGAGGTCGTTTTGGTGGCGCAGAACCCAAAGCCAGGGGTCTCTGTGCAAAAAAAATGAAAATCTGTGTACGGTTATGTTCGAGAATTCGGCGGTTTACAACTGGCATACTACCATGACGGGAATTTTCCCGAAAAATGGGGAGATTTGCTGATGAAATCAGCGGGCCTCTCTCTGCATCGCCCCACCCAAAAACAGGGGGGAATACTATAACGGCAGCCAATGTTTTAGCCTCAAAACTGCAATAGAGAATAATCTGTCGTGGGATTACATGACCCTTCAACGCTTTTCTGCGTATAATTTAAATTTCGGACAGGGGTAGGAAATCGTGTGGCCTTCATGTATTTCTATGTACATCAAGTTACGAAGGACTTCAAGCCTTGTTGAACTCACATGAGGGACATTTTTAGTACATACATAATATGTTTAAACATTCAAACAGTTGTAAGCTCCTGCTTGAAATCCAAAGAGTGCATGCCATCGTAAAACCCAGGCTTAGGACTCGCGAAGTCAACCTTGCGCACTGCAACATTATGCCACTCCATCGCCGTCGCCTCGGAGCGGACATCTGAGAGACGTATGCTGCTGGGTTTGTCCCCATTAGCATCCTGGATTCGGTGCCGTGAGTTCAGCAACGCCATCAGAGCATTGGTGCAAACTAGATAAATCATTCAACGAACTTCGAGGAGACACCTACTTCCGCCAAAGAGCAGCTCTAGGGCAATGTAGACCAGACTGTTCGGGCGAATATACTGGCCAAGGCCTTCACTTTATTGTCACGCCACATATATTGTAATTGCACCTTAAGAGAGCACAGCGCTACGCTGCTTGAAAATCGATATCGGAGTACTCTCGTATTCGTTCCATGAGAAGGAAAAACGCATGCTGTCAATAAGCCCTGACTAATAGTGTAAATCATCAAGGTATTGAGCGTCCTTTACTGGCTCAAAGATCCCCAAAGATTGATGCCTTCACACCGGGGGCAAACATAGACGCACTTGTCATAACCGCATGCGTGCCGCATCCGACACGCACTGGCTGCGTACTTGCTCCACACTTGCAATGAGCTTATGTAATTCAAGTTTCCAACCACGCGAGTTCAATTCCGTGCAATGCCATACTTTTACATTTAATGTTTGTTCTCAACTTGGGGATGTAATCATTCAAACCCCATATGTTGTGTCTGCAAGTCCAAAATAAGTGAGTATATACTGTTCATTGCTTAGATGATGAGTGGCTGATGGGGGATAAGCTTATCTAAAACATATGTATAAACAAGTATAACACAGTGTTACTCAAATGAGCGGTGAGTCCAGCTGCTGAAATCATCTCAGGGCCGTTCAGAATCATGGAAGAACATGTCCCGCCTGATGATCTATCCCGGTCTGCTTTGTAAAGCAGTCTGCCATAGACCAGAAATATTGACATGCTTTCAATCCACAAGGAATGCCAGGTTTTAGTACTAGCAGAAGACTAGTTGCACCGCAGTTAGTGGGCCCGGAATTCAGATTTAGAAAACACTGTCACCACTCCTTGGAATAAATATCTAGCTGGCAAACTTACTGCAATTTCAGTTGGAATCACACTGATAAACTGTGAAAAATACTACATGGAGGCAATACCATTGGATATCCTAAAGAATCGTGGAGGCTGCATGGGATAATGGAAGTAGAATATGGAAATGTGAGTTTACATATGATGATGAGATTGTGGCGGAATGTATTAGCAAGTTTAAGCACAGCCAGAAACCAGATATTACTGCTTGCTGATGTTTCATGGTGCACAGTTGAAGTATACAAAGCCATACATGTATTTTCTCTGTACTGAAATCCTTGAGATTTCCAGTTTAGACACAAAATGAAAGATCAAAAAGATGAGCGCTGGCAGGATTGAACTCACGTGTGGTGGGAAACTTGAATTACATAAGCTCATTGCAAGTATGGAGCAAGTACGCAGCGAGTGCGTGTCGGATGCGGCACGCATGCGGTTATGACAAGTGCGTCAATGTTTGCCCCCTGTGTCATGTGGTAGCTCACCTCTGAAAAGCTGTGCTATGACCGTATAATACGACGCATAGGGAGGATGCGAGCAACAGGTCTGTAGCAAATTGAGCGATGGACATGGGCAGAAAGGACCCTTTCTGCAAGGACATCTGTCATGATCACAGAATCAACACCACAAAAAAAAACGGAGGGAACATTTGCAAATTGCATACCGTGTACTCTGGTATATTGAGCAGGCTTTGCGTTCGGAACCTAAGAAACGGATCAAGTAGATGAGTGTGAAATCCTGCGGCAGAGCGCTTCCACAAGGGATATATGATCCCAGCATAAAAGCCCCGAGTACCGCTGTAGTGGAAATAGAAAAAGATGAGGTGGGAGGAATTCTGAGGAGATGAAAAATTAACTGTGATACGCACTCTTGCATAGCTTCGGCTGAACCTAAGTTTAACGGCCCATTTTTGGTGTGAGATCGCGCGGTACAATATTAATCAAATCACCGCGCGCGCAAGTTAGACCGCGAAGTTTCTTCACTAAAAATTGAAATGATCCTCATAATACATGTCTGGTTCATGCGACGCACCTATTCGCAATAAAAACGCGTCGCAAGGCCCGAAGATGGTGGACCAAGGAGGAAGGAGGGGCGAGAACGCGTCGGCACTCTCCCCGGCCCGTCAACGTATGCTAGGACGACGTTTGAGAAGCTGGCTTTGCAAAAAGGATCGTGTGATGTTGCTTGAAGGACAACAGCGGATGGTGAAGAGGGCCTAGTGGGTCAAGAAAGACGGATGGGAGATTTACGAGCTGGATTGTGGACATACATAGCCCACTGGCAGGTGTGAGCCATGTCAGAGAGCTGATAGAGATCGTCCGCATATAATAATTGTTGGAATAAAGAGGAGGTCAAGAGCCGCGTGTGAGGGCATAGGTCCCAATCGGTGCATTAACCCTCCTCTAACTTCAAGTTCGTGGTTGGCGAGTACTTTTTAAGGAGATGTGGCGTGAATATCTTGCGTTCCCTTTCCACAGTAGCGTATCTGCAATTAGTGATTTCGAGAAAGCAACCCCGAGCCTGAGTCGATGGCAAGACGATTGGAGAGAGAGTCCACCTGTATAGCCCACATAACACCATGTATTGATGCTGGAGATAGGGCTGATCTCCAACATCAATACATGGTGATCAGCTCCATTCTCCAGCACGGCTTAATTATGCTTAACTATTAGCTCTTTAAGGCAAATAGCTCTGAGTTATCAAAGATATTTAGTAGATCTCTTGGATATGAAGCCGAAGGCCATCAGTCCCCGGCGCGCACCATCGTAATTGATGCGAAGATTGCGCGCCATCACCCGCCATCATTTATGACCCGAGCGCTGCGGGTGTCGACCGCAATCGATGGCCCATCAAAGACCTTCGGGATATCAATCCCGTTGGTTTCGGAGCCCATCGGTGTATAGTTGATAGCATCGCGAAATGCCGAAATCTGATCAGAAAGTGCCGGCTGTGAGAACATATTTTGAAGTTTGCGGGCCAGCAGTTTGGCTCATCGCAAAATCTGAGAATCTCCATTGCTTCTCCAAGGCAAATGGGAAAGTTCATCGTCATGTTGGAATGAGAATCTCCATTGCTTCTCCAGGGCAAATGGGATAGGTTGACCGTCATCAACCATCAACAGTGTCCGCCTCTCCATTGTTTCCCCCTCGGTTCTCTTTGGTCTCGAGGTCCAGGTCATCGGACCGATTAACTGGAGCCAAGGATGTCGAAGATCAAGCGGAATGGAGTCCCAGATATAATCATCGGAAAAGGTGTGGGTTTTGGTGTCATCTGCCGTCGCAGGATAATCAACAGGTTTCATCTGCTCTTGCAGGATAATCGACAGTGGGTGTTCATCCGAATTCAACGGGATAATCAACAGTAAGGGTTCATCCAAATTTAACGGGATAATCAACAAAGGGTTTCGTCCAAGTGCAACGGGATAAATGGCCTCCGAGAGTTCAACAAGCATTGAACCTCCCAGGATAGACAGGTCTTCTGCGGCAGTGAAGCACAGGAAAGCCAGTAAGTCTTCCAAAGTCGTCAACTTGGCAAAAGGAACAGGTCGTCTGCAGCGGCGAGCCAATGGCGGGAGTCGCGCGACAGGATAAACCAAAGAAAGGGTCGTGGAGGATTGGTTGACGTCGAACATGTCTTCCAATAGTCTCTGGGTGGTCTGAGCACCTCAGGCTCAACACTACTGGTGAATTGGGGGCAGGCCCACCAGCAGGCTAGCACTGGTTTGTGTAGAATTTGGCTCCAGCAGGAACTTCCAGACAAGAGTGATTGTAAAGAGAGTTCAGGACTGTTAGGCCCGGTTACAAACCAGTGGGGAAACTACAGAAAATATTTGAGCTTTTATATGTAGGTGAATATCAAATAGATAAGGAATATCAAATAAAGAGATCAGCATATCAATGAAACAATGTGGATGCATAGCAACAGATAACAAATGCACATGGCGGATAACGAACTGCATGGTGAACCACATGGGCAGATAACATGGTCAGGCTTGAATCTCCAACACTTGCTCCGCCGCGCATAACGTCTGCGAAAACTCACCGGCAACGCTGAGCTCCGCACCACGGCAGAACGCGAACAGGAGACGAAGAGTGCTACGAGCGTCATGTACGAGTCCCTCGTCCGGCCATTCGTGCTCGCGAAAGAGCCTGCTCTTGCATTTGCCAATATTTATCTTGGCTTTGTTTGCATGTCGCTCTTTTATTTTACTTCTTCACATACTGATTAGCCATTCCAGACGCGATCTTCTACCTCTGGTTTGAGGCCTTCCCGCTCGTCTTCAACGACATCTACCACTTCAACCAGGGCGTCAGCGGCTTGCCCTTCCTGGCGTTCATCGTCACCGGCAGTCTTACTGTGAGCTTTCTCTCTGTCCAATATTGACCAGAGTTTATTGCTGTTTGCAAAATAGTTGGCCAGATTGCCTTTTTGAGAAACATCAACATTTGAGTCGGAAAATTCGTAACACCGATATCTCGACAAATGCACCATATATCTACATGTTTCTGTACATTTTCCAACTCGCATCGCCTGTCCGCACCTCCCTAGCATAAAATTAGAACAGCTTGCCTTGAAATGAATGTTATTGCCAAAATTCGGGTACTTTACAACAAAAAGCGAATAACTCAACAACGGGGGCAGTTGTTGACAAGCGGTAAGGGACGGGGAGGTACACATTCATCCTCAAAAGCCCCCTGTGTCAGTCATTTGACCAAAAAAAGAGGACCAGCCATCGTCGTCGCCATCCGCGTCCGGTCACCGTGTGACAGCCAAAAGTGATGCTCGTTCCCTCGTCTGCCACGCCCTATATGCCCAAAGGTGTTCCAATCGCAGAATATACATGCTGAACGTTGTATGAATGCTGGCTTTCCACCAATCTCTAGAGGAAATTCAAATCTCCATGGATGTCAGTCGGGCTTCCGTCCTCGACAGCAGCGCCGAATCTTCGAACGTTGGCGTGAAACTTCGGACGTAAAAGTCAACTCGGCATGATTAAAATTCGAGGAGGAGGATTTCTGGGCCTTTTGCCGACTCCCATGGTGAGTAGTTACGATGTGCGTCTTGTCATTTTTGTGGCATCAACTCCGACGGCACCAGGTCGACACAAATTCCCGGGGCAAAGCGGCGATGTAGAGAGGTTCACAGGACGTTAGGGAACGTGTGCGTGTTTTCGTCGCGTCCATATCTGCTGTCGTGGTCGAGCTATGCGCAAAGTTGTCGGGAGATGCTTGTTTCTGGAAACTCTTTTTTTCTACCGTCGAATCGTCCCAATTTTGCGCTGAGCATCTGCGCGCGACTGTTTAGATGAGGAAAGCACTTTATTTGGTGTCGATAGCTATGTAAATGGACGAGCTACAGCGAAAATACTTTTGATGACTCAAAACTAGTAGTTTGCCGAAAAAGGCAGTGTGGCCAACTATTTTGCAAACAGCAATAACATACACCATAGTACGCCGCCTACTGCATCTACCAAAAATACCATATCGCCCCGCGCTACGCACGCGCCGCCGCTAACAACACCGACGTAGCGCCCGAGATCCGTCTCGAGATCGGGCTCATCGCCAGCATCTTCATCCCTGCGAGCGTGCTCATCTTCGGGTTCTCCGCCAAGGCCAGTGTGCCCTGGATCGTCCCCGTCATCGGCGCGGCGCTTTATTTGCCCGGCATCTTCCTCAACTTTCAGAGCATCCTCATGTATATCACGTCTGCGTATCCGGCCTACGCCGCGTCAGTGCTCGCGGGGAACGATTTCTTCCGCTCGGCGATTGCGAGTGTCTTCCCGTGCGTGTTCTCTGCCTAGAATACTCGCCCCAATTCTAATTCAAATTCATAGAATATTCGGGCGCGCGTTCTTCACAAACTTGGGATTGGGACCGGGCTCTGCGCTGCTTGCGGGCGTCTCCTTCCTCCTCATGCCGGTCTTTTGGCTCCTGCTCAAGTGCGGACACGTCCTGCGCCAGCGCTCCAAGTATGCCCACAGCCTGTAGGCAGCTGTCAACACCGCCTGGGCTTTTACTGCCGACCTTACTTACCTTACGGAATTGGGATCGCAAGTGTTGTCGGTCCCCATAATAATAAATAGACTTGCAATGTATTTTTATCTTCACGATTTTCGTGTACGCAGACGACAGATTGAGACTTCTGACAATTGTCCATTCCCCAACTTGAAATCCATCCCGATGTTCGCTGTGAACTGATTTAGAGGTAAAGTGATGCAGAGCTCGATGATGAGCGTTGGATCTTGGAGGTTATTTCCTTACAACACTATATGAACAGAGCTTACACTCGATGTTCGGAAGATCCGAGAGACTGAGGGAAGTCCTGGCTGAAATCTGCTCATAAGCTCTGCTGAATTAACTAATTAACCGACAAGTCGTGATAGGGTCGTGAATCATAGACTGGAAGAGGCAATGGCGATAAACGAGAATCAAGGTAGAGGCTCATTCTCCAATAAATTCGCCCATAGATTGTCCATCTCGTAGAGCGTCGACAAGTGCTTCCCGGGAACCCATGTCAACGTCGAATTCTTGTAGTTCTCCTTCAACCACTGTGCCATGTCGGGCCCGAGATCGTCATCCGCCGACGCAGCAATCATCATCTGCCGCCCATTGGTATGTCCATCGTCCAAAAGCTCGGGGCAAAAGCCCCAGTTGGAATGCAACACCTCGGCGCCCTCGATGAACCCCGCCCACGATTTTGAAATGCTCTTGACCATGTTGGTCGCCATCTTTCGCTCGAACACGCCTTCCCCGAGACCCCTCGATTCGCGCCACGTCTTAAACGCCGCACGCTCCTCCGGCCCGCTGTCGAACAGGAGTTTTCGGAGGAAGGCCTCTGCCTTGTCCACGCTGTTCAGCTTCATGGACAGTCCGAAGATCGCCATGCGCTGAAGAGGCTGGAATGGGAGGAGCGCAGGGGGGCCGACGCCGATGTAATTCATCCAAGTCATAGACTTTGTGTATTCTCTGTGCCATTTGAACGGGGAGAAGGGCGCGGCCAGCATGCAGCCGCGGATATTCCTGCCAAGCGGGAAAATGTCGAAAGGCGCGCCGTATAGGATTTGTGCGGGGACAGTTCCGTACGAGCCGCCGGCGATGTAGATACGCAGGTCGGGTGTGTTTGGATGGAGGTGGTTTATCAGTTCAGTCATATCGGACGTGAGGGCGACGCGATACTCGATCGACGGGGGTCGAGGAGACGAGAAGCCCCAACCTGCGAGCGTGGGGTTGATATGGTGCGCTTTCTTGTCGATGAGCACAGGGGAAAGAACGCTCGGCGCAACCCCGACACCGAAAAACCCTTTTGCAAACAATTAGACTAAGCATCCTTGTAGCAGCACTTGGCGCTCACCGTGAAAGAAGATCACGACCAAAGAGCTGGACGGGTCGCCAGCATCCTCGTAGGCCAAAGTTCTGCCGTCCGCTAAAGTAAGATATTTCTCGGTGCTCATGAAGGTGTTGGGACGCGTCTGTTTTGCGTCTGCTAGACGGCTCCTTAAATGCACTCTCAGTGCTCGCTGCGCGCTGCGCGCGCTGCGTAGTTGTCGGATCCTTGTCACTCAGGAGGGCAGGGGCGGCCAGATAAGGGCATAGCCAGACGAAGGTGCCCCTGTAGTAGCTCTGAGGACTGGTCCGAGATTGAACGTATCGCGGGAGTCGTTTGCCGCAGGATTTCGGTGAGATTTTGCTTCGTGTTCCCCGAGTATAAGTATACGAGAAGAGTGGGACTCGTGTTCGCCGACAGTGGGTGAGGAGTAAAAATGGAGCTACGGTGTACCTCGAGGCCTTGAGGCAGCGAGAGAGCTGAAATTTGCTGAAACTTGGTAGACGCAAGTCATCCACAAAATTTAATTTGGGAGCGTGGCGGACCGCAGCACCGGCGGCCGGCAGCCGGCTTTGGTTGTTGATGACAACTGTAAACAACAAGAATCATCGCCCGGGCTTTTACTGCCGACCTTACTTACCTTTGGGATCGCAACTTGAAGTGTTGCCGGTCCCTCATAATAGCAAATACATAGACTTAGATTGTATTTTTATTCGATTTCCGTGTATCAAGGTGAATTGAACTGTTGATAATTGAATGCATTGACCATTCCGTTCCCTTTACTTAACTTCAGAGCTTACAGTGCAACTCCTTTCAAGACCTAATCTCGCATCGCACCTGGAGCGGACCTGGTTCAACCCTGAGTGGTTTATAACCAAGGCTGAACCGACTCGGCCGGTTTCGGATCAATATGAGGTTGATTTCGTATCAGCGGACGGTTTGTTTCCGCTTCTCCCACGTGCTTTGAACTGTCCAGCGCTGCTTCTAGCGAACTCACACCACACTCAACGCATCCGGGACGGGTTGGCGGACTTTCTGTCCATAGCTTTCGGATCCGACTTCGAGACGGATGGTACCCGTAACGATGCTCAATTATTATTCCACTGCAATCCGCTACTAATAGCAACGAGCCGCCTTTGACGAGGATCTCTTGACCCCCAGGGCCCTCTTCACCATGCGCTGTTGCCCCTCAAACGACATTGCACGATCCTTTCTGCAAAGCATAGCCACTTTGGCAATGTCCACGTCCCAGCATACAATGATACATTGACCCGGGGACAGCGTGACCATACATTGGTTCGAGCTTCGAGACCCATTTTGTGCCTGGTCGTCCGGCAGATCGTGGTAGAGGGCTGCGGCAGCGTTGGCGGGGTTGGCTTTGAAAGTGCCGTTAGCGGGCTAAGGACTCGGCGGTAAGCAGCACTCGATAATCGGAATTTATATCCGCCTACCTACATCAACTTCACCCCACTGGTCTCCGAGAGGCACCTTTGCTCTTTTTATAGCGTCCAGCAAGCCCTCCCTCTCGAGCGGAAGCAGAGAGCTCAGAAATATCACCTTGGCCTTACCTTCTTTTGCTCTCGCACTCTCATTTCAAGACCTTTCACACTTCGACTGGCAGGGACACAGCCATACGAGTGGTAGAAGAGGATAACCTCCTCCTGTTCGTTGTTTATGAGGTCGCCGAGATACCCTCGAAGGTTCACAGCGTCAACATTAGGTGGTGCCGTGGTTGCAAGCGCGCCAACACTGGGGAGTGAGAAATTTGGGTGGGGTAGCCTTTACCTTCGAGAGAATTGGCCAGAAGCTGCAGATGGGCAGGGGTGTGCGTCGCGCCTGCCACGCGGACGAAGGTAGGTTTGGGTGACATCTTGGGAGATAAACTGAACGGTAGGTCCCGTATTAATGTCACAGTAACAAAGGCTCAAACGCGTCAGCGCAGCGAATGGAATTGAAATATCCCGGATGCGCGGGAAACACACTGAAACAATCTCGACATCTTGAGTTTCCCCCACATCCGTCCAGCCTCACCGGACCGAATCCTCCGATAACTACGAGGGGCTGTTGAAGTCATTCTCAACCTCGTTTTCAACAGCTTATTTTTTCGTACTCAACTCCCACCTTGGTTCCCATAGGCGTGACTGCTCCTTCGAGTCTTAGTATTCTCCAACTCGTCGATACTAGCATCCTTGAAACAGGATCGGAATGCGGGCGCTGAAGGGACTGGCGCTGGGGTTTTTGCGCGCTCTTGTCGAACGTTCCTGCCCACGGCATCGACGAATCAAGCTAAATACCCCGACAACTTTTGGAAAGAAATTGTGTTTGGCCTGGCATCCGTCGAATCCTGGTGGTGGCGGCAAGATACTTCGAGTGTCACATTTGGCCGCATCAGCTGTCTTACGTTCTGGGTTCAACAGAACAGCGAGCCTTCTGCGAGACACCGGGTGAAATCTAACGGGAATATAGAATTCTTGACAAAACCGTGGTTGAACCTTTTGAAGCCACATTTTACTTCGGAGAGCTCAATCGCGCGGAGATCATGGGGAGAGTTTTACGGAGTTGTGAGAGCTTTCGAGATTTCCACTTGAAACTACCCGGCTCTCGTATTTCTGATTTTTCGCCCTAGGCCTAGACAAAATCACTTTAAGCCAGCGCTTCTGTGGTCTGATACATTGTCCCAACTGGGGAACAGGCATTTGACCTAATATAGTGTTTGGGTTACTCCGACTTACAAAATATTATGTAGTAGCTATGGAATTAAACCTCGCCTCAATCCCTCAAGTTGGCCTCTTCGACCGACCCTGGCGCAAAACTGTCCGCGGCAGCTAGAGTTTCCTTCCACACCTTTTCCTCCATCTTTTTGCCTTGCTCTGTGTCCAAGAAGGCATTCCTGCGGAGCTGGTGAGCACGGCGCGATGCAAAAAACCGTCCAGACCGACTCACCCCCACACCTCAAAGTCTTCCAGCATTTGTCCATGCGTTTCCGGCCCCGCGGACACGGCGTTGACAAGCGTCCGGGCTCCCACCTCCGCAGTTCTGCTCCTAATCGCGTGGATGAAGACCATGGGCACTTTGATCCACAACGGCTGCTTCGTGTCGATGTTTGTCTTGACGAATAATTTTTCATTAGCCACGGCTCAACCTGATCCAGAATCGACCGAACCTTGACCATGCCCGGGCACACGCTGTTCACGGTCACCTCCGCCGCGTCCGTGCGCCTCGCGAGCTCCCGGACCAACATCGTGACGAGGACTTTGGTGTCGGGGTAGCGCGAGAACTTTTTAAAGTGTGCTGGATCGTTGACGAACGCGAACACGGAGCTCGTCTCGGGGATGGGGTTTTTTGTGTACGAGTGGAGGGGTATCATCCGCGAGCCCACGATGCAGAGGTGCGAGGTTGCGCGGGATTTCTGCGCCGATGCGCGGAGGAGCGGGAGCAGGCGCACGGCGAGCATGGCGTTGGAGAGGAAGTTGACCTGGAACATCTGCTCCGTCTTCGTCTCGGGTGTCGTCACCCAATTGAGGTTCCCCATCCCTGCGTTGAGGAGGAGGATGTCGAGCGTCGGCAGGTCCGCGAGGATCTTGGACGCGAAGGCCGCAACGGAGGACGGGCGTGCGAGGTCCAGCTCGTAGATTAAGATGGTGGGCGGAGTGGGGAGTGCGCGGACGGCTGGGTCTGCGAGGAGCGCTGCCTTGGTGGCCTCCCCCGTCTTCCGGGTGCGTACCGCGAGGACGAGGGTGGAGATGTGGCGTTTGGCGAGATGGACAACGGATGCCCACCCAAGCCCGCTATTTGCCCCTGTCACAATGGCTGTTTTGCCTGCGAATGAGAGCGCGGCGGGGAGCTCGGGCACGGGTGGCTGGAGGATAGGCATCGTGGTTCAGTATTTTTTTTCATTCTATTCCTGGGCGCGCATATATACCATCATCCACGACGCGTTAGTCAGGAGCGGAAATCCCGCCGCACGGATATGCCGCCGGAAGCTGACCGCTGATTAATCCAGATCGACGCGAGTTTGATCTGTAGTTTGATCTGCTCATCGTCCATTGACCTGCGTTAAAAGGTCGAGCACGCTGGAAGGGTTGCAGCAGTGACCCTTCTTCGCACGGAATCAAAATCTGGACAAGATTGCTGTAAGCGACGCGAAAAACAAAACGAAAAGAGCTCGCCGGCTCAACGAAGATTCCCGCCGCGCGCTAGTTGGCGAGCACGCAATTAAAGACGGGACCGTACTCCTACAACAAACAGTCTAGGGAAAGGGTGAATTTTCCGTCGTCTTTTTCTTCAGATAAGTAACTGGTCACTGGGCTTCTCGGGGATGTTCAAACTTCAAGTCAAAATCAGGTGCCGCTGTGACTACAATCGTGCTCCTTGTTCCTGGCGCAGTTCTTGAAGGTGTTGATTTAATTGATTGGGCAAGGCATCCTCAGCCAACCAGCCAATTGGACGTTCCTTGGATTTAGTTTGCGGTATTGGACCATGGTTGAGTCCGGCGAAGACGGACTCAGGAAGCGGAACGCTGCGCGGAATGAAGCGACCATGTACCGCCGCGCCGCCGTTGGATTTTTTTGGTTTCCGCCACCGTGACTCGGACGAGCGGGGTACCCACCCATGGCCATGGCCACGTTCAGCGCAAAGGCGAGCAGGGGGGAAGACGGTGGGGTGGTATACGGGATGCACATGTAGTTCAGATGGCTGCGATCGCGCGCCCGCTGCGTGCTGATGAATGCCGCGAGAATGGCGTTAAACGGAAGGTCGGGACTGTAGGTGTAGGTGCGGGCAACTTGAAGTGATGTTTAAATCCGTGAGCATGGCTATATCGTCCCCAAATACGCATCGCCCATTTGAACGGGCTGCATCCTTAGGCCTTAGGCCCCTGCCAGTGCCCGAATATCACAGTAAGTAAATGGCACACCGTAAACGCATACTTTCCGCCCCCATTGTGAAGTGGTCGGACTCTCCTCACAAGTGATATCGACATTTGCCTTTGCCATCGGGGACGCTGCAACTCAACCATCGGGTTCGAATTCTCTCCACCGAGTGCCGGGCATCGCGGGGATGTTCGAAGCCATATGTACTATTTTCGCGTGCTTCAGGCTTCAGTGGGCCGCCTTCAGTGGAGGAGTGTGTAGTACGTACCGCGAGTGTGTCCGATTTTTTTCCGGTGGGTATTGCGTCGTGAGCCGGTAGTGTTTTTTTTATCTTTTTTTTTTTCACTCGCCAAACCGGCCTGGCCTGTTTATCGACAGATACATGAACCGCGCTGTGGAGGGCGCCTCGGTCGAGATTCCTCAGGCTGATTAATGATTCTCAACCGTTTCTGGCTGCTCCATAGGTTGAGAATCAATAATCAATGTACGAGTACTGTAAGAAAAATCGGTTGGCGTGCCGCATTCATTTCGTCCTGCTGCGGGTTCGCCCGGGTGGATGTCGACCACAGTGAGTGCCGCGCTCGGATCCCCGGCGGGTGTACAGTAGAAGCTTCCCTTCGGCTTTGCTTGTTGTTTTAGTTTTGGCTCGCATTCTAGATCTTTTTGCGTTTCTTCAATTCCGACGCCCTGACGTCCGGCCCATGCAGAGTGGGGTCGAGTTGGCGCTATGGCCGTCACGGTGGGGACATCGTTGAACCGTTTGGTGTACAATGCAACGCAACGACAGGTACGGCGGGCACTGTTGAGGTATAGTTTATCAGGCCCAGATGCACGTTGTTATGGACAGGGCGAGATCACCCACCCATCCAGGGCCATTCACTCATTCATTCGTTCATCCGGATTCATGCGGGCCTTCGACTTGTTTTTTCTTATCTTTTTATTTTATTTTTTGCGTACTTGATTTGCGGTTCTCACGGTTCGAGTTCATTTGCGATTTGCGATTTGGGGGGGGGGGGGGGGGAAGTAGCCTGAGAGTCGACAGTACTTGTGCCACCATGGGGGACGGTTGTGCGGTTTGCGCGACTCGGACCGCCGTGATGCAGGGAGGAAATTAATTGAGCGCTGGGCATGGGCCCCAGAGGTCGGCCTAAGTGTGGGGGGAAAAATCGCATAGGTGCGGACTCCGGACGCGCGGTAAGATCATACATATCGTCTTTTCGGTGGTTAGGTAGCAAAGTTGCTTCGGGGAAGATCGTGGTGTGAGACCCCGCGAGCTCAGGACCAGATGTGAATCCCAACTCGAAGCCCGCTCCATATCCGACTCGGAGGCAGGGCAGTAAGAGCATGAGCATTTCTCCTTCCAGGCGCTACACGCTAATTAGTGTTTTTGTTTTTGCCGACTCCCGAATACCGGCGTTCAAGGTGTGCCGCCGACTCGCCAATTTTTCTTTCTTCCTGGTGGTGCGGAGTGCTGTCATACTAGTTCACCGTGAGCTTTTGCATGCGATGCGATGTATGCATGTAAAGCAGCAGGAAGGTAAAGTGCCAGACGTAGAACCAGCACCAAGCCCGCTATTAGGCGTTGGACCGACGAGGGTTGTCCTTTCTTCATTTCGAGCTCCCTGCAGGACTTGACTTGACTCGAGCAAGGGCAGGGAAGTATCGATCTGTCTGCAAGTGTTTCGAGGGGTCAAGTTGTGAGTTAAAGAAGCTCGGGCATCTCGGGGAATTAAATAAAACCATCTTGAGGCTGGTCAGCGTCCCACTACGGCCGTCGCCTGCTGCGGATGTCGCTGCAAATAACCACAAAAGCCCCTCTAACTCCACATGGGAATGGTGAAGAGCGTACCAAAATAGAACATTCGCTTACACACCTGTATTTGTCTAATCTTGCCCTCGACGTGAATGGCGTGGTGTAAGTCCCTCGAGCTCGCTGTGCCCAACGACGCTGACCCTTCCAGACCACACTCAATTCTCGTCCCGCCGCTTCGGGCCGTACACGCCCAACCCCGTCAGCCTCGCCACCCTCCCCGCCACCGACCCCGCCAAACCCACGGTCGGAGCAGCAGGCAGCACCCCCGACTCGCTCTTTGGCCCCAACATCGGGCCAGTGCAGCCCGGCCCCGCATGGACAGCCCACACCCAGCCCAAGCGCCTCGTTGACCCCGACGAGCTCACAACCGACACCGTCCGCGCCTGGATCGAGAAGAGCAAGCAGCCCACCACCCCAACCACCACCCTCCAGGCCCTCGTCAACCTCCGCCGCCCCACCCTGCGTCTGTCCCCGCTCGCCCTCACCGCGGAGACCAGCGCCGAGCTGCACCCGCGCGACGCCCCGCACCTCATCGAGTTCCAGTTCGACTGTGCCGCCCCAAAGTGCGGCGTGCACGTCCACGTCCTGCTGCCCCCGTCGCACCCCGACGCCCCCGCGCACGGCGGTGCGTTGCGCGTGTTCGAGAGCGTCGTCGACGGCGGGTTCGCCCGCGCGCTGGGGCCGGCGGACGCCGCGGTCATCGAGCTCGCACGCTTTGAGCGCGTGCCGCCCGCTACCACCACGCCCGCTGCGCCGGGCACGTCTGGCGCTGCGTCTACTGCGACGACGACGCCGGCAGCGGCCCCCGAGCGCAAGCGCTTCACGCCGTTCCACTTCCGGCGCCGGAACAACACCGCCTCCGCCGCCAGCGCGGCCGCGGCTCCCACGCCCGTGGCGGGTGCGGCGCTGGCGGTGGTGGACGGCGGCGAGGGCGCGGACGGGAACGGGAAGAAGGGGGAGGGGATGCCGACGGACGGGGACGACGGCAAGGGCGTGCGCGTCACCATCCGCCTCGTCGCGCTCGACGCCGACGGCAGGGAGCTCGACTCGCCCAACGAGCAGACGGTGTACCTCGTCGTCGGGCGCATTGGCGCGCCTGCCGTGGCTGCGACTGCCCCCGCTCCTGCCGACACCCCCGCGGAAGGCGCAGACAACGACAAGAAGGACGCCGACGACAAAGAAGCGCAAACGGAAGCGGAACCAGACGCGGACGCGGACGCGCGCCCGTGGCTCGTGCGCGTCGTCAAGCGCGAGGCGACCATCGGCCCGCACACGTTCCAGCTGCATGAGATATACGGGCTCAGTAGCGCTGCTGGTGAGTCCCCGCTTTCTGCTTCCCGCTTCCCATTTGTTTTGCTATACCACTGCTATACTCTACTGCACTACACTACTACTACCACCTCGTCGCCTTTCCTTTCCTTTCCTTTCTTTTCTTTTGAGGGGCACACCCGCTTTCTCACCCCCTCCCCCCCCTCCCCCCTCCCTCCCCCTCGCGTATCCCCACTTGCCACTTGCCACTTGATACCCGCCAACGACACTGCCGCTGAGCGCTGACGCACCCCCCACAGCGCCGGCGCCGACGCCCGCGGCGAGCGCGCCGGCTACGTACCCGCCGCAACGTGCGTTTTTTTTTTTGGTTTCTTTTCTTTGGTTTTGCTTGCTTTTTTGGAGTGGTTTTGGGTTTTTTTTTTGGGAGGAGAGGAGAGGAAGGAGGGCGGGGTTTTTTGGTTTGGAGGGTGGGGTTTTGTCTTTGGATTCGGACGGGGAGACCTAGCGGTCGCTTTTTCTTTTCTTTTCTTTTTTTTTTTTGGGGGGGGGGGGGAACGAGGACGCAGACGCAGACGCAGACGCGAGGAATCGGCCGGTCTGTGCTTCGACGAGGAGGGAGCCAGCGCTGAACGATGTGGGCGAGTCGGAGGGCGGGATTCCGCTTCCGCTTCGCCCGATTTGGCGTATTTCCTCCACGGGTGGGGGTGGGTGTGTCGGCGAAGGATGGGGACGCCCGCCCGCGTTCTTCTGCGTTCCCCAGCGGCTATTTCTTCCGCCTCCGACTCCTCTTACTTCGACGCGACCTTCTGCGCGACCTTTTGACCTCGACCTCGACCTTTGACTGAATGACTGAATAACTGACTGACCAACTTTTTGTACAGCCCCGGCCGACGACCCGCCCGAGCGCGAGTGTCTGCTGTGTTTGAGTGCGCCGCGGGAGGTGGGTTTTTTGTTTTTGTTTCGGTCTTTCACGCGTGTCGCATCGTACTCCCCTTCCTTCCACCGCGAGCGATATTTGTCGCCATACACCCCCTCTTCCGTGCACCACACACCACACACCACACTAACCCACCCACCCCCAGGTCGTCCTCCTCCCCTGCCGCCACCTCGTCGCCTGCCGCCCCTGCGCCATCAACATGGTCGAGTTTGGCGCGGGCGGCGCCATCGTCGCCGAGGCTAGTGCGGCGGACGAGGTTGTCCCTGCCCCTGCTGCTGCGACTGCTGCTGCTGCTGCTGCGACGGCTGCTGCTACGGCTGCTGCGACTGCTACTACGGATGGTGCGACTACGGCTGCTCCTACTACTACTACAGCCGGTGCGACTGCTACCACCAGTCCCGCCGCCACCGAGAGCCCCGCGGAAGGCGGCGCCGTTGCAGTTGCGCCGGTAGCCGTCGTCGGCGTCGGCGCGGCAGGGGGAGCGGGGGGGACGATTGCGGCGGCGCGAAGGAAGCGCAAGGCAAAGGGGTGGTTTTGTCCGGTTTGTCGGCAGCGTGCGTGGTTTTTTTTTTTTTTTTTTGCTTTTTTTTTTTTGGTTGCTTTTTTTTTGCTTTTGCTTTTTTGGAACGAGTGCCTACGTACTATCGATCCCCCGACCCCCTTTATGGATCGCATTCCTTTGAACCGCTAAGCACTACGCACGACGCACTACGCGCTACGCACTGCGCACTACGCACTACGCACTACGCACTACGCACTACACACTCGCGGTGTTTGATTTCGTTTACCGCGCGCCGCGTCCCCTCCCTCCGTGTATACGACGCTCTTCGCGTTCGCTTGTTTGTTTCCTCCGCGCATACACACTACACACTGCACACTACACCCCCATTCACCCTCTTCCTCTTAACCCCAACACCTAAAAGCACCGCGCTGACTGACCCCTCCCGCAGCATACACCTCCCTCCTGCGCATCACGACCGCGCCCCCGCCCGCGGACGGCGCGCACGTGCACAATCCCGCGTCGCCGACGTCGCCTGCTGGGCTGAATGGTAGTGGGACTGGGACTGGGGTTGGGACTGGGGAGGAGGACGAGGGCGGTGAGTCTTTCTCTCCCTCCGTTCCGATCTGTTTATGGCGTGTTTTCCTTGTTGACGATTCGTCTTTTCTTGCTTTCCCTGTCACCGATTGACGTCCTTGTTACCGATTGACTTTTTTGTTGACTAACACGTCGGTCACGCAGGCAACGCGGGCGGCGGCGGGGGGATCCTGGGCGGGCTGAGTGGGCTCCGGCCGGCGTTTTTGAGGGGGCTGTCGATGCGGGATAGGACGCCGCGGGATGTGGAGGCGCAGGCGTAGGCGGGGGCGTGTGGGTGTGGGTGTGTGCTGCTTTGTTGTGTTGTTCTGTTTGATGGTTGACGCGAGGTTCGGACAGAGCAGGGCAGAGTGCTGACAAGGGGAAGGCGGAAGGCGGAAGGGGGTGTACGAGTATTCGTTTCTGGTGGAGTTTATGCGGTTCAAGTAGGATGAAGGCAAGGAGGAACGGAGGAGGAGTGTACGATATTAACGATACATACGAGATACGGTTAGGTACGATAACGGATCCGGATAGTGAACCCTTTGTGACGAGACGCGAGGTGGTGATTTGGTCGTTGCATGCACGACCTGAGCGCGTGTAAGTCCTACTAAGTAAAGTAAAGTGGTAGATGTTGTGAGTTTGGAGGACGGAAAGTGTCGGGTGGTGTGAAGTTGATGATGATCCGGAATCGGCCGACGTGGTTGAAAAGTTCAAGTTCAAGTTGGTTGATTTAGGTGTGGGGACGATTAATCGCTACATGTACTCGCGGATGAAGCACTGCGACCACCGTCCAAGAAACGCAGTTCTTTCCGTGGTGTGTTTCTTCCCGCGAATCTGGTGTCCGGTCTAACAAGTTCGACCTCAACTTGAATGGCATCTATCCAGTAGCTGCGGAACCATGGTGTCGCAGAATTCATAGAAGCAGCAAGTGCTCAACTTGAAGTATCGAATTTATCTTTTGTCCCAGGCCCAGTCGCTGAGATATGCGCAGGTGGAACCAGCGAATTCGGAATCATTCCCGCGATCCTCTTTTGCCCGCTCTCCGTGAACCACCTTCGGTAACTTGAATTCAGTGGTGGTTAGTTAGTCGCACCATCGGCGATGGACCTTGAAAAATATAGGGTTCTGGAGTCGCTTGTCAGTGTGTTGGATTTTGTAATTTTGTCTTCATACATTTCAGCGGGATAATTTGGTTGTAGGCGATAGGATGAGGGTTCTGGCTTGCGCGGAGTGTAATCTGGGACCAGTAGGATGGTGCAAGGAGGGCTGAACATAATTTTGGCTTGCTTGTTCAAGAGTTGGCTACTGGACGCCGATTTTGCCGGCCGACACGCATGTGCATGCAAGTTGTTTTTTTGTCGATATGGAGACAAAGATAGTAATATAGTTTGCAGCTTTAAGTATCTACATCGAACGACAGGGAAAGCGCGGGGAACCGCGGCAGCATCTACGTCGAACCCACTACCCAGCAAAGACGAAGATACGATGAACGGCAACAGACACGAGCAAAACGGCTTCAAGTGTCTGTTAGTCGAACGGAGAAGACGGTCTCGAGGGATCGGTGGGGTAGGTGATCTTTGTGAGAGATGCGTGAGCCAAAGGTAGAGACAAAAGGACGGAAAATGGACGCACCATACACAGGTGTACAGGGTGCATCCCGGCTCAGGCTCGCGGGCCTCCTCCTCGCGGGGGAATATTATTGCTGAGCCGTCAGGTTCCTACACGGTCGGTAAGCATCAATTTTGCACTCCGTCGAGAAAGCGAGCGACTCACGGGTGCCCGAGCGATGGCCGCCTCAGCGACAGCGACGGGCACGGCAGAGACGGTCACGGCGACTGGTGGAAATGGAGGTAAGTTTTTGTTTATCCCAAATGAGAAAGGCGGGATGACACGCACGGCAAGCGGCGAAGAAAGCGATGAAAAATTTGCACTGCATGATGATGACTGGGACCGGGCACGGAGGATGATCGGATGCTTTGGGCGAAGACAAAAGAGAGCAGGCTGTTTTGGGAGAGAACAATGGAGAGGCGAGGGCTTTTATAAAAGAGACATCGTCCCAAAAGTGGATTTCACAAACAACAGGCCGCTTTTGGCTATCGCCTTGTCTCGCTTGTGGGGATCCTTGGGACTTCATAGCAACGATCTGCCGTCTGGGATACGTGCAGGGATGCGAACGTCAGTGAAATTGTGAAGAGAATATAAAGAGTCGATGGATTTGGGATGAGATTTCCCAATCGGGATGTTTTCGGCTCGGTAAACGGGATTGTGGGCGGTCTAGGAAGAGAAGACGGCGTTCGCCTGAATGCTGTCAACGGTCATCAAACTTCCAAGGGATGAATTCATAAGGAAATACCTGATTAAGCCATTCTCAATTTAGGGACAAGGGAACGACTTGACGTATTTACTTTGTCGTCACCAGTCTCACCCTGTTTGCTGTTGCCGCCAGCGTAGAAGGACACAAATCAGAATCTTCGAGAAAGGGAGACTAAAGGCAGAAGGCCGGCAAGTGGTGGACAGAGAGGATAGACTGGGAGGAAGTGTAGGAAGATCTCCACAGCGATTTCGGTGAGCAGGGTCAGGGCGGGAGAGTAGCTGGACGGTCAGCTGGTCATTTCAGAGGAAAATAAATAGGATCGTCCTGGTCAAGTTCAGGGTTTTTGGAAGGAACAAACCAGCTTTGGCAGTGGCGACTTGGTGGCGACTGTGGTTCGAAGGACCGGGCCGGATTCGGACAGGAACACTGCACAGCCACTCATTGCCTCACCTTCCTCCTGCGTGTGTTTGCCAGCCGCTGGACCAATTCTTCACGGACCATCCTGGATGAAACACCTTTGCTCACCGTATCGTATCGTTTGATAAATGGAGTCTCCGTCTGCCGGCGACGAGCGACCACGAAATATTCCCAGTCTTGACCCTGCCCATCGAGATGGTTGCCGACTCGGAAGTATCCTCCCAGTCTACCCCTCTGTCCACTTTTCGTTGGCCCTCCTCACCCCAATCTGTCACCCATGGCGAGAGATCGCGCTGGCCACGCCGGTGCTTGGCGAGCGATATCGTTATCCTTTAGGTTCTCGAAAGGCGCTTCAAACGGTCTGTAGTATGTACTGGTTTAATATCAAACTTCAACTACTCAGCAGATCTTTGTGGAAGTCACTTGTGACCCAGAAACTCGTGTTTAGGTGTAGGAAAATGAAGGGGAATATAACAGTATATTTCAGTGAACTAATCTACCTGTATTTATACTCCTCCAGAGAACAATGAGAAACTCAACAATGGTAATGCTACAACAATGCTGAGTCCCAAAAACATGACTCGAATAATGGTAGACGCGTCGCGACGCGTCTCGGTAAGTGTTTCAGGGGGTTCAACCCCGTGGCAACATGACGCGTCTGCCTCGCGCCGTGCTGTGCACATACGTAAAGTCGGAAACGGTGGTGGGAACGGGACGCGCGGGATCGTGCGGAGCGGTGAGTCGAGCCAACTAGAGTATATTAGTGAGCTAGTCGACGTGGGGAACAAGTGACTAGTACCTAGAGTATATTAGTGACTACGAGAGTATAAGTAATGTACGAGAGATGAATGAAGGGAAATACGCACGCTAGTCGACGTGGGGAACAAGTGACTAGCGTGCGACGAGGATTTGGAATGGTAAATATAGGTAGGGATATGACGGAAAGGGGTAGAGAGACGGCAACCGGGAGGAATAGGCAAAAAGAAGTAGCGTGCGGATCAATCCTACAACACTCCCCCAGATCCGTGCAGCAGGAGAATATCTAAAGCACACGGTGAATGGTGGCCATGGTCGCAGTGTGGGTTGTAGCGGTGTGGCGGTTGCCAAAATGGGCGGGAAATTGACCCTCCTTCCCTCCCCCAGGCCAGTAGCAATTGTCGATGAGATGGCCGGTGCGTTTGCAGTTGGGATTAACGCAGACAAGGCCCGAGTTACGAGCGGCGAGGGCAAAGGGATCGATAGAAGGGGTTATCGAAGGTTTAATGGAAAGTTTAAGTAAATTTTCGACGTCACCGATGGTCGTGAGAGTATAGAGCGTCGGTTTAATGTAGTCGAGGGAAGCGGGAAGGGATTTAATGATGTTCGTGATGTGTTCGTCGTCCGAAATCGTGCCCCCGGCGTCCACGACGGCGCGGCGCAGAACATTGTGACGTTTGAAGTGATCGTCAATCAAGTTCGCGGGGTTATAAATTTCCTGTGTGATGTTATCCTTCGCGTGAGCGACAGCCATCGTGGACTTGTTGCGATACTTCATGATGATAGAGTCCCACAATTCCTTCGCGGTACCGGTATCTTTCAGTCCGAGTTCGATGATATCGACGATGTTGAGCGCGATGGTAGAGCGGACCCACTCGTCGCGAGCGTTCCATTCGGCGTAAGTCGGAGTGAGTGAGGACCAGTCAGTGGCTGTGGTCGGCCCGGTCGCGCCATCCGGGCAAGTGATCTTGCCGGTGCGATATCCGTCAACGTGACGGCCAGTGAGGATGTGAGTGATCATGGTCTCGAACGCCGTAAGGTTACTGCCGTCGAAGTGCTTCCGAATATCCGGATGGATCATGGGATTCGAATAATTTGAGAGAGCCATGGCAGGAGCGTGAAAGTGGGAAGTGTATATGTAAGTGGTGTGTGATGTGGTGTGGCCGAGGAATGAAAGTCGTCCCGGAATGTAGGTATGTATGTGGATGTGGTGGTAAGCGTAGATGCGGTGGTAAGCGTAGATGTGGTGTGGTTGTCGCAAGGTTGTCGGTAGGTAGATAACAATCGGGAAGTTGAGTCGGTGCAGAGGATTAAGTCGCTCGGTGGCCCATAACCTAAAGTCGGAAACGGTGGTGGGAACGGGACGCGCGGGATCGTGCGGAGCGGTGAGTCGAGCCAACTAGAGTATATTAGTGAGCTAGTCGACGTGGGGAACAAGTGACTAGTACCTAGAGTATATTAGTGACTACGAGAGTATAAGTAATGTACGAGAGATGAATGAAGGGAAATACGCACGCTAGTCGACGTGGGGAACAAGTGACTAGCGTGCGACGAGGATTTGGAATGGTAAATATAGGTAGGGATATGACGGAAAGGGGTAGAGAGACGGCAACCGGGAGGAATAGGCAAAAAGAAGTAGCGTGCGGATCAATCCTACAACAATACGTGGCCTTGGCGGGCTGACACATCGGCGCCCCAAATCCCAACACTCCCCCTCAGACCGTCGAGGGCCCGATTCGCGCGAACGTGGTGCGGGTCAACCGTGTGATTTGTTTTCGGTGATCGTTCCGGTCTTGCGATCATTTTGATGACTCGCACTTTCCTTCAATCCACCATGTCCGCGTAGCCTCCACATTGGCTAGACTCTCGGCCACAACGCTCAGGATGAGCATATTAATCAACAAATGGTTCCCCGAGTGCTCGCCATCCCAAGAACTCGGTGATCGACGGCTATTCCTCTGGACAAAATTTTCTGTATGCCCCCTCCAGTCACGGATCTGTTCGCGACCCGGCTGCTGGAATCCGCGGCTGTTTGACAACATTCCTGCATTGTCTCGTCTCAAAAATAATGGTGGCTACCGCTTGTCTTTGGGCTCGCCGTTTGTGATATCATCAAGATTCTCCCGGCGGCAACAGCAAGTGCGGCGCGCAGCCCTTGGACACGCTCAATGACTATGGAGGTAAACGTCTTGAGCACCCCGCGATCCCACGGGAGCTTTACGAGCTCGTGTATTCCTTTCTGGTTCAAAAAACCTTCCTCTCTCGTCAGCTTCTTCTACTTCAGCTGCTCGCTCGACGTGAAATCTTCGGCGCTCCGTTATACGTCTGAGATGCGTCGGCGGCTTAGAGAACAAGCTCTCCCATTCCGTCCACTCCGTTCTCTCCATCGTCTCTACCTCCCAATTTCTTGGCCTTTGGGTGCTGGACTTGGGATGGTTGTGTGATAAACTTCTGGGTTGGCCTGGTTCTCGCGCTGGTGGAAGTTGTGACGGTGAGGTTGCCAGTGGAGGTGTGCTCGGTAGCTGCGAGGAGTTTCTGGAGCGGTGGCTGCGACTTGGTCTGTGCTTGCGTTCGCAACTCAGCGGTCAGCGCCTCCTGCTTCGAATAACCTCTGCGCTGGTGGCTCCCCCTCACTCGGCGCCGTCTTCTGGTTCTCCACGGAGTCGGGGTATGCAGCGTTATGGGAGATTGCTAGCTCGGCGTTCCCAACTCCCCCTCGAGCTGCAAATCGACCAGGGGTTGGGTGCTCGGCATTGTACATTATCCGAATCCCATGAATATAAATTTCCCCGCACTCTCGTGATCTCTTCCTAGCTTAGACAGCTTCTGCATCGGTCCACGTCAACCCATTGCATCTGAACTCCCAAAAGGTGCAATTTTTTGAGTTTTTTCGTGTCCATTGCCTCCAACGACATCATTTCCCCGGAGTGTGTCGGCGCACGGATTCACCGTGAACTCGAACACTGACTCCCAAAGAATGTGCCGGTAATTTTCCTTGCGACCACTTATCAACGGCAAGCTCAAGTAATTATCCCAAATTCTCTTGGCTGCTCTGTTCGACTTTGCGTGTGCATTGTGGGGTTCCAGAGCGTGATCCCACGGCTCTTTCAATTGGTGAGTTTTTCAAACTTGTTGCTTGCCACTATGGCAGCGTGCGCGTCCTCACGCGCTGTCATTGCACATGCTTCCGGGCTCGCATCGCTGACGGTACTCTTCCTCCCCGTCGCTTCTCCTCGATCATCACTCCGACACACAACCTCCGTCATGTCGGTTTGTGCGCGCAAGTCGGTGCTGATGGGATGTCGAGTAAGTTCTAATCCGCGTCCCGGAGCGTGCAGTGGGTATTTCCAACTTCTTCATAGGGTATATCTTCCGCTCAATTATTCCAGGTGTGGGGATCGGTCAAAAAAATCGCAAGCCCAAAGGTAAAGGGGAAAAGATTTGGATTGCAATCAGTACATGAAGAGTTCTGCTTCGACCTCATCCGCCCTATCAGTCTTCTCATCTCCCTCTTCGGAGCTCGGACCCTTTCCTTCTTTCCCTCCACCTTTTGACCAGCAATCGGCGGCGACATGTCCCTTCTTATGACAGTTGTAACACTCCACTCTCTTCTTCCCTCTTCCTCCATTGCCCTGCTCGGCACGTCCGTACATCGCCGAGTTCCCATCACCACTCTTCTCTAATCTGCGACGATATTCCTCCAAAACCAGGGAGATAAATTCGTGCGATGAGATGGTTCGGGCATTGCTCGATGCGCCAAGGTATGCCGAGGTAAAATTATCCCACGATTCGGGGAGCGAGCTAATTATTAGTAGCAAGAAGTCCTCATCTGAGACCAAACTACCAAGAATTGCGAGCTCCTCCTGAATACGGCGTAACTCGGTAACATGAACCGCAATATCCGTTGCGTCATCGGCAATCGTGCGGTACAAACGGCGGCGGTGCGATAAAACTCCCAATTTCCCTCCTCTCTCCTTAACCTGCTTCAGCTGCGACCACATCTCGGCTGCAGTCTTGGCGCCCGCGATATGAACCATCTGCGAGTCGCTCAAGGTGAGCTCAATTTGTGTCTGCGCTTTCCCGTCTAACTCCTCCCATCGTTCCAACTGTTTCTGCTCATCGATCGTTGGCTTGTCCGGGTTGGCGGCGGTGGGTTTCAATGTGTGGCCCTCGACGATCTTCAAGAGCGCGCGCTCGCGTAATATGGCGGTGATGCGGCGTTTCCACGGAACCCAATTCGTCTCGTTGAGTTGTTCTATCCGGAACGACAACGATGGCGTAGCGTCGGAGGTGGTGGTGGTAGTTGACATAGTGGTGGTGGTTTAAGCGAGAGTAAGATGATGAATTTGGCTGGGGTAAACTAGATTAGGGCGGGGCCCATAACCTGTAGGAAAATGAAGGGGAATATAACAGTATATTTCAGTGAACTAATCTACCTGTATTTATACTCCTCCAGAGAACAATGAGAAACTCAACAATGGTAATGCTACAACAATGCTGAGTCCCAAAAACATGACTCGAATAATGGTAGACGCGTCGCGACGCGTCTCGGTAAGTGTTTCAGGGGGTTCAACCCCGTGGCAACATGACGCGTCTGCCTCGCGCCGTGCTGTGCACATACGTGGCCTTGGCGGGCTGACACATCGGCGCCCCAAATCCCAACATTAGGTTGCCAGAAAAGTACAGGCCAATATTTTTGGGCCTTCAAGTTGGAGTTTGAGTACGCAGAATTGTGTTTGTCCCTGTTTCTCGCGTTCCGGCCCGCATCCCGCCCGTTCAAGTTGCTCCTCGCCGTCATCTTGCGGGCGCGCTCCTTCACGCGTCTTGCTAGTTGGACCCAATATCCTGGAATGGTTCGTTCCTACAGTCGTCTGAAGAATAGAAAATATAGTTTCCTGACTGCGTCCTCTCCAGCCCATCAGCCAACTTAAAATGGGAGGAAAGGATGAGCTGCCATTGAACTCGAAGCCCTATCCAGTCTTGATCCTACCCACCGAAATCGTCGTCGAAATCTTCTTGCACTTCCTTCCAGTTTATCCCCTTTGTCCACCACTCGTTGGGATCGAATCTCCTACGACCCTCTCGCAAATTTATCACGATTGGCGGGAAATAGCGCTCGCCACCCCAGCGCTCTGGCGGGCGATTTCGTTCTTCAACGGCGGCTGCTCCTTTGAAAGGCAAGTTGCCATCTCGAATACCTGGATCCGCAGGTCCCACCCTCTCCCATTATCCCTTCGCTCCGTTGCTCCGACCAGGGATTCCCTTGACGCAATTGTCCCCCACTTCCTCCCACACCGCGAACGCTGGGAGTACCTCTGCATGCACGGTGTCGATACCCTCACTGCTTTCGACGGCCCGATGCCCCTCCTCCGGCATCTCGATCTTTATGTCCGTACGCCGCGCACCGCGGTAATAACCTTCAACACCGCCCCGCTCCTCCACAGCGTTGCCCTTATATATACTTCAGCCAATATCGTTGGACTTCCGTGGGCGCAAGTCACGACCCTGAGGCTGACGGGGCCATTCATGTCAAGCGTGTGTGTCTCGATTCTGCGGCAGACATCCAACCTCGTACATTGCGAGTTGCAAACATTAGCCTACGAAGCCGCTGCACCGGACGTCACCCTCCTGCGGCTGGAGTCGCTGAAACTCACTGTGAATAGGCTCGATGAACACCCACTGCAAAAGGCCTTGATCTTGCCTGCACTCCGGCGTCTGACTCTCATAGAGTACGACGCCAACTTGAAGTCTGTTCCTTCGTTGGAGATGTTTTTAGAGAAAGCAGGCTGCGCGCGATTGGAGGAGCTGCACATCAAGACCTCAACACCAGTACTGGGGCTGGGAGCGGCGTACCGCACGGCGTTCCCCTCCATTCCCTTGTTTAATTTTCTGTACTAGACTGTGGTGCGCATGTCTTATGACGCGTCCGGGTCGTGGCGTTGCAAGGAAAATAAAAATCTTGGCCAGAAACGAATACCGTGGTGCAGACGACCCAGTTAACGTCGTTTGTAAGTCGCGGCGGCGCTAGCGGTAAAGGTGATTGACGTGTTTATTCCACGAGGCACTTTTCTCGCTGGACGTCGCTCGCAGTCCTCCTCGCCCATAATACTCGCCATGCCTCTGTCCTTCGACCCCGCAAAGCTGGCCAAGCTCCAGGCTCAGTCTGCCGCTGCCCGGATCGGCGAGCCCGCTGCGCGCACCCTCGCGGTTTTTCAGAAGAACGGGCGGAGAAGCTTTCTCAAGTAGGCTGAGTCGTGCGGTTGTCTGCGATGGGTCACCCACCGTACAGTGGGCAGCTCCTAGACCAAGAATGGGCTGGATGGGGACGTTGAGGATGACATTGTTCCTGGCGCGTCGTACACACGACGTTACCAGGGTGGCCATATTCTGCAAAAGGGACGAGTCGTGCATTTCGTTTGAAGGACAACAGCGAGGTCCCAGGGGGTAACAGTAATTATAACAGATGGGAGATTCGGATGAACGAACTATGTAGATTACGGATTCAGACGTAGTCCATTTCTGAGCCATTCCGGAGAGTTGAAGGCGCTCCTCGTCAAAGTCTCCACGTAGAGTTGGACGCTCTCCCAAAAAATAACAGGGGGAGCAAGTTTTCAAGTTGTTCTGAACAGCGCCTTGGCATTACGGCGTCAAGAACTCCGGCCCGCAGGAGCCTACGTCATGTCGCCCAGTGTCGCCAGGGAAGCCGGCTGCCAAGCCGCGACGCACTCCCAGCCGAAGTACAGCCGGCTGCCAAGCCGCACTGAACTCCACCAGCGTCATCGCCCCTACTTAGTATAAAAGAGCGTGCGCTTTGTCCCTTGCCCTACACTCGAGTTCTACCTTCCCACCAAATAAACATGTCGAACCTTCTGAACAAGCTGAGCGGCGGTTCCACCGGCAACAACACCGGCGTAACTGGTCAGCAAACCACCAACAATGGCATGAACGGTGGAGGAGAGGACTACCTTGACAAGGTTTGCCCACCCTCCTCATCTTTTGACAATAATATACTGACTCGTATTTTCCGTGTAGGGTCTCGACTTTGGCGAGAAGAAGTTCGGCGGAGGGAAGGAACTTGGCCGCGGTACGAATGAGAAGATCACAGACGCTGTGAGGTCAGGGTTCGAGAAAGTTACTGGGTACGTTCGGCGCACTGCTACCTTGTTACCCACAAGTGTGTTTTACTGATGACGGAGTACAGGAAAGACGTTCCCTCCAAATTTTCCAATTAATTGACGACCACGCATGGACTTCTTCTTGGTCAACGATAACAATGTATACTAGACTGTAACTTGCACTTTACATATTACAATAATCCTGGCGCACACAGTTCATTTTTTCATTCACAAAGATACTTCAAGCTAGGTAAAACGAATTCCACTGCCCGCTATGAGAGGAAGGAAAGAGCAGCGCGCCTCGCGAGCGTTGGCATATGCTGCGACACTCCCTGGATGTATGCTTTTACTGCCCTGACTCCGATGCGACGATTGCGAGCCAAGCAAGGAGGCTATGAAGAGGGCTTGAGATTTACCAGAGTTGAACCTCGAGTGCGGCTGGGCCTAAGGTTGGCTGAGCCCGTACCCGGGCGCCGAGGTCGCGGCGTCTCACACCAACATCTTACTACGGATTCTTGACCTCTTTGATGCAAGCCGCTACCTAAAGATGATATGACCTTGCGGCATCTTGGGACGTTGCGGTGACTACGATTTTTGCCCCGACGCTTCGACCTCACAATTTACTCTGAGGATCAGCACTCGAATTTACTTGAGTATCCGACCCGTTGCTTCGTATGGGCGGTCGTGGAAAACGCAGAAGTGTCGATGGCACTAGTGATGTTAGCAGACTTTGACTCTACCCTGCCCTCACCTCGCAATGAGCTCCGTCGAACTTGAACCGTGGGAATTATGATCAACCGCGAATCAACTATCAATCAACTACGCAAAAAAGAAAAACACGAAGTCGAGAGCGCCATAGATGAATGAATGGGCAACTAATTGGCCCTCGACACTGACTACGCTTTTGTGGAGGTTAACCATTCCAATTTCTTTCGTCAGTCCGTGTACCTGTGGTGCCGTACTTTCGACATCACGCCGATTAAACGGTGCAAGTGTCCGAAATGCAAGCGAGTCCGTTTCCCCTCGCCCAACGAAGTTCATTTCGTCCTCTGACTGTTTATGAGAGGCGTTCATCCCAATTAATCAGCGCTCAGCTTCCGCCGGCATATCCGTGCGGCGAGATTTCCGCTTCTGACTAACGCCGCGTATGGATGATAGAGTGACCGATTTCCAATATACCTTACCAATAACCGATTTTCCGACTGGATGGCAAAGATGTCGTGATATTCCAACTCCATTCGCTGTGAATTTGAATTTGAGCGTTTGTCACTGCGATACTTAAGGACCTACTTACCGTTCAGTTCAATATGTCGCCTAAACCGACGTTCGTCCTCGTTCCAGGCGCGACGCACACCCCTGCGCATCTGCAGCTTCTGGCCGATTCTCTTGAAGCTAAAGGCTACCCCACCCAAATTTTCTCCCTCCCCAGTGTTGGCGCGCTTGCAGCCACCGCACCGCCTAATATTGACGCTGTGAACCTTCGAGGGTATCTCGGCGACCTCATAAACAACGAAGAGAAGGAGGTTATCCTCTTCTGCCACTCGTATGGCGGGGTCCCTGGCAGTCAAAGCGTCAAAGGTCTCGAAAGGAGTGCGAGAGAAAAAGCAGGCGAGAAGGGGGGCATCGTGAAGGTGATATTTCTGAGTGCTTTTCTTCCGCTCGAGGGTGAGAGCGTATTGGATGTTGTGACAAGGTCAGAGATGCCTTCCGGGGAGCAGTGGCTTGAAGCGGATGTAGGTGACGGGCACAAATTCCGATTATTGAGTGCTGCTTACCGCCGAGTTCTTAGCCTGCTAGCGGTACTTTCAAAGCCAACTCCAAGACTGCCGCAGCCCTCTACCACGATCTGCCGGACGACCAGGCACAAAAATGGGTCTCTAAGCTCGAACCCATCTATGGTCACGCTGTCCCCGGGCCCGCAGCGGTCAACGTATGCTGGGACGTGGACGTCGCCAAAGTGGCTATACTTTGCAAAAAGGATCGTGCAATTTTGCTTGAAGGACAACAGCGGATGTTGAAGAGGGCGCAAGGGGTCAGGAATGACGGATGGGAGATTTACGAGCTGGATTGTGGACATAGCCCAGTTGTGAGCCATGTCGGAGAATTGACAGAGATCCTCGTCAAAGGCGGATAAATCAAGATAAATCAGTCGCTGCTACCAGTAGAATAATTACGGGTACCGTCTCGGAGTCGGATCCGAAAGCTATGGACAGAAAGTCCGCCAACCCGTCCCGGATGCGTTGAGTGTGGGTTCGCTAGAAGCAGCGCTGGGCAGTCCAAAGCACGTCGAATTGACGACCGGGGAGAAGTGGAAACAAACTGACCGCCGATGCGAAATCAACACCTCATATTGATCCGAAACCGGCCGAGTCGGTTCACCCTTGGTTAAACCACTTTTGGGTTGAACCGCGACAGTTGAGATACGCTCCAGGTACGATGCGAGATTACGTAGTCTTGAAAGCAGTTGCGCTGTAAGCTCTGAAGTTAAGTAAAGGGAACGAAGTGGACAATGCATTCAATACAGTTTAATTCGCCTTCATACTCGGAAATCGAATAAAAATACAATTTATGTAAGTCTATTTGCTATTATGAAGGACCGGCAACACTTGCGATCCCAGTTCAGTAAGGTAAGTAAGGTCGGCAGTAAAAGCCCGGGCAGTGATTCTTGTTGTTGACGGCTGCCTACGGGCTGTGGGCATACTTGGAGCGCTGGCGCAGGACGTGTCCGTACTTGAGTAGGAGCCAAAAGACCGGCATGAGGAGGAAGGAGATGCCGGCAAGCAGCGCCGAGCCCGGTCCCAATCCCAAGTTTGTGAAGAACGCGCGCCCGAATATTCTATGAATTTGAATCAGAATTGGGGCGAGTATTCTAGGCAGAGAACACGCACGGGAAGACACTCGCAATCGCCGAGCGGAAGAAATCGTTCCCCGCAAGCACCGACGCGGCGTAGGCCGGATACGCAGACGTGATATACATGAGGATGCTCTGAAAGTTGAGGAAGATGCCGGGCAAGTAAAGCGCCGCGCCGATGACGGGGACGATCCACGGCACGCTGGCCTTGGCGGAGAACCCGAAGATGAGCACGCTCGTGGGGATGAAGATGCTGGCGATGAGCCCGATCTCGAGACGGATCTCGGGCGCTACGTCGGTGTTGTTAGCGGCGGCGCGTGCGTAGCGCGGGGCGATATGGTATTTTTGGTAGATGCAGTAGGCGGCGTACTAGGGTGTGTATTAAACGCTAGTCAATATTGGACAGGGAGAAAATTCACAGTAAGACTGCCGGTGACGATGAAGGCGAGGAAGGGCAAGCCGCTGATACCCTGGTTGAAGTGGTAGATGTCGTTGAAGACGAGCGGGAAGGCCTCAAACCAGAGGTAGAAGATCGCGTCTGGAATGCCTAATCAGTGTGTGAAGAGTAAAATAAAGGGGCGACATACAAACAAAGCCAAGATAAATATTGGCGAACGCAAGAGCGGGCTCTTTCGCGAGCACGAATGGCCGGACGAGGGACTCGTACATGACGCTCGTAGCGCTCTTCGTCTCCTGTTCGCGTTCTGCCGTGGTGCGGAGCTCAGCGTTGCCGGTGAGTTTTCGTAGACGTTGTGCACGGCGGAGCAAGATAGTGGGTTCGTATGTCTCCGGCAGGAGAAGCGACAGGAAGACCACCGCGAAGGAGGTGATCCAGAGGAGCTCCATCATGGGCCACCGCCAATTCTCCGCCTGCGCTGCAAACCCGCCAATGACCGGGCCAGTGATGGGTCCTGCGACGGCTCCGAGTGCCCAGACTCCGAGGACGTATGCTAGTTGGTCAGCTGGAAAGATGTCTGCCATCGAGGCGCCCTGAATATCGGTCAGCTTGAAAGTAAGATACGGATAAAAAACAATGCTTACCCCAGTAGCAAGTGCGGGGCTGCCGAACAATCCAGTCATGAATCGCATGGCTAGGACAGTGTTGATATTCGTCGCGGTGACAAGCGGAATCTGGAAGATGACAAAGAGGAAGAGGGTAGCCATGTACACCGGGTTGCGGCCCAGGATTGGGAGCTCCTGGAGGGGCGACAGGAACATAGGACCGATACCGTACGCTGTCCGAGAATGAGAAAGAGATCGAGTGAAAAGAGAGTGAGTACTTACCGAGAACATAGAGTGTTAGGCCGAGGGTGGCCGTGGTCAGCGAGACATTGAATTCGGCCATCAGGCCCGGGATTGACGAAGTGTATATGGCGGAGCCGATATAAATGCTGAACGTGAGGAGGGAAATTTCGAACGCCACAAATGCTCGTTTGCGGAAAGACCAATTTCTGCACGACCATAAGCTTTTGTAAATTTCAGAGGACAGAAAGGAAAGCTCACCTTGGGTTTTCAGGGTCGGAATCACCATTCCATTCGATGAGATATGGATCTGGAATACCAGTGTTGTCGTCGATCTGCTTCTGCTTCGACTCAAGGTCAGCAGCGAGGGTGGATATCGTCGATTCGCGTTTTATTTCGGTATCTGGCAGAGAAGAAATTTTCGACCCGTCCTTGGTCATGTCGCCGCACAGTGTCGCTGCGTCGGATGCCACTTCGTCAACTTGCGTTCGCTGAGAAGAGGGGAGAAGGAAGCGCTTGGGCACAACATAGTCGGGCCGCTGCTCGGGGTAGGGAAGGAGACGACCGCTGGAGAGGTAATTCACAAATTGCCCGACGGTCGAGTCGCGAATGAGATCTTGGACCATTGTTTTGCTCAGGCCAGAAGTTCAAGTTGGGAGGTGGGTAAGGAGTCCCTATTGCATGTCCCTCCTTTATACGAAGCATACCCGAGAGGTTTACAATCGATTTGGACCGCTTCTTGAGCATGAATCATCTCTCAAGTTTTTCGACGTCGGCGTTGGTGAGCAAGGTTGCTTGATCAGCACATATTGTCCGCTTTGGGAAGGTGCATCAATTGCTTAGTGACTCTCTCTCCAATCTCTCGCTGGCTTCTTTCTTGCCATCGACTCAGGCTCGGGGCCGCTTTCTCGAAATCATACTCATTGCAGATACACCACTGTGGAAAGGGAACGCAAGACATTCACGCCAAGGCCCAAATCTCCTCAAAAAGTACTCGCCAAACACGAACTTGATTGAAGTTAGAGGAGGGTTAATGCGCCGATTGAACCTGGGACCTATGCCCTCGCACGGGGCTCTTGACCTCGCGACGTCGGCATCAGGCGGTGCGGTGGCTGCGAGCGCGAGCGCGCCAACACTGGTAGCGAGAAGACTCAGGTGGGGTAACCTTCAGCTTCCAGAGAATCGGCGAGAAGCTGCAGATGGACAGGGTGTGCGACGCGCCTGGAACAAGGACGAACGTAGGTTTTGGCTGCATATTGGAAGACATTGAACTGTCGCAGGTCCGATACTGAGAGCCGACGGTGAGTCCTCCCCGAGCACCGCGGGAAGCTCGGGCTCGAAGTCAACATTTTGAGGAGAGGACAGGGCTGCCCTGACATCGGCGATGTGAAACTAAGGAAGATTGATACGAAACCGGCAGAGTACGCGAGCTGGAAGAAGATCGAGATTGGTGTTTTCAACCACGTTGTTTGGTTGTGTTGTTGCCGTGCCAGTGGGAAGTTGTTCCTCCACAGTCTTGCTGCCATGAAGATCTTTCACAACGAAATGCATTACCTGAAGCGGTTGAACTTGAGTTCAGTCCGAATGTTAGAGTTTGCGACGACAAGACAATTTCCATGTACGTCCCGTCCCACATTCCGACTACAGCCGTCTCGCGGGCCTCTATCAGGCTGGCAGCATACATCACCAGCCACTCTCAACCGAACACTGCGGATTGGGTTGCGCAAGAAGACAAACTAACGAGCGAGAAAGAGGAAGGAGCTGTGCCGTGCCATCGAAGGGGTTAGTGACTCGTACTCCGTTCGGTACATCGGGCAATATTGTTTCCGTATTCGCCTCGATATCGTAGATGATGGACTGGTTATTGGCTACCATGAACACTTTGCCATCGGGAAGAGCGAAAACACTACAAAGAGGTTAACGAATTCACGTAGTTTTGTGAGAGGCTTACCGAGGGAAAAGATTAACCGGCAGACTACGCTCAAGGAACGCAGAAGGTCTTGGAACACCGCCACCTTTCTTAGGGAAGAACTCGAAACTGTTGACAGGATCTGAGATAATGTTGGGCGACTTTGAAAATAGCGCCTTAAGTACAGTCATACTGGTGTTATAGAATTGCTGTAACTGGTGAGTTCCGCCGACGATCATCTGTACGGGTACTCAAAACAAGGAAACATCCTTTGATCGTATAACCTACCAATGATGCATCAAAGATTCTCAGCGACAAGGTGTACCTATTGGCAGCCCGTTATAAAGAACCTCATGTGAGAAAAGCCACGAACCACCGAGTTTCAGACAATTTCAGGTTGTCAAGATCTTCGAAAACAGCGCAGCCGATTCCGTTGGGGTCAGGGGATGGTGCAAACATACGCAGACCCATGCGCCCGTCGTAAGCACCAGTCTGGTTCAAGTCTGCAACCGATGGAATATTACCTCCGACACTGACCTAGTGCTCAACATCGTCAGACGAGCACAAAAGGGTTCGGGAAGTGACTCACCATGGTGCCGTTGCTAATTAAAGCCCCGGACGCGCAGAAAGAGTCAGTTTTGAGCTTCAAGGGCGTCGCCGTGTTAATTTCTAGATTCCAGAGAGCACCCCAGGCGACCTTGCCGTCGGGCGTCCTTAGCGGGTCGTTTGTGGCGCGGTCAAAAAAAAGGTCAACGTTGGGGACACGACAATTGCCTCCAGCCCGACGATTCCCAGTTTGCCCTTTTCCAGAAACTTCCAAGCTGGAGTGGGAGGGACAGCAGCTCCAAAGGACAGCATCGACGCAAGCAACAGGAGGGATCCTAGATGTATCATCTTCTCGTGCGGGGACACTGGGACCCGCTGAGTTTAAGAAGGACTCAGTAAGGATCCAAGCGAGAATATTCGACGTAGAATGTTAGGGTGAGAGTGAGCGAGAACCACGACGCATGACTGCTGACTAGCGCTGACTGCTTAAGCTTGCTTCGATTAATTCTGATTCGTATATGGGCTGTATAAGACAACGTCGATGTTCAACACGAGGAACATTTTGATTTTCGCCAGGAGTCGACGGGGAGGTTTAACGGCGGCCTGACTTAAGTCAATTCAGCGGTCGATCCTCAAAGTTTTTCTAGGCTAACACCCTTCCGAGTCGAACGAAGAAGACAGCAGCACATCGGAGATCAAGAAGCCTGGGCTGACTCAGGCGACGACGGTGAGGAGGACTTGGCGGAGAATGTGGAATACAGTAGTATGTGAAATGTACGCGCACCGTCAAGACATTTCCCGTCTGAATGGCAAGATCACCGTACTGAAATGCAGCCGGCCTTCAGGGAGAACGCCACGAGTCGGTGTAGGGCACCACTAACGCCCGTGTATTCGAACCGGATTTCTTGGTCGCTGTCGGGGTTCAAACCGCTTTCAGAATACTGATCGGCGACTCGGATGTGGGCGCTTATTTCCAAAAGTCTTCCTAGAGCTGCGATGAGTGAATCCAAGAGTAATTCTCGCTCTCCAAATTCTGAATGAGTGGCATCTAACTTAAGCTAGTTCTTATTGGTGTTATCGGAGGCAGTGGGCTGTACCACCTCGACAATCTTACATTCGTGTTGGTGTCATCTCTCCATACCTGCCGTCGTTTCTCAGCTCCATCTGCAGCGAAACAGTCAATCCAGAAACGGTCGGTAATATTTATTCACTACCGCACTTCTAATGAATGTTCCATAGCCCTGGGGTTTCCCCTCGTCGCCCATAACCATATCGCGTCTTCCATCTGGTACTCTTGTCGGTTTCCTGGCGCGTCATGGCACTGGCCACACAATCTCGCCCTCGGCCGTCCCTGGACGCGCCAACATCGCCGCCCTCAAGTCCCTCGGTGCCCGCGCGATCCTTGCGTTCTCTGCCGTCGGCTCTCCGCGAAGAAATCGCGCCCGGCGATTTCTGCCTTCCTTCGCAGATCATCGACCGCACCAAGGGGATCCGCGTCTCTAGCTTTTTCACTGGCAACATTGTTGCCCATGCCTCCTTTGCCGATCCATTTTCCAAGAAGCTCAGCGCGTGGCTCGAGGTCAAGGTCGCCGAGGCGCTCAAGAATGAGGGTCGGGACATCAAACTGCACGCGGGCAAGACTATTGTCTGTATGGAAGGCCCGCAGTTTTCTACTCGGGCGGAGAGCGTAATGTATAGACAATGGGGCGGTGATTTAATTAATATGAGCTGTATCCCCGAGACGAAACTCGCAAGGGAAGCGGAGCTCAGGTAAATGAACCACTTTAAATAACTCCACTCGACCCTGACGGCGTATTGCAGTTATGCCTTGATCGCAACTGCGACGGACTATGACTCTTGGCGACCTTCCGAAGCCGGCGTCACTGCGGCAGACGTCTTCAAGACGCTCCAAGCCAACGCCGCCACCAGCAGATTTGTTGCCGCTTATGTGCTGGAAGAGTTGGCCACTGGTGTAGCCCGTCAGTTCCTCGTTTCGTCAGGTCTTCGCTGTTTCTGAATTTCGGAACAGAGGCAGACTTGATGTCGATTATCACCGAAGAAGAAGGCTCCATGAATTTCTCGATGATGCGGCGCTCCACTGCGGAACAAGATTTTCCTGAAGCGGCCCAGCAGCTGGCTTATATCCTGCCCAACTATTTTGGACCCTCCGCGAAGAAGGCATGAGAAGGCAATGAGAAAGCAGAGAAAATGTGCGTTGTATGACTCATTCCCTAACCTGTAATTTTTTTTGTCGCGATGCAATGTTGTTGTCGAAACGTGAGGTTGAGTGAACTGTCTTGCCACTGTCTCGCGTTGGCACCGATGGATTTTCGACGCGAACCCAGTCCTTGCCAGTCAGAGCGGCGCGGATGGCCGGCCCGACGTATTTGATGAATTTGATGAATTTGATGAACATCGATCAATGATTGTCGGCGTCGATCATACTGAATGTTGACTTGAGTCTTGTTGCGATACTACTTCTAGTACTTGCAACGCATTCCCGCCATCTCAATGCCTTCTCCCTGTTCGGTTTCTCTTGTTCTGAGACTCTTGTCCTAGGCAGATTGTTGCTCACTGCTATATCCACACTATTCAGAATCTTGCGGTCCTCTTCTCACGAAGCACACTAGCAATGGTTACCAGCCGCCTGAATCGTGCAACCTCCTTAGTGCCGACTGGCACCCTTCAAATCCTGCTACTACGGATATCAATCACCAACCCGGTGCCTTTTTTCGACTAACCGCACACCCAAAATACGCCTGAGCTTTTCTTGCGTGCAGAGATTCCAGTGGTCAGTCGGATACGTGGAGACAAATCCTGATATCTCTGTGGCAATTTGAATCGAGCTTTTAATGGAGTCGGCAACTCGCGAACCGTCTCGGTTAAGGGCCTTAAGGCAAATTGGGTTACCTAAAGGACCCGTACCTGCGCCAGATGCGGGCGTTTTTTCTTGGTACGCGCTTCCGTATCATTTTATGATCCCTAATGCCCTTAATATATTTACCCCCGACGTCCCTTGACAAGCAACTCTTTCCCCCTTCCTCCCATGGCTCGCTGGGTAGTCCTCCCTCTTCTGGCATGTTTCTTCTCTGGGGCGAGCTCGGCCACAATCGCGCCCAGAGTGTTTATCATTACCATGGTCAGGCAAAAATCCCTCGTAATCCTTACGAGCTAACTGCGATGAAATAGTTTTCTTCAGAGGCTGCGGTTTGGTCTGGCATTCCCGAATTCAACGTTTTCGCCCAAAACATCACCGTTCCCGGGTTTTCGCCTCTCTTTCCGTCTGCCCACTGCACAGGTGACGGTTCAGTGTGCCTTCTCACCACTGGCCAGGCCGAGATTAATGCTGCCTCGACGATCTCATCCCTCCTGCATTCACAAACTTTCAACCTGACATGCACATACTTCCTCATCGCTGGCATTGCGGGAGTCAGCCCAAAGGTCACCACAATCGGCGCAGTGACCTTTGCGCGATACGCTGTCCAGGTCGCCCTCCAATACGAAATAGACGCGCGTGAGATGCCCGCGAATTTCGCGACCGGCTATTTCCCCCAAGGGTCCACCGGGCCCGGACAGTTACCTAGTGTTGGATGGTGGGATGGAACGGAGGTATTCGAGGTCAACGACGATCTTCGCCGACTCGCCGCTGGATTCGCCAGCGCTGCAACACTCAATGACACTGCGGGGGCACAGGCCGCGCGGGCGTTGTACTCCAATTCGACGTCCTTCTCCGCAGGCGCGTCGGCTCCCAGCGTAGTCCTCTGTGATACCGCGACGTCGGACGTGTTCTGGAGCGGCAATCTCCTCGGCACGGCTTTCGAAAACACGACGCGCGTGTTCACGAACGGCGGTGCGGAATATTGCACGTCGCAGCAGGAAGATAATGCTACGCTCAATGCCCTCTTCCGCGGCGCCCTGTTCGGCCTCGTCGACTTTGCGCGCATTATCGTCATGCGTAGTGGGTCCGACTTTGACAGACCCTATCCAGGGCAGACTGTTCTGGACAACCTTCTAGGCCCTACACCGGGCTTCAATTCAGCTCTGCTGAATCTTCACCTTGCGGGCGTGAAGGTGGTCGAGGGGATCTTGAACGAATGGGACAGTAAATTTGTGCGGGGTGTCAAGGCGAGTAATTATATCGGGGATGTGTTTGGATCACTGGGTGGCTCTCCGGATTTTGGGCCCACAACACAGACCAGCGCTTAAAGAATCAGCGCTTGTGTACGAGGTTTATCTTACCTATGCTTTACGATTGTTGTAATTTTTAAGACTTGCGGTTTGTATAATTATGCTTAGAAACACTGCGTTCATTACACAAAATACATTTTGATAACGAGCAATGGGTGCTGAGTACAGGTCGGCCTCAGGGCGGAACGAATGCCACAAAAATTATAATACACTGGATATCATATTTGCAGGGGTATGTAGGTACAAGTACATACATGGTACATTCGACGGCGAAAGAGTTCATACATGGTGAGATTCCTCGGGTTTGGCGTTGGGTGTGAAAGCATCGTGCGTGGACGAATCATGATGCAGCCCGGGATTGAGCTCAATTTCATTCTCAGTTGGCTTGCTGCCTAACTGAAGCGTCGGCCATGTACCGGACGACCCGCTGTGAGTCGGAGCCGCCATTCGCAGTGTGGAGGGGATACCCGTCGCAGCGGCGTCGTCCAGTATTCCGCTTTTCATATGGGCAAGGACAACTATAGTGGTGGGGTAGAGTCCCTAACGATGCATGAGAGTCAGCATAAATTCATTTCGATTTCAGAAAGAAAAAAAACGGACCACGAGGACGCTGGAACAGTAGGAGTACATGGTGAAGGCGAAAGAGACGCCAGTTTTTGTCTCGATCCAGTTATGTACTCTGGGTATAGCGCCGACGAATTGTACCGCCTAGATCCGAGTTAGAGATGAGACGCAGATGGGAAAGGAGGGGTCATACAAAGAAGAGAAAGTAGAGTACACCAGACTCGACCAAAAGTAATAGTACATTCTCCACGGGCGACCTTCTTTGGCGAGTGGTACCTCGACTCGTCACGACGGCATTGCTCAACATTGGCCTAATAGCGCTGCGGAAGCTCCATGTGGTGAGCGCGATGAGGGTCGTGGCAACTGTTGTGGTCGCAAAAGCCGTCGCGTATGTTGCAATCTGTACATTTTTGCAGAAGGGTGGTTTCTGGAATGTCCCGACAACGATGTCGGACCCCACCGTGGCGACGCAGTACGTCAACATTAAGGTCGATACTAAGAAAATTCGGTAAGTCGATGGGACCAAAGAGCGGGAATCAAAGGCACCTAGGGAGCCGAGGAGTAAGGCGAGGGGAATGAGGATGACCCAAGGGCGGTAGTAGGATTTGAGGTTCCAGACGCGCCAGATGATGATCCCGTCTCCGACGAGGGACTGCGGAGATGTTGAGCAGGCTTTGTTCTGAGGTGCGCATACAAAAGTCTAACCATGTAGGAATACAACGCGTCGATTGCCGCAATCAAGGGAAATATAAAATTGAGCGCGTTGTCAAATCTCGCGTCGAGAGGAAGGTCGGGATCGCTGATGAAAGAGAGTTTCATCTCCATAATGAAGTTGGCCATGTCCATGCACCAGAGGATGATAGAAATAGTGAACATGAAGAGGAGAGCGAGCATGGTGAGCAGAGAGGATCGCTGCCGCCACCGGCCCCTGCCACTATTGAACGCCTGAGTTATGGCGACAAGATATTCTTGAATAGTCAGCGTACAGCAAGACAAAACTGGCTTTCAGCATCACGGCGCCATAGATAGCTAAGACCGCAAATTTAGGAAGCGCGGTAAGTATTCGAGAGGTAACTCACTGAGCAGGAGCGTCTCGTTCGAAATGGCGACGAAGCCCTGCACGAGATCGAGGCCAATTGCCCGCAGCGTTGTGATCTCTTCGGGGGTCATTTGGGGGCAATTTGCGAGGTGCTGACGGCAACATGAGCGTTCAAGGCATGGGATTCATATATGTTGGGTGTTGATCCAATCAGCGGCGAAAAGAACGCCAATCAGACATCGAGGAGGAGGATAAGTAAAGTGGGATCGGAGATGATCCTAGACGATCTCTTCCGCGCATATAGCAAGCTGATATGACAGCATTCGAAAGAGATTTTCCGACTAAACATAGCACTTGAAGAGTTCGCTCAAAAATAGCCGTGCAAGAGATATTGCTTCCAAGCCTCCTCCCCGACCCCACGTTCCTTTCCTCCAATATCTCTGGCGCTGAAAACCGAATGTATTAATTTATTGGCTTTACCTGATAAGGCGAAAGCAGGATAGCGATCTCCTGATCCTGAAAGGAACGTTACCAGTCAAGCTCAAGTGCATGGGACCAAGGCCCAAGGCGTGGGGGTGAACCTGGATTGGAATCGACATATGCACGGAGAGCCGTGGATAAGAAAGAGAGAACAACCAACGAAATCTGGCAGATGTTCCGTGCCAGGAAGAGCCATCTTTGCATCTATCAACCTCAGATAATATCTTTAAAGCGTCCAGGAGTGGCTCGCCACTGCTCGAGGAAGTTCCTGCGACGTCCGAGATAAATTCCCCGCGATGGCACCGATGGACACTCAATGGATATCAAGGAGCAGTGGGGTGGTTAGCTGTTGGAATCAGCGTACTGTAGTTGAAGTGGACTCCAAAGAATAGCCCCGCGGACTTCGATTTGGAGTTAAGTCCGGTCAGATAAAAAGAGGATTAAACCTCAAAGGGAGGGGTGAGTATTTATTAAATCTTCTCGCATCTTTGTAGACCGACCATCCCGATTGAGGACTGCATAAACCAGCGGTAGGACTTGATACCCAGGTAGATGGGGAAAGATTCCGCTTTCAATCCGGAATCCCAGGGCCTTACGCGTCCGCACCTCAGCCAATAAGATGGATTCCGTCCGGCTGGGCTGGGAAAGGATTCCTCACGGCAAGCCTCCCGGCGAACGGAATCTAACCCCGACGTAGATTGCCATTGTCGTTGAGATTCCCGTCCTCGTACGACTCGAACTCTTCCCGGCTGGGCAGCGCATCGTAGAACCAGCGCTCAAGGACGTAACGCTGGCCGTGCGTCGGGTACTTGTCGGTTGAGTCCGCTTTCGGCGAGGATGGAACAGGAGAGGGCCCATGGATGAGGGCGTACAGAGCGCCGGCCATGCGAGATGAGTGTGACTGCGGGTGCGTGAGTTTAAGGTTATCGTAACGAAGGAAGAGAAGAGCGGGGAGCATACGTCGTAGTTCCACCTCCATGTCTTAACTTCCGCACCGGGGCGAGACTGGGAGCGCTGGTGTGCGTGCGGGAGGAGTGAGCCAGGTGTGAGTGGCGGGAGGTGCCCGAATTCGGGGAGGAAGGCGACGTTTGAGCGTAGCTCGAGTACGCGGATCGCGAGCTCGTGTGGGTGGCGCGGGTTGTGCGTCGGCTCCAGGGTCGCGAGGGCAGACCCTATAGATAGTAATGAATGGAAAAAGGAAAACAGCCGAGAAAAAGCCATACCATACCGCGCAACGGCAGGGTAAACCTCACACCGCAAAAGAGAGTTGGGACCAGGGACGAGGAGAACCGTCGGTGCGCTGAGATCAAGAGGCCACGGCTGGCCCACGGCGTGCACCACCGGCAGCGCTGGCGCAGGTTTATTATGGAAGGCCGCATGGCACGCAGTGACCTCGGGGAACGAAACCAGATTATCGCGGAGGAGACTCTGCAACACGGGAATACCGTTCCGGCGTACAAGACTCGCGAGCGGGATAGTCCAGGGGAGGCCTGACAGAGTGAGGAGGTCAAAACCCTCAGCGAAGCCTGCTAGCGAGGGAGTATGCGTGCAGCGAAAGCGGAGACCGCCGGAGAGCGGACGCGAGGGTACGGGGACGTGATAATGCAGGAATCCGCGCATATGCATGTCGCGGCGCGTGTACGGCGAGTCCGCCGCGCGAAAAGTCAGATAAAAAAAAGGAACCTGCATCCCATGGGTGGGGTAGTGTCCGTGTACATCTAGGTATACCATTAGAGAGCGCGGAACGTCGATATAGTCAGAGACGCGGAGTCGCGTTGGGTCGAAGCCAGATATTCGTAGCACATTGGTCGCCCGTGGCCAGTTCCTGGTTTAGCCTTGTCATTGATTCCTGTGGCGATAGTGGACATTCTCAACCAACCCAACCATGCCCCCATCCTTTTTGCGGGCCCGGTAATTGCGTAGCTTGTTCACCGTTGGACCAATGGCGCGCCTGTGGTGGACGAGAGACATCAAGCGTTCACTTCCGAATGCGGAAATTCCGACGCGTTTGTTGTGAACGACCAATGCATCTTCACAAAGTACTGCGAGACTACCGATGACTTTGCCACGAGTGTGGTATAAGAGGGATAGGGACAGGTGGGTGCTTGGTGGTCGATCGAAGTCGAAGGGGCGTCACTGACTACAACAACGTTCAAACCTTACAGGCATGTAGTTTCGTTCAGAGCACTAAACACGCCCAACAGCATTTCAACCTGACTCTTCCCTGCAACTTATTCCATTCGATATAAAATAAACTAACGATATACATTGCTTGAACCCCCTTTCATTGTTCTCGTTGTGTAATTCAGGGACGCCTACTTCGTGAACCTGGGAACAGCACCGACACCTTTGCCTTTGTGGTTTGACCCGCCCTCTGCTGGCTGCAGCCTTTCACGATCAAGACCTGGCCCTGCAGCATTCTCGCGGCGATTCTCTGGCGGCACCCGCCTCTCGCGGCTTTCGCTACCGCCGCTTGGATCCCCTTGTCTCATAGAAGGCCTGTCACGATTCGAGCTACTCGTCGACGGGGGACGCATCGACGACGCAAGAGGGCCCATCGCAAGCTGCGAAGTCGAAGCCTGGTTTCCTGGATTTTGTGGACGAGGTCCACGGCTGTCAACCCCGCCTCCGGATCGGCGGGACATCGCAACCGAATTGCTGGAGCCCTGCCTGGCGTGGTGGGCTGGCAGCGACGTCGTACGTGGGTTGCCCTGACCTCCGCCAGACGCCGAGTGGGAGTAGCTTGTGCGCGATGTTGCAGAGTGGCTGGATCCCGCACTGCCTAGATACCGCGCCAGGCCCTTCAGTATATATTCCTCCTCTGCTGCCGCTGATTCTGAACTTTGAACCGCCCCTTTCTTTGCTGGCGCGAGCCGACTGAATTCACCTCGTGCGGTTTGTGATCCCCCACGGTCGTAAACCGTCCTCTGCCGCTGCTTCGTCGGAGCTGTACCAACCTCTGATTGGACCGCCGGCTGTCCAATCCGAGACGGAAGTCTAGCAGAGGCAGTGGGCTGCACGTCGCCGTCGTGCATGATCTTCTGGCCATGGACGCGGCGTGAGGTATCAAGAGTTCCAGGGATCACCCATGAGTCGGCAACTCCCGTGTGGTGAACCTTCCTCTGCGACTGCTTCGACGGAGCCGTACCAACCTCTGATCGGGTCGCAGGCTGTCCAATCCGAGGCGGAAGTATAGCAGAGGCGGTGAGCTGTACTTCGTCGTTGTCGCGCATGGTCTTTTGCCTCTGCCCCACATGGGCGCGGGGCGAGGTATCAAGAGCCCCAGGTAGCGCTCCTAAGTCGGCATCCTGAGGTGATACGGCTGATCTTCTTCTTTTCCGGATCACCTCAGACTCCTCCCTGGGCGGCGGGGTTTTGAGCCCACTTTCAGCTGAGGCAAACCAGGTCCCACGCCCCTTCGAGGCCTCGGGAGCTTCGGAGCCTGGCCAAGTTGAGAGACCTAGATTTCGGTCCAGAGGCTCGCCGGCTTCAGGAGAAGCACTGTCCCGGGGTACTGGCGCTGAAGCAACAGCTCTGGAAGGATCCAGAGGGTCTTGCAGAGTTGAGTTTTCATCCGTCCGCTGGCTTCGTTCTGCGTCCGTCGGCCGGTTTGGTTCTGGTAGAGCCCAGATTTGGTACAAGTTGAAAATATCCACAATCAACCCTTCAGTGTCGTGGGCTATCAACTCTGCGCTCTGAGAAACTGTGAGCCTTGTGAGCTCTTTGCCTGCATGCCAGATGGCGCAAAGCGGATTGGCGTGGGTTTGAATTCGAAGATTGGAAAATGGATGTGCATATTCGTCGTAGATCCCAGTGCTATCATAGTTCACTGTATCACTTGCTTTTACAATGCGGTGCCGAAATATGTGCCGGTGGGGGTCGATGTCCACAGGAAGAAGTCTAAAAGTCCAACCTCCGTCGGGAATGACTGAGAACTAGCCGGACGTTAAACTTGGATACGGTATAAAATTTGCGAAAGACTCACAGCGTCAAAAGGCGAGGCCGACATCGAATCCTCTGCGTCAAATGCTAAGCATGCATCGAGAGCCCGAGTGATCACTGCTTTCTCCGGTACAAGCAAGAGTTTGTTGTTATCCATCATATAGTGGTGGTCTAGTGACGCTGCAAGGGACCAGGCCGAGTTCAAATCAGCGCAAATGGAAACAGCGATAACTGACCCTTGACAATATTTTGTGGCCCATTGAGGTCAAACACTGGACGGCAACCCCAGAGTTTGGTGAGCCGGGCCACCTTCACCGACTCGAGTTTAGAACATGAGTGAATTGGATGGGCTCAAAGAACACACTTGAGGCCACGATGTACTTCTTGCGACGAGATGGCAGTAATTAAGCACGCTGTCCTGGGTGATGAGGCAACGACTACTTGGGAGTTGACATTCTTTGATCAGATCGTCGACCGCCTTCTTCTCTGTGTCACTGAGAAGTGGATGTCCATCATGGTATTGAATGACACGGTGGGCGTCGGTAGTCGCGTGCGGAGTATAAGGCCTACTCGATGGTTTATATGGGCTTGAAGTGGGTGGACCACCGTAAGGATCCGGAGATCCAGTTTCACTGTCAAGGCGCGGTGGCGAGATTTTTTGTTTGCTTTGAGTAGTACTAGAACGGAGTGTGTTACGCCGACCAACTGAGTTATCGCCTTCTGAGGCTGAAGGATTGGAGGGCTTTGCTGTCCGAGGGTTCGCTAAGGACATGGTGGCAACAAGAAAACAAGGGAGAACAAAAGGAAAGAAAACAGGGGTATGTGACAGTCGCCATCTGTCACACTGGCATCCAAGCGCGCATGACTCGTGATCGTTCCATTGTTTTGAGAGTTCCCACGACACTTGCCTCTTACCATGACCACTTCAGTGCCACTCAGCGCTCTCGCCACCTCTCCCGACGACACCAGCACGAAATTGAGCAAGAAGTTTCTGTTCTCCCAGGTCGAGGGCTACTTGGTGCGCATTAGATTATCTTTGCATTCTTCATTTTAATAAGTTTTGAGCAGCACCGTCAAATAGAATACTTGTGGGGAATGGAGATACATACTATCGATCCAACCCACGAGCGCAGTGTCATTCGCAGTAAATTGTCGTGTTTTGATGCATGCAGACGTGTAACGACCCTACAGTTCGTAAATCTATGGAGACTCTGCCCAAGGGCAGTTGGACCTTGGTCCCGACGGAAGAGACATTGGCTGCTATGCAGGCTCTGCAGGTACACAATTACACGGTGCCTGTCTCTGAGCGAAAATCATTTCTCGCCGTGAGCCACCTCTGAGCTCTCTTACTCCGAAGTTGACTGGGAACAATTAGGAATTTCCGGCAGCAGAATACGAATACATGTTCGTTCCTCTGTCCACGGATGTCGACTTCTTCATACTCGAACCTGGACGGACGCCTCAGCGACTCAGCGCACCCTACGATAACTTTCCTCGTGTTACATCATCCGTCAACCCCTTCTTCGTTACGTTCTACTCGCGGCTGAAGATTCATTCATTTCGTGCTTCGGCGTCTCCAACATGGAACCGGCTCTTTGGCACCATAATGGTGGCGTGGTGCTCCTCGGTTGTCCCTGAAGAGTTCCTCCTCAGTTGCTACCCCCGAATCACTGATTTCCGAGTCCGGCGACGAATCTGAACCCGACCCAGAGCTCCATTCGAAATCCGGCAGCGACGAGACGGTGATGACACCAATCGACGAGGGTCCGTCGCCCGTCCCAGAGAAGGAGTCGTTTGTGAAGACCTGGGTGAAGCACCGGCGTCGGGACTCATACCGAGTGTACGAGCGTCCTACACTCAGCAGCCCATCACCGTGGCCGCCTGCGCCACGGGAAGAGCGAGCGAGGGCGTTGAGGGATGCCGTCAAGATGTATGCGTCTTGGCACAGAGAAACGGAGCGAGGGAGGAATTGCACGCGGCGCTTTTTTAGAGATCCGCTACCAAAGCAGATGATCTCTTAATTGCTGCAGGAACTGGAATGTATCTACCTAGCAATGTATTTTCATCCACACGATTTCAGTCTTTTTCAGCTTTTCAGTCTCACCATTCGAGCCAGCTGCTAATTGCGGGCCGACTGCCGCGTCTGGCATCAGAGGAAAGCATAGCCAAACAACGCGTCGCGTTTTCACCCAACTACCACAATGGCCGTGCCACTTAGTGCTCTCGCCGCCTCTCCTGACGACACCAGCACGAAATTGAGCAAGAGGTTTCTATTCTCCCAAGTCGAGGACTATCTAGTGCGTACCAAATTATCTCTGCATTCTCACTATCCTGATGAGTTTTGAGCAGCACCGTCAAATAGAATACTTGTGGGGAATGGAGATACATACTATCGATCCGACCCACGAGCTCAGTGTCATTTGCAGTAAGTTGACCTGCTTTTGACGGATGTAGACGTGTAACGACCAAGTTCAGTTCGAAAATCTATGGAGACTCTGCCCAAGGGCAGTTGGACCTTGGTCCCGACGGAAGAGACATTGGCTACTATGAAGGCTTTGCAGGTACACAATTATACTGTGCCGGTCTCTGAGCGAAAATCATTTCTTGCCGTGAGCCACCTCTGATACTCTCTTGCTCCCAAGTTGACTGGGAACATTGTAGGAATTCCCGGCAGCAGAACATGAATACATATTCGTTCCTCTGTCCATGGATGTCGACTTCTTCGTACTCGAGCCTGGGCGGTCGCCCCAGCGATTCAGCGCACCCTACGACAACTTTCCTCGTGTCACGTCGTCCGCCAACCCCTTTTTCGTTGCATTCTACTCGCAGCTGAAGATTCGGTCATTCCGTGCTTCGGCGTCCCCAACATGGAACCGGCTCTTCAGCACCATAACGGTACCGTGGTGCTCCTCGGTTCTCCCTGAAGATTTCCTCCTCAGTTGCTACCCCGAATCACTCATTTCCGAGTCCGGCGACGAATCTGAACCCGACCCAGAGCTCAAACTCCATTCGAAATCCGGTAGCGACGAGACGGTGTTGACACCAGTCGACGAGGGTCCGTCCCCCGTCCCAGAGAAGGAGTCGTTTGTGAAGACCTGGGTGAAGCACCGGCGTCGAGACGCATACCGAGTGTACGAGCGTCCTACACTCAGCAGTCCATCGCCGTGGCCGCCTGCGCCACGGGAAGAGCGAGCGAGGGCGTTGAGGGATGCCGTCAAGATGTATGCGTCTTGGCACAGAGAAACGGAACGAGGGAGGAATTGCACGCGGCGCTTTTTTAGGGATCCGCTACCAAAGCAGATGATCTCTTAATTGCTGAACTGGAATGTCTATGTATTTTTTATCCTCGAGAAATAACGTCCGCACTATACATATATACAATAAATAATACAACATCTTACATCGAATCAGCCAGAGCACATGAGGCACTCCTCCTTGTTCTCGAGCGCACATAACATTTGCGCCTCTGCCAGTTCGCGGTCCTTTAATTTTTGTAGCGCAGCCGCAAAGTCGGGATCCTCCAGTGCCATCTGAGCGAGCATAACATCAGTGTCGTCCTCACCAGCTGGGGCCGGGGACGCCAGTGAATCAGGAGTCACGGGCTCGATCGCCACAGCAGGCTCGCGGCCGCGAAGGGGTGTTAGCGGGGCGGGCGACTGATCCCGCGTGGACGCCGCAGACAACGGCGGCGACGGCAGCGCGGCCTTGAACGGCGCGAGGACAGGGGTCGGGGCGCCAGTAAGGACAGCAGCAGCGGCCTTCGTCGCTTTCGCGGTCGCATTCTGCGCCTTGGCCGTGTTCAGGACGCTCTGGTCGACGGTGAACTGGATCGCCTGCGCCGCCGGCTTGGTGCGCAGGTAATACATGCCTGTCTTCAGCCCGGCCTTCCACCCATAAAAGTGCATGCTCGTCAGCTGCCCGAGCGTCGGCGCCGGGAGGTGAACGTTGAGGCTCTGGCTCTGGCAGATAAACGCCCCGCGGTCGGCGGACAGCTCGAGGATCTTCTTCTGGCTGATCTCCCAAACGGTTTTATAGATCGCCTTGACGTCGTCGGGGATGCTAGGGATGTTCTGCACGGAGCCATTGTGCGCTATGATCATATTCTTCATGTTGTCGTCCCACAGGCCGAGCTCCACCAGCTCGCGGAGGAGCCACGGGCACACAACCTGGAACTCCCCGGAGAGGACGCGGCGCGTGTAGATGTTGCTCGTGTACGGCTCGAAGCACTCGTTGTTGCCCAGGATTTGGCTCGTCGACGCGGTGGGCATCGGCGCAGTCACCAACGAGTTCCGCAGCCCCGTCTTCGCGATCTTGGCCTTCAGCGCGTCCCAGTCCCACAGCGAGCTCGGCGTGACATTCCACAGGTCGAACTGGAGCTGTCCGAGAGACGCAGGGCTCCCCTGGAACGTCTCATACGCGCCGTCCTTCTCCGCCATCTCCGCGCTAGCCTCGAGCGCGCCGTGGTAGATGGTCTCGAATATCTGCTTATTAAGCTCCTTGGCGGCGGGGGAGTCGAATGGCAAGCGCAAGCACTGGAACGTATCGGCCAGACCCTGCACACCGACACCGATAGGGCGGTGGCGCATGTTCGAGCGACGTGCTTCAGGAATGGGATAGTAGTTGACGTCGATAATCCGATTCAGGTTGAACGCAACGACTTTCGTAATGTCGTGCAGTTTCTGGAAGTCGTACTTTCCACCGGAGATGAAGCTGGGGAGAGAGACGGAGGCAAGATTGCACACGGCGGTCTCATCTGGCGAGGAGTATTCGATGATCTCTGTGCAAAGGTTGGAAGACTTGATCGTTCCCAGATTCTTCTGGTTGGATTTCGCTATAACGGTGGTTAGCCAAGGTAAACAAGAAAAAAAAAAAGGTGTCGACATACAGTTGGCCGCATCCTTGTACAACATGAAAGGAGTGCCGGTCTCGATTTGCGCCTCAAGGATCGCATACCAAAGCTTCTGAGCAGGGATGGTCTTGCGCGCACGACCCTCCTTCTCGTATTTCTCGTAGAGCGCCACAAACTCCTCGCTGTGCACTTCATGCAGACCCGGCGCCTCGTTCGGGCAGAACAGAGACCAATCTCCGTTCGCCTCGACGCGCTTCATGCTATGGAACACGATTCAGATTCATGACAGATATGAATAGCTCCGTCCACTCACAAGAGATCAGGAATCCACAGAGCCAAGAACAAATCGCGCGCGCGCATCTGCTCCTTGCCGTGGTTCTTCCGCAGGTCGATGAACTCGAAGATATCTGCATGCCACGGCTCGAGGTAGATCGCGAACGCGCCCGGCCGCTTGTTTCCGCCCTGGTCGACATACCGCGCGGTAGCGTCGTATGCCCGCAGCATGGGCACAATACCATTAGAGTAGCCGTTCGTTCCGGCGATGTATGAACTAGCGGTGGTGTAAGGTTAAGAACGGCCGGCGAGGGAAGAAGACACGCACCCAGTAGCACGGATATTGTGGATGTTGAGACCAATGCCGCCGGCACTCTTGCTGATCATAGCGCAGTTCTTCAGCGTGTCGTAGATGCCCTCGATCGAGTCGTCTTTCATGCAAATGAGGAAGCACGAGCTCAGCTGCGGGTGCGGTGTCCCAGCGTTGAAGAGCGTCGGCGTCGCGTGCGTGAAGTAGCGCTCGGACATGAGGTTGTAGGTCTCAATGACGCGGTCGAGGTCGGAGCCGTGTATACCGACGGCCACTCGCATTATTAAATGTTGAGGCCGCTCGACGACGCGGCCGTCCAGACGGAGGAGATACGACCGTTCCAAGGTCTTGAACCCAAAGTAGTTGTAGTTAAACTTCGAACAGTCAGCTGCGAGTCAAGGTGCGTTCAACGAGCCTCACGTCTCGTGTGTAGATAATTGCTGCGTCTAGAGTTGCAGCGTTCGCAGTGACGACGTCGTATGTCTCTTGCGAGATGAGCGCCGCGCGTTTACGGGTCTTGGGGTTGACTGGACGACACGCGTCAAAAGGGCGGTAGGAGCAGAAGGAGGGCAGCTCACCGAAGTTGTACAGATCCGTCATGACCTGCGAGAAACTCTTTTTCGTCTCTTTGTGCAGATTTGAAATGGCGATGCGAGCGGCGAGAATCGCGTAGTCGGGGTGTTTGGTGGTGAGATACGCGGCTGTCTCAGCAGCGAGATTCTATCCAAGTGTGAGTGTGAGGCGGCGGGAAAACACGCGACAAGCAAACGCGTACATCGAGCTCCATCGTCGTGATGCCATTGTACACGCCGGCGACGACTTTTTGAGTCACGCTGGTGGGACGCGTCGTCAGCGCAATAAGACGACGCTAGACAGCACTCACTCTTGCGGAATCACGTAGTTTTTGTCGAGCCCATAGATGAACTTGTCGATCCTGCTCGTAATCTGAAAAAAATGTTGGTAAGGGTGCAGAGACGCGTCAAAACAGCGTACCTTGTCAAACATGATCTTTTCCTTTCGTCTGGAGGAAGGTAATGCATGAGTATGGTCCAATAATGCGCGTTTCAACGCGTCAGACGCGCTACATACCCATCTGAAGGTAGGGTCAGTAAACCTCAAAACGCGTCGCAAAGTACACTGAGACTGACCTCGCTTGTATACGAATGCCATTGTGGATGAGGATGGAAGGGGTGAAGTGGGTCGTGTGCGAGGGCGGGAAGAAAGGAGGATGGATGAAAATCTGAGATCAGTTTGCAGCTATTTACGTGTCGAGTCATCGGATCAATGAAGCCGCGAGAGTTCCCATAGGCCAAAAGTTAATCGAGAAATCTCGGATTGAAGCGACAGTAAAGTAAAGTACATTAGGTAGGTCATACATTTATAAGATAATACACTGGCCAGATCTACTCAACCGCCTCCATACAATTCTCGTCAAGGAACATCGAAAACATATCGTCTGCGACCTGGACGCACAATTGGTCCCTCATAGCATCTAAAGTCGAGTCCATGTCGAGCGCGAACAGACTGCTATCGAAGAGACCGCAATGGGGCATCTCACAGTCTTCCCCCAATTTTCCCCCAGGCTGCAGGGACTCTCCGTCGCATCGCTGGCGTATTGCGATGGAATCCTTCGGACATGGCATAATGCAGTCGCGGTCACCGTCGTTTCGCGAGGACTTGCACTCCCGTCGCCGCAAAAAGCCGGGCAATCGTTGCGGCTCCGACGGATACTTTTCGCAGAGCTGCCCGGCACAGGGTCGAGAACATGACCCTTGGTCCACCCGTATGACCTGGCCCTGCAGCGTCCGGAGCGTTTCGTCCTTTAAGAAGGCGCCCCGACCCAGATTCGGCGGTGGCCGAGCCTTGGGGCATTCCGCCGCTAATTTTGTTTTCGGCCGCGCGCACATCGTGACGCTGTATGGTTTTGATCGCTCTGCCCGCAGATGGCGCATCTGGCTGCGCGGGGAGTCGAGATAGAGTGGGAATGAAGAGGGTAACCGCGCCATGAGCGCGGAACGGGCATCGGCTGACTCCCTGGGCTGGCGGCGGGACTCGTGAGGGGAGGGCATTATTATCGCGGAGTTCAATGAAGGGGATGGATGGCTGGTATTGGTGGCGCAAGAAGAAGAAAAAAGAGAGAAGGTTGCCTTCTGTAGTGCCCGTCAAGGGAATGCCAGCAGAGTGAGTTCTTGTACTCGGTGCGCATGGCGCATTATAAGACTTTGCCGACTCTTTGTACTTTTCATCACAATACGCTTTGAAATCTTTGTACACGCCCGCCCAATCACAAAACGAATGGTGGCCAAAGCGGAAAGAAAGACAGCATCGTGGCGGCCAGATAAGAGTGATGGCTCGAGGAATCGAAGTCGAACATGAGGCCAATGTCCCGGAAAACAACAAAGTCGGATAGAGTAAGTGTTGGTGCAGCGGGAGAATGGCTGAAGCAAATGCCTTGAAGATTCGTTCAACCGTCCAAGAAAAAAGGAGGTCGTCCACAGTCTCGAAAGCCGTCACAGTAGTGTTGTTCGCCAGGGCCGTTCGCTATTATGCATATCAGCGCAAGGTCCGTCCCAGGCCTTCGCCACCGTTACCCAAGCGCAGCCCAACCACCTGGCCTTAAGTATGCTGCCGTCTAGCTCAGCTGCGAGTCGGCTGGGTATCAGTGACAATGAAGCGCGAGTGAAAGAAGTGAAAGCGCGATCATGTGCCACTCTCAGGCTTCAGCTTCGCAGGCTCGGAGTACTACTAGTACTACTACGCGTCCAAGTGCTTCAAATAATCGTAAAATATCTTGAACGACGCCCGAGCTCTTGCCTTTTCCTCATGGTTTTTTTTTCTGGAAACCCCACATAAATAAACTACGCAAAAACGATCTTCTTCCCCTGGCTGGGCACAATCGCGCCCCCCGAGCCGCCCATCTTTTCCTTGAGCGCCTTCTTCGCGGCCCACGACGGGTGCAGACCGGCATCCGCGGCAGCAGCGGGTTTTCCTCGTCCCAGGCCCCGCCCTTGCCCTTGACCTGGGGCTTGTGCGGGTCTCGCCTGCCCGTGCCCTTGCGGCGGCGCGCTTGCCTGCCCCTGCCCAGACGTACTCCCCCCCACCGCGCGCCGCCCACCCACCATCTGCGACCTGCGCACTCTCCGTCCACCGCCCCTTACCCCTCCCCTTCCCTGCTCCATTCCCATTCCCACTTCCATTGGGAGTAGCCTCCCCCGCCGCCCTCCGCGCCTCCCACTTGGCCTTGACGGCAATCTGCACCTTCGCAGCCTCCTCCGCCTCCTTCTTCTTGTGGTTCGCCCCCCGACCGAATTTCTTCTCCCAGATCCTGAATGCGCGTTAGAAAATAATACAGAGAACGAAGAACGGAGAAAATGACTCACGCCCGGCGCGCACGCTGCCCCCGCCGATTCTTACGCTCACCACCTGCATCCACATCCACGTCCTCCTCAAAGTCAGAGTCGGACGACCCGCCGCGGATGTACCCCACCGCCAACGAGGGCAGGAATTGCGAGCTGCTCGTCGTCGCGGGCGTGGATTTCGTTGCGGGCGCAGCCTTTGTTTTTGCTGACGGCTTTATTGCAGCGGCGGCGGCAGAAGCTTTCTTTTTTGAGGGAGGCGGTGCGGGTGCGTCAGAGTGCACGCTGCCCGACTCCCATCCGTCGTCGTCTTCACCATCATCTTCATCAGAGTCTGCGCGCACGCTCCCGGACTCCCAGCCTGCTGCATCTGCGCCATCCTCCTCCTCCTCCTCCTCCTCCTCCTCGTGTTCTGCGTCCACTTCCGCTTCATCATCTTCACCCTCATCCTCCGCCTCCCCCATTTCAACATCCCCACCTTGAGCCTCAGTCTTCGGCGGGAGTAGCACCGCTCTCAAGCCCGCGATGGCCTCCGAGACTGCCGCTCCGAGCGCACGGTGACTAAACAGGCGCGCTTGGACCTTTGAGTTTGGTGTGGGCGGGGCAATAGCGGGAGCTGCAGTAGAACATTAATATGGTCGATTATTGCCTGAGGCGAATGGACGCACGAGGGAGCTCGCGTGCAATGGCTGCACAGGCGGGGGCGCTGTCAGCAATATGGCGGTCTTTGAGGAGGCGTGTTCGAAGGGCCGTTGCGCCAATAGCGTCGGGGTCGATAGTCTGCGGTATATTTGAAAAAATAAATTACACAGGACGATAAATCGCGGACCTTGAGCTCCTCTAGCTCCGCCTCGAGTACAGCGACCTCAGGCGTCGCCGGGTCCTTTTTCCTATCCACAATTCTTCTTCAAAAAGATAAAACAACGGCCGAGACGCCAACGCACCGCAAACCCTTCAGTTTCTTCACGACGCGCTGGGTCTCAAACGTGCGCGCCTTCTTTGCAGCCTTGCGCACCTCCTTGAGTTCATGGTGCTGCATACACGCATGAATAAGCCTCCCAGTGAAAAAAATAAGGAGGAAAAACGTGCGAGTTTACCAGCGAGTTTGGTTGCGGGGTCCTTCGTGAAAGTGCTCAGTATAAAGTGCAATGTATAGGAAGAAAATGAACCTCTGCTGTTGTATCTGGGCGTTTGCGTTTTGTGCCGCGGGGAGCAGTCGACGTCGAGGCTGCGTTCATGGTCGTTTGCGGTAGAGAGAAAATTAACCGACGTCCATCTGCCCGGGCCGTCATAATTATGCCGGGCCGCCGCTACAACTGGTTGACTTCAAGTTGACTTGTGGTTTTGGAGGCCAGCGCGAGGTAAATAATTCCACTAAGTAGCAGCATTGTGAACATTTCGACGGATTAAACAAATTTCTTTGGTTCAACGGCTCAACGCAGGGCTGAGTCTTCTAATTAGGTTTGGCGAACAGCGCTTCTGGATATCACCCACGACGACGCGGGCACTGGAGGACATAAACGCCGTGATATCACAAAAACTCAAGTGGATTCAGCTCTTAGAATCACCATCATCAAGATCATTCGTAAATCCAGCACAGACAGGCCCCCGGTCACTCACCCATAATCAGCTCCGCCAAAAGTTCAAAATTCTGGTTGATTTACCTTACGATTTTTGGGCTCCCGGACGCCGATTTACCTTACAGTGGAGCGAGTTTGGCCGCCAAAATTAGCCGAAAAAAATGATTTCTTCGCCCAGGTGCGGATTTGGCGCATTTCCAGGCCGTTTCGGAGCCCCTGGCTGCTTTCTAACCGTTTTCAGCTCTACAAATGAAGTGATCAAAGAAAAATTACAGTTCGTGCCGCTCCTGTGGGGTATCTTTGTCAAAAAAAAATCTCTCGCGCTCCGCGCGATTTACCTTACAACGGAGCGAATCTCTTGGATTCTTAGGTGATTTACCTTACGGGAGGGAGCGAAAAACAGCAATTTTGGGCCGTTGATTTACTTTACGGCGGAGGGTCGTAGGGGTGAGTGACCGGGGGCCTGCACAGACAGAGGAAAGACGCTTAAAGCCAAGCGCACCTGGGAAGCTACGAGAAATAAAAGGAGTCAGAGGTCTTGGTCCCGAGCACGCAGGGCTGCCTCAGGTGCCTGTGCCCGTTGCTCCGCCTCCTGTACTCGTTGCTGCGCCCACTGCTGCGCCGCTGCAGCCTCCTCCTTTGCCGCTGCTGCCTCACGCTCCAATACTGTCTTCTTCTCCCATGCAACACGAATATCTGTGTTCATTCGGTGCCGGACCTGCAGGCGCATCGTGTTGAACAGGCCAAGCATCATATCAATAGTACCAGTGCCTGTGGTCTTCTCATTCTGGGACAACCTCGCAATATCGGTGTCGAGTTGCTGAAGGAATTTTTCCGTCTCCTGTTCACCCACGGCGTTTCGGAGCATCCCTCACCTCATACCCATCTGTTGTCTTGTTGATATCGGTCGAGTTCAAGTTGTTGAACAAGAGACGACCAGTGCGGGAATCAATGAGTGAGAATTTCCAGTATTTGCCGCCGAGGCAGACGAGATCTGGGGTCTCCACGGGGACCAAATCGTCGGACGAAGAGGCAGATGTCCATCTCCGACGGAAAATAGGTGTATACCGGTCCAGTGGAGATTCGTCCTGGCCCAGATTGGGGCCGCACGAAGTCTCCCAGAGGCAGAGTAGATCGAATTCCTTTGAACCTTGGTGCCTCAGGATATGCATTGGTATCTTGAGCTCGCAAAAGTTTGCGCCGGCTCCAAATTCCGGCTAAGTAAAGCCATGAAGCTGTATACAGGAGCCCGAAGCAAGAGCGGGTTTGTTCGCGAGGCAGTTTTTGGACAGGTCACAGCTCCGGTGAGGAGGGGTCCACATATTTTTTGCGTGGATTAGTCTTCAATACACGGTGTCGAGCCGCCCAAAAAAATCGGAGCTGCCATACTGGGCTTGTAAATTATCAAAGATGCTGCGCAAGACGTACTGCTTCAGCTGCCAGTCGTCGTCGTCTCAGACAGCACCACGATCTCAGGTGGGCCTCCCCTGCGAGGCAACGGCCTGATTGCTCGATCGAGCAGTGCGCGTTTGGGGAGGGGGGCAATCCGGCGGCCTTGGTTTGGACGACTTGAATCGTCAGAATCTTCTTCGGATGAAGCGGAATCGTCCTCAGATGAGGAAGATTCGTCGGAAGTGTCAGAGTCTATGAATGGCATCAAATAAATAACAGTGTAGACAACGATACAAGGAAACACTGACCGCTCGAAGTTTGTTCTTCCTCTTCCCCAGAGCTCATCTCCTCATCTGACTCAGAATCAGACCCCTCCCGACCCGTCCGGTCCTCGAATACGCCGAGTCCGAGTTTCTACTCGGAGGTGAGACTCAACGAGCCGCGACCCGAAAGCGGGACAGACCATTTGTACGACCTCTTGGTCTCCTTCTACATTTTCTATGTCCACGCTACGCGGATCCACGGACACCTTTTCTGCAAGCGCGGCATTTGACGCTTCCATTTGAGGCAAGAACGCCTGGACGCGCGCAAGGACTGCACACCATGAGAAAAATAAAATAAAGCGGTGGTCGCGTAACATACGCTCGTTGAGATCTCCTTCATTTCCCGGCTCCGAGGAAGACGTAGTGGTAGCACCAAGGAGGCTTTCCATGTCGTGACGGGGAGCAGGAGAGCCGTCGGTATTAAGTTTTTCAAGAACACGCTCTATTGCTTGTGATTAGAGCGAATTCAACCCATTAGTTCTCTTGCAGAGGCTGACGCATTCTCTCGAGGCGGGCATCATCGTCCTCAACTTCAATAGTTTCCCGGAGGGGCTGCTTGCCTTTGCCGTGGTTGGACATGATGGAAGTTGCAAAAGAGGAAAGGATCCAAGAACGGAAATTCTTTCTCAGGATTCGCCAATTCTGGCGAAAAATCTTCATAATTCCAATGCTCGGGAGTACAAAGGTAACGGTAACAACAACGAAGGATATACGATGGATATTCCGAATACAGCATGCAGAGAGAAAGACCCGAAGACCTTACAGTCCAGGGAGACGAATGCCTGAATCACATCAAAGTTGGTATATTTCGCCCAAAGGCGTCGAGAATGTGCTCACCCTGGTCTGCAACCGGTGGGTTTGCGCCAGAACCAACCATAACATGAGCTCCAACGCTGGTGGTCTCGCCAATGGTCACGAAAACGTACGCTAGAACACACATGAAAATGTTTTCCTCGAGAGATCGGTATGGAATCTACCTGGACCGGGAGGATACACTCGGTTGTTGGGTGGGGTGAATATTGTGAGGGATTTGCGGTTGGGGGCGAGGGTGGCGTCCATGAATACCAAGCGGGCACTCGAGTGGAATGCGTGGGATGAAAAGCCGAAATCCATTAGCGCGACTGAAATTGAACTACGTGACTAAGTCTTCGACAATGGGCGGAGGAATTATACCTTTAACAGGCGTGGAGGGGGATATGCCAGCTGGGATGTCGATGTCTATCGTGAACTTGGAGTTGAAGGCGATCTGCTTCGGTACGTTGGACAATGTTGGGCGAGCCATCGACATGAAAGGTGGGTCCAAGGTCTGCACGCGGAACTCCCTGGGACGGTATAAACGAAGCAGGGCTAACCGGTTACACGAGCACGCACGAAGAGAATCCCGGTTGCCCAGGTGGAACTATTGTTACGTTTCCGTTCGGGTTGGACCCGGTCATCAAAATGTTACTGCAAATTGTAAGTCGATAAAAGAATACGAATGCAGTCCACTTACCCCTGCGGCGTCAAAGTGATGGCAGAGTGGTAAAGACGCGCGATATCAGTCGTTGGGAGTCCCTTCTGGGTCATGCGGCCACCGAGCGGTGCATCGGGGGTGTAGAGAATGGGGGTGAATCTGGAGATGGGTCAATGTTATCAGAGCCTCGAGATTCCAAAGGACGAACATTGGGTGATCGGCGTTCGAATTGCCTGTGGTTACACCAATGGATTTAACCGCAGCATATCCAGTTGCCGCGCCGTTGGTTATGAGTACTTGACCGTTCGGGAGAACGATTGCCTCAGGCATCATACGACCTTGCGGCATATGCTCCACCTCCCATCCTTTTGCAATCCCGGCCGCGGTCAGGGTAATCCGACTGCACTGGGACGAAGCGGGGTCTTGTGAAGAGAGCTCTTCGACGGGGGTTTGGTCGCTCTTGTCCGATCCACCGCATACCAGGACCTCGGGAGTGTAGAGCGGGGGAGAAAGCGGAAGGAGCTGTGCGGTGCCATCGAAGGGGTTGGTGACTCGTACACCATTTGGCACATCAGGCAGTATCGTCTCGGTGTTTGTCTCGACGTCGTAGATGATAGACTGGTTGTTGGCTACCATGAACACTTTGCCATCGGGAAGGGCGAACACACTAAAGCCTAAGTTAACAAATTTCACGTAGCTTTGTGAGAGGCTTACCGAGGGAAAAGATTGACCGGAAGACTACGCTCAAGGAACGCAGAAGGTCTCGGAACACCACCATCTTTCTTGGGGAAGAACTCGAAGCTGTTGACAGGATCTGAGATAGACATTTGAACGACTTTGAAAATGGTGCTTTAGGCAAGATCGTACCCGTGTTGTAGAATGGTGTATCCTCGTGGATTCCTCCGACGATCATCTGTCAAAGTGAAATAAAAAAACACTCGTTGAATGTAAATAACCTAACAATGACCCATCAAAGATTCTCAGCGACGAAGTGTACCTATTTCCGTATTCGTCACAAATGATCCTCTGAACGGAAAATGACGAACCAGCGGGTTTCAGCCAAATGGACGGTGTCGAGATCTTCGAAAATAGTGCATCCGACGCCGTTGGGATCTGCACAGGGTGCAAAGAGACGCAGACCCATGCGCCCGTCGTAAGCACCAGTCTGGTTCAAGTCTGCAGCCGCTGGAATATTGCCTCCGACGCTAACCTATGGCCCAACGTCAACCGAGAACAAAATGGCTCAAGTAAGGAAATCGTTTCACCATGGTGCCGTTGCTGATCAAAGCCCCAGACGCGCAGAAAGAGTCGCTCACGAGCTTCAAGGGTGTCGCCACGTTGGTTTCCAAATTCCAGAGGGCACCCCAAGCGACCTTGCCGTCGGGTGTCCGTAGCGGGTCGTTGGTGGCGCGGTCAAATAATACTGTTAGCGTCGGGGACACGACAATCGCCTCCAGTCCGACGATGCCCGAGAGGCCTTTCTCTACAAACTTCCATGCTGGCGCTGGAGGAGCAGCAACGCCAAAGGAGAGCAGGGAAGCAGCTGACAAGAGGGAGCCTAGACGTATCATCTTCTCGCGAGGGAAACATTGGAGCAGGCCCGTTGTGCTTAAGAAGGATTCGGTAGGGATCCAAGTGAGAAAGCTGGAACTTTTGAAGATTGGGAGAGACACGAGGGTGAGAGTGAGAGCCACAGCACATGGCTTCGTTCACTGTGTCTTCCTACGCGCATACCATGCCATTTCTTCGAATTTGCGACAAAACAAGGCGTTGATGTCGTCGCCTACCGCGGATTTCTCTTCGGTTTGAAAGCCAAGTGGAGCCTGGTTTTTTTGGAGATTCAGTTGAGCTGCCAGACGGTGAAGGGCAGAGTTCGAGCCGGGGGGTCTACCCAAGACGGTGTTATTGTCTCATCGAAACCTCGGCGGCTTTCAACGCTGTGAGAGGGAACGGAGCTCCGATCGAGACGTTTTGGCGGTGACCGCAGTGAACTACTGGTGGCCTATTGGTGGCGATAGCCAGCTCAACGTTGGACCACGTCCGGTTCTCCGGGGTACAGCCAGTCCCGAGTGAATCGTAACTATAAACAGAGACTTCTTTATGTGCCTCGGGCTTCTTTGCTCTGCCTTCGCCTACCGTAGGAAGTCTTCAACGTGTATCTTGGCATTCCAGTTCCCGGCTACAGAAAAAAGGCCAATCCGAGTTGCAGTTTCTGTGCAAGGTTGAGGTTGGGTTGAGGTGAAAGATTGCAACTCGGCAGCCTCGGCAGCGATGGTCCACGGCAGCATTAATATGGATGTTCCAAGCAACAGCCGATGAAGCCGACAAACTCCGTAAATCTCAGCAGCGTGGTTCAATAAATTCTTTAAAGGGCGCAATGTATTCCCAAATCTAAGGCCTAACTGGGGTTTGAAACTGAGGCACAGTTGGCAGTAACACTCTGGTCGCCGGAGCAAGAGACTAACTTTTCTTTTCCGAGAACGGCTTGTGTTTCGGGTCTCAACTCGAGGGACAAGTATCGCGCAGGGAAGGAAAGCATGTGGCATATGGTATTAAAATTACAAAGGGTATGTAGCGCATTTAAGAACTAACGGAAAACATTGTACTTGAACATGAGCGCGCCGTCTATTTTTCGCATAGGGATGTCCGCCTTGGCTATCAACGGCTCCTCCTGGTCCGCGCCGTAAGCCCCCGCATCGATAAACCGCTCCCAGCAGCTCGCCACCTGGCGGTCCAGATTCGCGTGCTCGATGTGAACCGGGAGCCCCTCGCTCTTCGCGCGGTAAATGTTCACCAGCTCGGGAACGGTGCAGCGCTCGAGGTTGGCCATGAGGTTCGCGAAGAAGGGAAAGTGCACCCAAGGCGGGAACCCGTGCTCAAAGTCGCAGTCGTGCAGGAGTGCGATGGTGGTCGCCGCGAGCTCTTTCTCGAGGGGGCGGGGCCAGCGGCGTTGTGGAGACATGCCAGGCTCGGGCTGGGGCTCGAAGGAGTATTCCCAAGGGGGGACGGTGTTGTCGAGGCTGCGCGGCGCTATCCAGCCGACGCTGCCGGCTGGTGGTGCGGGCCGACGGGAGATGGGGGTGAATGAGAGCATGTATTCGAGCTGCCGGATGGAGGGCTTGTTGGCAATAGCCAGCTCTAATTTGGAGACGGATAAGGCCTTGAGGGCAGCGATGACCGCGGCCAACTTGGCGCGGAAGTTCGGCGGAGGAGTGCGCATGGAGGAGGTGGATGTGAGGTAGGGGGATTCGATGATGGCATGGTGCGACGGCATGATGAAATAGCGCGTGGGTGTACTTTTAAAATTGAGCAGCTCAGCTGGGACTCGGGGGGATTTCTATGAGTCGATGCGTTGAAGTTGGTGGCCTTTATACCTAGCGCAAGGCGACCATCGAGAACAATCGTCATCAGAGGGATAATGGGGCGGGAGTGGCCGCGCTTTGGCTCAAGTCAGGGTCCTCGCAGAGTTGCTTGATTAGGCAAATTTCTGCATCAAGCTCGCCGTGCATCGTGGTCGAAAGGTCTGCCAATCCGGGGCCATCTTGTGGAGAATTGTTTGTCGTATGTTCCAAAATACTGTTTTCGGAAGTTGTTCGTGCGCGTCCAAGCTTTGCCTGCTTCCCCACGGTGCTGGGCGGCCTTACTGCTTGGTCGCTTGGTCAATAAGAACCTTCCTGGCATGTTTGGACCTGAAACTTGGGTGGCTTCGCTTGGGCCGGACATTTTTTTCCGATACGACGAGTTGATATGCTGAATCGGCCCTTCTCCTTGGTCAGTAGGAATCTTTCACTGGCACTAGACCTGGAACTTGGATGTGTTTTGCTTGGGCGGTGGCCCTTTTTCCGAGGCTATCAACAAGTCCTATGACCTCTTCCGCGTTGGTTGTCTGGATCTTCAGTGTGCTTTGAATCCCTTTATTCCGACGCGATTTTGGTCCGGTTCAATTTTCTTTTGAGGGGTTGCACAAGTCGGACGCTCGGGCCGCGGCTTCAAGTTGGAATCCGGACGTCAGAGCGCTCAAAGATAGATGGCACCCCATGGAGGTTTCATTGAAAGGGACCGGTTATTTAAACAATTGCGGCCTTGATCGGGACGCGCCCGTTGCTTTTGGACCTTCCTGGAGTGAAAATCTTTTGGAAACGGTGCCAGCTCGGAACGGAGGGAATTTGAAAAAGATCAAGAAAAGATCGCCTTCCGCGCGCGAAGTTATCATATTCTTGGACTTGGCGCTGTTTGGCTGCGGCTTGCGGCCCGCGCTCCTTGTGGATTTCCACCACCGTGAAATTTTGGGTCTCCTCAGGGCCTCCTCGCCCCTCTATGGACGGCCAACAGCAGGCCCAGCAGGACCAACAGACAAAGGATTTCCTTTCCTCTTTCTTTCCCCAGGACCTCGCCATGGACCAGTTGCAGAACGGCACAGATCACCAGTTCCAGTTTCACCCAAACCAGGGCCCCAATAACCCCTCCAGCGTCAATATGGAGCTTCTTGGAACTATTGGAAACCTCATAAACGAGCAGACTTCGTCTTACAACCCCGGGCTGCTACTTGAGCAGCAGTACAAGCTCACCCAGCTGCAACAGCTTCAACAGCTTCAGAATCAGATCTTTCAGCAGCAGGTGAGCTTGCTTGGCGTCCCTTCACGCTCCTTCTTCAATTTCTCTATAGATTGCCCTCATCTCGGGCGGCCAACCGAGCACTCTTCCTATTGAGTCTGAGCCTCGCGAGCGGGTGGTACCATTCCATGGCCTACCAACACCAGGTTTGCGCATCCTTTTCCTAATAATACGCTTCGCCTGACGTAACCTAGGGAATTCGACTGAGCTGCGTGCCCAATCGTCGGTCGAGTATGTGTCGCCGATGATCCTCGACTACAGCGATACGTACAACAACCCGCCACAATACAACGCGCAGCCGCGGGGCTCGACCTCTGCGCCTGCGCACATTGCCTTCCGCACGACATCGACCCAGCCCGACCTCGACTTTGACATCTCCCCGCTGACGAGCCCGTGGCTTGGGGCCCACCATCAGCCTGTCCGTCCACCGCCACCTTCTGCCTCCACCTCCACCTCCACCGCCCAGGGCCGACCCACCAAGCGCGCAGCGTCGTCGAGCGGAGATGAGGGGGCGCCCGAACGACCCTCGCGCAAGAAGCAGTCGCCTGCGATCCGCGCGACGGTCCCAATTCCGAAAAAGAGCAGTCGATCAAAGTCGGCCAACTCCACGCCCCTGCTGCGCTCGACTCGGTCGCGGAAAGGGAGCATTAGCATTCCGGGCGACACCCCCTCCCCCGTGGACCTCTCGATGCCCCCGCCCGCGCCACCAGCAGACAGCACGACCTTTGTGCATTCATCGCCGGCACTCGGACCGCAGTTGACGCCGGTTACGCCTGCGAGCATCATGAATCTCGGGCGCTTGGGGATAACCAGCAGTCTTAGCGGCGGCAAGCCGTCCAAGAAATCACCCGCCACAGCGTCGCCCGGCCCCAAGGCCATCCTCCCCGGCGCTGCAGCATCCTCTTCCCGTGGAAACCCTCCGGTCCAGGTACGCAAGACGTCGCATAAGGCGGCGGAACAGAAGCGGCGGGACTCGCTCAAGACGACGTTCGATGATTTGCGCGGGCTGCTTCCTCCCTTGCCCCTGCCGTCGGACATCACGGACGAGCCGGTCCTGCCTGGTGCGCTACCCCCTCGCGGGCCGCCCAAGGCGGGTGGGGAGGGTCCCAATAAAGGCGTGAGCAAGCTGCAGCTGCTGATGTGTGGGAACGACTTTATCCGGCAGCTAATTGGGCGTGTGGAGCGGCGCGACGAGGAGATTGGGCGCCTGAGACGCGAGGTGGCGCACCTGCGAGGTGTGGCGCGGGGGGAGTATACCCTCGGGCAGCGTACGGAGGAGGAGGTGGACCTGGAGCGGGATCTTGACGCAGTGGAGGCGTATGCACACGCTCTTGGTCGAGGATCGTCGATCATCGACGAGGATGAGGAGGAGGGGGGGGAGGATTAGGACTGAGATTGCACGCTAACCACAAGTATAATGTAGTATGTATTTCTTTCCACTAGTAGAATGCGATACCCGCTATAAGCACTGTTAATTTTTCGAATCGGCCGTCATCTGCTATCGTGTAATTTGACGGCCGTTTCAGGCCCTGACGAAAGCACATGCCAGATAAGGCAAAAATTGATGCGTAGTGTTACGCGTATCTTTTCCCTACGCCCACCGTCCTCTGTAATAATGGCCGCCCGCAGCCCGCTGTAAGGTTCATCTCTGGTCGTACCTTCGGGAATCCTAACACTGTCTCTGCAAGCTCTGTTGTTTTTCTGCTGCACATTGCACTCGAAATCCCTCTTGCGATCCAGGGAGTCTGGTCCCCGACGAGTCTCCCATTTGTACAGCTCAACAACACCACCATAGTTATTGTAAAAGTAGGCAGGCTCTCACCAACTTCTTGGTTTGCAGGGCTAAGTGGTGCGCAAACAGCTGTACTCGGCGTTGGTCTTCGCGATATGCGGTGTCGCATTGCTTTGCTTTTCGCTCCCTGGTGCGTTCACAGAATAGATGGGTATTGGTGCATGCATATGAACTGCGATATTATTGTAGAATTCCTCCCGGGGAAGCGCGCGCTGGCCATCGGACTCTGTATCTACCACACGATCTGCTCGACTATCCTCTACAACGCCCCGCGCTTCATCCCCACCACCTTTGGGGCGTTCTTCGAGGCGTGCGTCTCTTCTCTTCTCCGTGACACGTGCCTCTGTACTCAACTTGCTCTTTTCCTGCAGTTATAAAATCACCCCCGAGAACGTCTGGGGGACGCTGCACGGCCTCGTCGGCCTCAGCATGGTGTTCTGGTGGCAGGGCACGGTGCACTACGCCCAGATGGTTCGTGGGGCACCGCAGTAAATCTTCGCCCTCGAAGTCGGTGCAGGAGAGCGGGTTGTAAAATGTAATATTGGGCCGTGCATTATGGGTATTTTACTTGCTCTGTCCGCCTCGTAATGGAATACCCCTTCTTGCTTCACCATTCACAGTGGTGCCTCGCAATGGAAAAACTCGCGCTGGGGCTCGCTCACTTCGATTATCTTCTTGGTCGGAGCGCTAGCACCATAGCGTCTTGAGAACGCCATAAGACAGCAAGATTGCGCCGTCACAGACGACTTGAGGTTTTTATATAAATGCCTGTCGCTGGGTTTCAGGGCCTTGCACTCCGCAGACGCAATCATAGTACAAAGAGGGACGCTTCAGTAATTTTCTTTAAACTTTCTTCGGAGAAGAAATGACCCTGCGGAGCTCACTCATCGACCACTTCATGCAAGGGTAGTTTCAGGGAACTAAATTTGAAATCCTCTTGAGGATTACGGTCATAATACTTGGTTTTACTGCCAGCAAGTCTCCAGTGGAGATTGGAGTTGGAGTATACATCCGCTCCTCGACCTGGACAAACTCCCAAGATAGGGAGCCTTTCCCAAACCACCGAAGCACCTGAGGCCTCAGGGATTTCGACGCGTCAATTAAAGCGTGAAAGATTCAAAGCAAGAAGGGGGAAAGATAGGGGTTAGCAACCTTTGCCGCCGGTCCGACGGAAGGTTACCGCATTTGGGTTTGTTTTGCAACTACTTCGACACAATTCAACGCTGTGGGCTCGCGGCGACAAACGGCGATTCCTCCATCGAACGGGACAACGACTTCTCTCCATGGTTTCTTGGCGTCGCCATTTCTTCTCCGTACCTCTCAGGCTTTCCTTGCTGCGAACTTCCATTCCCACTCTCGCTCCAATTGCGAGGATCGTTTTACTGCAAAAAAAGCGCGGGGCTGCGATAACCGAATAAACTTCTGAGCGCTGAATCCAATAGCGTCAATTTATCCCCAAGGCTTTGCTACAGCACGCGAAGGCAGGGGAAAGAAGACTGAGGTGTATACAAAAGTCGCCCAACACCTTGTTCTGCCGCAGATATGAAGAAGGGACGTGACCATGCGCGTAGGAATACACAGTGAACAAAGTCATGTGTCTTGATTCTTGCTCTCACCCTCGTGTCTGCCCCAATCTCCAAAAGTTCCCGCTTTCTCACTTGAATCCCTACCGAATCCCTCTTAAGCCCAGCGGATCTGCCTCAATGTTTCCCTCGCGAGAAGATGATACGTCTAAGCTCCCTCTTGTCGGCTGCTTCCCTGCTCTCCTTTGGCGTTGCTGCTCCTCCAGCGCCAGCATGGAAGTTTGTAGAGAAAGGCCTCTCGGGCATCGTCGGACTGGAGGCGATTGTCGTGTCCCCGACGCTAACAGTATTATTTGACCGCGCCACCAATGACCCGCTACGGACACCCGACGGCAAGGTCGCTTGGGGTGCACTCTGGAATTTGGAAACCAACGTCGCGACGCCCTTGAAGCTCGTGAGCGACTCTTTCTGCGCATCCGGGGCTTTAATCAGCAACGGCACCATGGTGAGTCCCTTCCCGAACCCCTTTGTGCTCGTCTGACGATGTCGAGCACTAGGTCAGTGTCGGAGGTAATATTCCATCGGTTGCAGACTTGAACCAGACTGGTGCTTACGACGGGCGCATGGGTCTGCGTCTCTTTGCACCCTGTACAAACCCCAACGGCGTCGGATGCACCATCTTCGAGGATCTCGACACTCTCCACCTGGCTGAGACCCGCTGGTTTGTCACTTTCCGTTCAATAGATCACTTGTAACAGATCTGGAAATAGGTACACCTCGTCGTTGAGAATTTTTGATGGGTCATTGGTAGGATATATACACCTTTCAAGGATGTTTCCTTGATCTAAACGCCTTTGCAGATGATCGTTGGAGGAACCCATGAGGGAACACCGTTTTATAACACCGGTATATTTTCACTTGAAGAAAGCGCGGGAACGGCGCTCAAACCTTATCTTAGATCCCGTCAACAACTTCGAGTTCTTCCCCAAGAAAGACGGCGGTGTTCCGAGACCTTCTGCGTTCCTTGAGCGTAGTCTTCCCGTCAATCTTTTCCCTCGGTAGGCCACTTATGATTCCGCTTGAAATTTGTTAACTTAGGCTTTAGTGTATTCGCCCTTCCCGATGGCAAAGTGTTCATGGTAGCCAACAACCAATCTATCATCTACGACGTCGAGACAAACACCGAGACGATACTGCCTGATGTACCGAACGGTGTCCGAGTCACCAACCCCTTCGACGGCACGGCGCAACTCCTTCCACTTTCTCCCCCGCTCTACACTCCCGAGGTCCTGGTATGCGGTGGATCGGACAAGAGCGACCAAACTCCCGTTGAAGAGCTCTCTTCACAAGACCCCGCTTCGTCCCAGTGCAGTCGGATTACCCTGACCGCGGCCGGGATCAAGAAAGGATGGGAGGTGGAGCATATGCCGCAAGGTCGTACGATGCCCGAGGCAATCGTCCTCCCGAACGGTCAAGTACTCATAACCAACGGCGCGGGAACTGGATATGCTGCGGTCAAATCCATCGGTGTGACCACAGGCAATTCGAACGCCGATCACCCAATGTTCGTCCTTTGGAATCTCGAGGCTCTGATAAAATTGACCCATCTCCAGATTCACCCCCATTCTCTACACCCCCGACGCACCGCTCGGTAGCCGCATGACCCAGAAGGGACTCCCAACGACTGATATCGCGCGTCTTTACCACTCTGCCATCACTTTGACGCCGCAGGGGTAAGTGGACTGCATTCGCACTCTACTATCGACTTACAATCTGCAGTAACATTTTGATGACCGGGTCCAACCCGAACGGAAACGTAACAATAGTTCCACCTGGGCAACCGGGATTCTCTTCGTGCGTGTTTGAGTAACTGGTTCACCCTGTTTCGTTTATACCGTCCCAGGGAGTTCCGCGTGCAGACCTTGGACCCACCTTTCATGTCGATGGCTCGCCCAACATTGTCCAACGTACCGAAGCAGATCGCTTTTAATTCCAAGTTCACCATCGGCATTGACATCCCAGCTGGCATATCTCCCTCCACGCCCGTTAAAGGTAGAATTCCCTAGCTCGATCTTTCAAAAACCTCGTCTCTTAATTCGATTCCAGTCGCGCTAATGGATCTCGGCTTTTCATCTCACGCATTCCATTCGAGTGCCCGCTTGGTATTCATGGACGCCACCCTCGCCCCCAACCGCAAATCCCTCACAATCTTTACCCCGCCCAACAACCGAGTGTATCCTCCCGGTCCAGGTAGATTCCACTCCGATTCCCCGAAACATCATCCTCATGTTGTGCTCTAGCGTACGTTTTCGTGACCATCGGTGAGACCACCAGCGTCGGAGCTCATGTTATGGTTGGTTCTGGCGCAAACCCACCGGTTGCCGACCAGGGTTAGCACATTCTGAACGCCTTTGAGTAAAACATATTAACTTTGGTCTCCAGGCATTCGCCTTCCCGGGCTGTAATGTACATTCTTTTCCCGCCTCGTTTTTCGGCGTCCGCGCATGTGTACTTTATTTGAAATACCAAATTCAAGTTGGAAAGTTCTTCACAGTTAGGCAGGCAGTCAAAAAGATACTTTATTTCGCGGTTACGGGAAAGTCAGTGAGAAATCTTCCATAAAGATTCTGGTCCTGGAAAAGCAATTCCGCCGTTCAAAGAATTTATGGGACCACACCTGGACAGATAAGGACCACACTGTTTGCGGTCTTTCGGCTTTATCGGCTGTTTACATGTGCTTTACCATCACCGGTCGACGCGCCAAGCCGTGTTCTCCTTTGTCGCGTTCGACTTGAAAATTGCTGTAATGCAAGCGCAATATAGACCCCAACCCTATGCCCGTCTGAATGCGTTCCATGGCCCCAAGCAGCAGCTGCTAGGGAATCACGCAGGCCGCGCGCCGCCGGCGTGGAGAACGGGTCCCTCAACAGGACCATTTGCTGCGAACGGGCCTGCGAGAGGAAGGCAGGTTAGTATGAATGATGGAGGGAGCAAGATATTCTTGAGCAGGCTACCAATGGACGTGGGTGAGACGGAGGTCGAGGTAAGTACTTGCGCACTCAAAAGATCGTTTGCTAATTATAAGCCAGGAACTGTTCAAGAAAACGGTTGGACTGGCTGTTGGCGGAACGCGTCATGGATTCTAACTCGCAGCCCTAGGTGGGACCTCTGCGGGAATCGTTCCTGATTTATAACTCGCAAGGAAAGTCGAAGGGGATGGCGGTGGTCGCGTTCCAACGGCCAGGAGACGCTGTGGTGGCAAGGTCTAAATATGACGGCAAGTGGAGTTCATCCCCAATCTCCTCGATGCCTCGTAATTTGACCTGCGCTAACAGGCAAGATTGTTGATGGACGTGAGTTTCGACGCGTCTTACCAGTCTTCGTGATTCCCAATTTGGTTTTGCAGGACGCCCGATTAAGATAGAGGTTATTGTAGAATCCGGCGCCGTTATTCCTCCTTCTATTCCAGTCGCCCCATCTGCGCCTCCGACTCTCTTCGACCGGCTGCAGAACAGTAAAGGTCCAGTACCCGGGCCTTCCAAAGCGGTGCCGAATGTTCCTGTTGGCGGTCCAGCTCCAATGTCCCTCCGTTTCGCAACAACGGCGTAGGTCGCTCTCTTTGTCTTATTCCCTTCAGAGCGTAAATCCCTCCCAGCAACCCCCGGCGACAGCCAAACCAACACACCCAACCCCCACGCCCCGCCACGCCCTACAACTCAAACTTTCCAGCACCTATCCCTCCGCGGAGGTATCGCACGAAGAAGGGACCGAAGCGGCTCAAGAAACAGTTCCAATCAAGGTCAAAGGAGCAACTGGACAGAGACATGGAGGATTATCGCGCGTCCGCACAAGATGCAGAAGTCTGAACTGTACCTCGTTTTTAAATGCATCTTTTTATTTTTCGAAATCGCTTCGCTTGCCTTGTAACGTTGAACGATGACTCTAACTACTCAAGCCTCGATGCCCACCGTCTTTCTGATCGCACTCTTCTCCCTCTCCAAAAACTCTGCAAAGGTCGTCAAGCGGAACCCATACTCGGCCAACGACGCGACTGATTTGCCATGCTTGGGCTTCCAGAGCTGACCCTCAATCGTGGGCAACACTTTCCGCGCCTCCACCGTTTCTGCCTCCGTGCGAAACTGGACTTTCACCTCTGTACCGATGGCCTTTGACAAGTGCGCCGCGACCTCGTCGAACGTGAGCCACTCGTTGACTAGGTCGAGCTCTTTCCCCGAAAAGCGCGCCGGGTCTAGCAACGCCGCCGCGGCAAATTGACCAACATCGTCCGCATCGAGGTGGTCGATCCTGAAGTCGGGCGGGTAGCTGACCACCAACACGCGCTCGGTTGGGTACTGGGGAAAGTGGTACGCGGTTGCCCCGCCAATGTAGTTGTGCATTAACCACCCCGGGCGCAGGATCGTGTAGGTGAATCCCGACGCGCGGATGACCTTTTCGACCCCCGCCTTGCTGGTGTAGTACTGTGCAAGCAACGGGAAGTCCGCCTTGAATTCGCCCCAGTCGGCGTAGGAGTTTGCACCATAGACGGTGGAGATGACGAACGAGGTGACCGTGCCGGCAGCGCGTGCAGCGACGACGAACGTTTCGGCGGCGCGGGTCTCGGCGTTGGGGTCTGTGAAGTCGGGGAAGGTGTTGAGGAAGACGCCATTGACGCCTTGTATCGCTGCGGTGATGACGTCTACATCATCGAAGCCGCCTTTGAAAAGAGTGGCGCCCAGGGACTGAAGGGCAAGCGACGCAGGGGAGGAAGGATCGCGGACCAGGGCATTAACTTTCGCGCCCTTCGCCAGAAGTAGACGCGCTGTCGAGGCACCTTGGCGGCCAGTTGCGCTGGTTATGAGAAAAGTCGACATGAGTGCAGGTTCTGGCTGAGATGGCGCAATTGGATGCTGAGAGGGAAAAGTGTCCTCCCTTTATATATTTTCCTCGCTGAGCGCTCATCGTTTCCGAAAGCGACTCCGTTTAGCTGAATACGGGCCGTTGACTAAGCTTTGCTGATTAATTCCATTTTTTCCCTTCAATGCTTTTTCTTTTGGCGCATTTGAACGCGCATTCACTGAGGCTCCGGACCCGTTGACTAATATGAAGTGACGTCGCACTCGGAAGGTCTGCATCCTCTCTTTCGGTTTGATTTTCTGAAAAGCACGAAAGCAAATGCAATTAACAATCTATAATATCTATACACTTCACCCTCTTCAAAATCAAACGATCCCAGTCCAAGTCTCCACCAGATCGATGACGCAATAGCTGTCGATGGGGACGTACTGCTTCGTGGTCATCTTTATCACCTCCTGTGCGACCAAGCCACCGAGGAACGCGGCGGTGTTTGGCAGGTCCGCACTCGGGGAGCGTGCACTGGGATACAATGAGTCCGCGAAAGGTACATCGAAGGAATAACAACTCACATCTCGCCGACGGCATCGGAAAACTCGTCTGGGAGCTCGGTGCCGGGTAGGAGGAGTGCCTGGGCTGCGGCCGTGAGTTCCTCCACAGAGGGTTTTGGGGAGGAGACCGCGGCGAGGGCCGAGAGCGCGAGGTGTATTGCAGCCGCTTTGGGAGAAGAGGCGGCGGCGGCGGCTGCACCATCGATGATCAATGTCATGTTGAGTGCATAGAACAAAAATGAAAATCACCCAATGCAGCGGGATCAGCATCGAGAGCACCGTATTTCTTACCCCGCAGGACCTTCAGGCCATGTGCATTCTTCACAAACGAGTCGATTATCGCGTCGTCGAGAGGCACGGTGAGGAACTTCTTGAAAATAGCCTTCTCTTCCTCCGCGCGCGTCTTGTACAGCGTCTGGAGATGGATGTAGCTCGTCGTGTTTGCTTTCATATCCGGGAGGGTGCTGGAGAGCGGCAGCGTGTGCGGGGGCTGAAGCGTAAACTGCCGCAGAGCCTCGAGCAGGTGGAAGAAGGGCGGCGAGGTTGGGCCGAGCGTGCTCAGCTGCGGGTCCTGGAACAACGCGCTGATATCTGACGGAACGCGCGTTTCCGTCCAGCAGCGGTACGCCTGTGCCTCCGCCTCGTCGAAGTTCTCTTCGTCAAATTTGATCTTCATCTCCTGCACGCCCTCTTTGAAGAGTTTCTTCTCCGCGGTCGTTTGTGGCGGTTTGTCGTCATGGGCGGCTTTCCATTCTGCAAGCGCGCGAACGAGGATGACAACGTAGGGAACGTGAGTGTGGTCAGTGGGGTCCATGCCGGCAAAGTCGAGAGTCGTGGCATAGTCAGAGAGGGCGGGGAAGGCCTTGTCGATACGAAGAGATGGGGCAGTCTCAGAGTGGCTTTCAATAACTGAGTGGAACAATCAAAAAAAGTGAAAGAAGGGCGTGGAGAAAATTCACGCACTTGTATGTTCGTGGAATTGGATGTAAAATTCACCGAGGAAACCGGCGGATTTCACCACAACGAGGGTTGGTAGGGTGTCGTCTGCCCACAACAGCTTCGACAGCCTCTCAAGAAGTTTAGGCTCCAGATTGTGGGCGATAACAAGGGTGTAGGAAGAAAAATAAGCCGGATTTGTGTCGAGGATATGCTCCAGACTAGAAGTGTCTGCCTTCCCCTCGACTCCGTCGTTGAGCTCGGCGAGTAACCGCACGGCTTCCTCCGCACGCGATTTTCCGATGCTGGATTGACCCTCCAAGAAGAAGTTGTTCCCAGCGTCCCTCGCCGACACAACTGCTGGATCCAAGATCGTGAAGTGCCCGACACCAGGCAGAACAAGGTTCTTCAAAGTCGAAGTTGATGTCGCAGACCCAGAAATCACCAGCAGACGCGAATTTTCAAGGGCGCTCTGCCCAGAGGCTGCCCATAGTCTGAATCTCGTTCAAAGATCGTTTATGGCCAAGAAAATCGTGTGCACCTCAGCTGTCGATCGTAGCGCCGAGTCTTGCTGTCGGGTTGGGCTCTACGAGGCTGTGAGACCCAATAAATGGTGACGAAAAAGAAGAACCATACTCTATCGCAGTAATATCAATTGCCTCAGTGGTCATGGTGGTCTCAGAGAGTAAACTCGGTCAATGCGGTTCTGGAAGCTGAGTCCGAGTAAAGCGTGACGCGTGATTGACGCGCAAGGTCACAGCCCTCGAGATTCTCATCCCTGCAGGAAATTCCTTCTCGGGCATAGATACAGTAAACAAAGAATATTGCTATTTTTTATGTGAAGGCCCCGGTTTTGAATTTTAATTCAAAGCCTGAGGATGAGAGAACGGTACCACAAAAGTAACACTGCAAGGACTATGCCCGCCGTTCCGAGTTGCGACTGACCGTGAACTCGGCCATATGAGGGTCAAGGAGGGGTGCCAATTCGGTGGCCAACTCCATCAGACGGTCGCTATCGTCATTGTGGCTCGGTCGATAGAGAAGTCGAAATGTTTGGAGACGGACATTTCGAGAGATGCCAGAGCCAAGGCACCTCGAAAAAATCATTTCCTGTAGGAGGCTGTCGTCTCAGTCTGGCTGATTCCACCAGGCGGCGAGATTGAGATCGAGCACAAGCTTCCGGAGGTTGGGCAACGCTGTGAAGTCGTGGATGAACCAGCGGAGGAATTTGTCGGTAAGGAACCGCCTGCACGTCGTGACCTCGAGAATGACAAGGGAAGTCAAAAGGTGCAAGCATCGAAACAGATCCGTGGAATCGAATTCCCACAGACAAAGAGTTTCTAGATGACAGCGAGATCGAGTCAGAAATGAGTGTTTAATCTGAGGATCTTTGGAAAATTTATTGATGGAGAGTTGCAGAACTAGAAGGAAGGGGGATTCCAGTAGTCGGAGGGCATCCAGGGCAGATGTTCCTTGCATCTGAAACGAAGTACGGCATTGGTAGACTACTCGCGAGTAGGACAGGATTTCTTTCATAGAGCGCAGTTTATTCCGGCCGATGAAGCGGCATTCAACTAGCGCCGGACATTGTTGGAGCTTTTTGACGCATGCGACGTTCGTCAGTCCCTCGCAAACGAGGTTGGTTAATTGGTGTCAGGGTAGAATGATTGAAATTGAGTCGTGGGCGAGTAGAGAAACGTGTGTGAGTCGAGGTGCGTTCGCGAGGAGTTGTATGTTCCACCTCTCGCACTCGCTCATGACTTGCTTCAGAACCGCTCTGCTGGAGGGAGCAGCAGGGAACGGCAGCGGATAGGGGGCTGGCCGCAGCGCGAGAACCAAGAGGACACCACACCGTTTGGGCCTTCTTTGGTGAGATTTCAATCTCGGAGGTCAAGGAACATCCATGACTGGGGAGTTGAGATTGCAACCGCTCGCCAACGACGAGCGGCACTTCCGTGGCGTGCAGTCGACGAAATCGACGGTATTTTTCGATCTTGCCACTTCGGACAAGGTTTTGGCTGTTGTCGGGGCGTGGTAGACATATCGTGAATATTTCGGCCAATATTTCAGTGGGTAGCAGAGCTGCGGGAGCTTCCCTTGCCATCGAGTTGATGGCGCTGCGCTGTTGTTAAAGGAAGACTTCGCCTAGATATTGGTGCGTTTGAGTTTTTATGAACCTGGTTTGAGCGTTGAACGGCGACTGACCAGGTAGACAACAGTCTGATCCCGCGGCCGATCATGCCGAGGTCACGCTTCGGCAAGTCTTCGCCGGATTCGAGTGAGAATCAGTACAACATTTATATTCGTGAGTTCGGCATTCGGTTCGTACATTCGTAGCTTCAATACTGTCGCGCAGAAAAATAGGACTACGCTTTTACCTCCTCAACATACTCCTCCCCATCCAATTTCTCATCCTTCCTGTCCCGCTCCTCCTCGCTCGACGACCTATCGTCGCGGTCCTCTCCCTCCGACACATCCACCTCCTCAAACACATCCGCCATTCCCTGCACGGGCACGAAGCGCGTGAGCAGCCAGTACGTGAGCGCCGACACGCCAAAGCCCGTGAAGAACGACATCTGGTAGATGCGCGTTGCGGCGAGGGGGACCGTGCGCCCCGTCGCGCCAGCGAAGCCGACCACGTTGATGAGGATGCCGGCGATGTACGCTGCGTAGGCCCTGAAGTTGATGCCATACGTATAATAGTACCACCCGTCGCGGCGATTGTGGTACAGATCAGAGACGCGGTAGTGCCCTTTGCGGATGAGGTAGTATTCCGTGATCTGTAAACCGGTAAATAAATAGGCGCGTGTGGATGCAGGAGGTGAAGCAGCGGACCATCACGCCGGCAATGCTGCTCAGGAAGACGGAGTACGCGGAGAGATATGATGTGAAGCTGTTGCTGCTCTTCAGGAGGTTCCATGGGAGCATGCACAGGCCGACGATGGCAGCAATGTACCCGCCGCGACGGATGTTGATGAACCGCGGGAAGAGCGCGGTGAGGTCGCAGCCCGCACTGACGGAGTTGGCGGAGATGTTCGTTCTAGAGGGGGTAAGCTATGGAGACAAGAAGAGGTCTGGGGTAATTACCCGAGCTAGAAAGGAATAAAATTTAGTTTTAGAACGTTGGAAAAAAAAAAGCGAAAAGGTTACCTGCGCGATTATGAAAGACGCAGAGATAAACCAGACCTGCAAACACAAGCATCAATACGCGAGGATTCCGATACATAGAGAAACATACACCAAAGCGCGTCGCGCTCGACGGAGAATCATCGAGGAATTTTCCAAGTAGATCAATAGGCGACCAAACCGCCTCGCCGTAAATGGTAACGGACGACGACGACACGATGATCCCAATGAAGCTGACCAGCGAGAACGTCAACGGCACGGAAATGAGCTGCGGGAGGAACGCAGCCGCCGGTGTTTTCGCGCGCGAGGCAAAATCCGGTGCGTTCCTACAGACACTCAATTATTCCCGCCTAAATGCCGAGGAGAGCAAAAAACAATTACGTGACGAGCGTGGCCATATTGCTGATGCAGGACATGAGACTGGAGACCATGGCCCACCCGAGGTCGTTCCCATGGAGGGTGGAGGGCTGTCGGATGATGGGCCCGACGCCTTTGGCTTTCACGATGCACCAGATGAAGAACGTTATGCCCGCAGTCGGCGCGACAATGGACTTAACGGTGAAGAGGTGGCGGCTGCGCGTGGGTAAGAAAAGCCATCGAGTCGTGTGCGCGCTTCGGACAACTGCAAGCGACTGACATACATTTGATGAATGGGAAACCAGATAGCGGGAAGCGAGATAAGCCAGAACAAGAAGAAACACATGAAGTCTTTTGTGGTCGTGCCCGACGAGGCGGGGAGGTGGTTGGCTGGGGGTTGGGTTGCGTTAATTACGGGGTATTCCACAGAGGGGATACGCACGGATGTCATTAACGCTGGGCCACATCGCGCGCAGCATCACCAGCATGCAGCTCCCGCCGATGCTCGCCTGCACCCCGTACCAGATGCTAGTAAAAAAAACTCATCAATAAATGGGCTTTACACGGGGGAGGCGGCGCACCAGGCCATCGCCGCACGATTAAACGTCGTCCACAAGCTGCCGTAGAGCCCAAAGCTGGTCCGCGCGACGACAGGGAACGTAATGTGGTATATAGCTCCGGGGCGCGCGTTGAGGACAATGAACGGCGCGACGATCCCGTAGCCGATCCAGACACAGATCCAGGCCTGCCACCACGAAAGCCCGAGCTGTACCATCGAGCTCACGATCATCCATCTGCAGCGCGAAATGTGAGTGGCCAGCCGTCGGTCAGGCAGGTAGGTGACACGGACGTGTTGACGTTGAAACTGTCTGCGACCCAACTGCAGAATTACGACCCGGTTAAGAGGCAGATTGAATACATATAGCGGCGGAAACACGGACAAGGCAAAGAAATTGAACGAGGCCCAGGTGCGCTTTTCTTCTGGCACAGGGCGCAAGTCCTCATTCTGCGATAGCACGCGAGTTGAGCTACGGGTTTCTTCTTGTCCTGCGAGCTTACCGTTAGAAAGAGCTGGGCGTGCGTCAGGCCTGGTTCGTGCGCGACTTCGAGACGCTGGAGAAGACCCATAGGGAACCAGTGAACAGGCCGTGGGCTCGCAGCTGTTCTTATAATACTTCAGAGGAGCCGATGGAGCGAAGGAACCATGCTTGAGGCGAGATACGGCTTGCAGAGATAAGGAAGAAGAGATTTTCACGGAAGCCATTTGGAGGCAGAGGCCACAAGGTATATATTGACGGCCGTGAGACCCAAAGGAAACTTGGTCAAGGTTGGGTAGGTTGGTAGCATTGTCGATGAAATGGAACCTGCGGCGGCTAGCGAGAAGACCAAATTACGCCAAGATAAACTAAACCACAGGATTTTGAGCAGCGAGCGGGCAGCGAGCGAGCGGCGAGCTACTAGTAGGGAGACGAGCTCAAGGCAACTTGAAGTTCTCAGTTGAACTTGAAGGAACGACTCTGAACGACTAGAGGGTGTAAGCAGGATTACAGTAATCGCAAAACGCGATGGCGTGATGCACGCACGACACGACAGGTCACAACACAGTCACATCACACTACGTTGGAGGTCAAACAAAGAAAAAAGAACAGCAGACTCGTCTAGGCATAGACATACAAGCTTATAGTGTACGCGTATCCTAAATACGTTTTGGAAACTGGTGTACATAAATTAAATAAATGTTCGCGATCGATATCGATCTAAATGTTATGTGCAGAGAATAAGTAGATGCGGTAAATGAGATTGATGAATAGATGCAAGAGCCCAGATAGCGTGTGCGTATGATGTGTAGAAAGTACATTGATGGAGCATAGCGTGGACAAGAAGCAGCATCGCGAGGAGGAGCAACGCTCGACTCGTCAGGCGGCGAGGTTGAGGCGGGGGACGGCGGTGAGGGACGGCGAGCGGCTCGAGACTTTTCTGAAGCGCTCGCTCGACGGGGACGGGGTGGTAAAGGTAAAGGCCGAGTAGATGTGCCGGCGCTCGGGCGTGGTGAAGACCTTGGGCTCGGAGGCTGCTCCAGCGGGCGGCGTGCTCACGCGTGCAGAGGAACCAGAGGAGTGCGAGGGCGAAAAGTAATCGCGGATTTCGGGCTCGGTGGAGGTGGCCTAGAAGAGAGTTAGCAGCTGCAGCGCACGGAGAACAGGGCGACAAACCTTGCGGAACCTCGCGCTCTCCTCGGAGGTGAAGGACGCGAGAAGCGAGTTGACGTCAAACCGTGCGTCGTATGCCTGAGTAACGTCCGCCAGGGGCGAGACGGTGAGCTCGTAGCAGCGCGAGTCGATGTCGGCCTGCAAGACGCGGTCACGGACGGCAAGGTCCTCCTCGTCAAGCTTGGGCAAGGGCGAGACACGGCGCGATGGTTTCTTCGCTGTCTTCCTCGCCGCCTTGCCGTCCTTCCTTCCCTTGGCCGCCGACGAAGACGCAGCCCGCACCTTCTTTCCCTCAGGCTTGTCCTCCTTGGACTCCTTCTGCTTCTTCGCAACGATGGTTTTGGTGGCAAGGACATTCGTTTTGCGCTTCTTGGTGGCCGTGGTGTCGGAGACTGGGGCACAGCGCTCGCCAGTGACGGGGTGGAGGTTCTCCTTCTCGATTGTGGATGCCAGGACCGCTGCGGATGTCGCGGGGAGGTTGGGATCGGGGGATGACGATGCGAGAACGGTGGATTTCGGTGCGAGCGTCGGTTTCGCGTCGACCTCAACATCGGCGTCGCAGTATACGGTGAAGGAACGGGGAGCCATGATGGTAGAGGAGGACGGAGGGAGAATTAATGGACGCAACGGCGGCGCAAATGTGGGAGTGGAGGAAAGGAATGTTCGACTTCCCGTTATTTGTCTGTATTTAACTGTCCGTGTTTTCGCAAACAACGCGAACGCGTGCCATCACGTGCCATGGTCTAGCCGCCTCCACAGACGCCCATTGTCCAAGAGTAGAAATTGTCTCAGAAACGCGGAAGCCACCTCCATTCTTCTCAAACCGGGGCTGGGTCAACCCAAGAACATGCCGAGTGGCGGGGCCACTTCAAGCCATTCAGGAGTCGATTCTTCCCTGGCGCATTCAGGGACCACTATCCACATTGTTGCCAGCATTCCCAGGTGCATCTGGCAAACCTTACTGCTAGATTCAATGTCCAGATATGCGTACCTATTCATCTCTGAGCAACCCACCCCAGCAAATGTCGCTACACTTCTTTGCTCAGCTACCAGGCCGCCCAGCTCCCAATTGAACTATGGTCCACTGCTTCCGGCTCCACCTTGGTCCTCGAGCGGAAGTAAACTACCTATCAAGCCCGCGGACGCACTTTCCACTCAATGTAGTCTCACATATTAGGGGTGTTTCAAGCGGCTCAACCGATCAAATATTTTTTCCGCTCAGAGATTTTCGCTGCCTCTGATTCAGTTCTTGTGATCGCTCTCAAGAGAAGATTCGCGGCGAAATAATGCCGACTTCCGCTTCCTGTCTCGGTCGAGAGACGCATATAAAGTGAACACTGCGCCCCTTGAAAGCCTGTGGACGTTTTCCTCCCATCTCCCTCCTTGCGTTTCTCGCACCCCGGGACTTACGACGATCGAAAAGTGGTGCCTCTGACACCCACGATTCGCCAATCCATCGGAGCCTAACGTGGTTTGTTTCACGACCTCATGTTTTGCACGCACAACCAGGACCTCATTCATTGTTGAATAAAAGTTGCTGGCCATTTGCACCTTTGCGCCTAACCCGAGGCCCTCCAGTCGTTGACCTCTCGCTCGTCGCTCCCTCTATCGACCAGCGTTTACCGCCATGTTCGTCCCTCACGACCGCTGTCCTTCAACCGAGCCCACGCACCCACCTCCCGGTACCCGCATCGACAATGGCGCCCTCGAGCTCGTCGAGGTTCTCGGAGTCGGTGGCTACGGCGTCGTTTACCGTGCGATAGAGACCCGCTCCCCCATCCCCCGCCAATACGCCGTTAAATGTCTTATTCACTCGCAAACGACCGTCACGACCCGCCAACGCCAACTCCATATCCGTGAAATTGCCCTGCACCAGCTCGCCGGTGCGCACCCCAATGTCGTGACCCTCCACCGCGTCGTCGAGGAGGGCAGCCACACGTATATCATTATGGATTTCGCACCCGATGGCGACATGTTCTCGCAGATTCTTTATGGATGCCGGTACCTCGGAAACACGAGGCTTATCAAGCACATATTCAACCAACTCCTCGACGCCGTCGAGTACTGCCACTCTTTGGGTATATATCACCGCGACTTGAAGCCGGAAAATGTGTTATGCTTCGATGGTACGTCTCGTCGCTTTGGCTCGGCATTCGTCTTATGTTCTGCAGGCGGTTACAGGATCGCAATCACAGACTTTGGTCTTGCGACGACGGAGAAGCTCAGCGAAGAGTTTCGAACGGGCAGCGTCTACCACATGAGCCCAGGTTCGTTTTCGGACCTTCTTTACCATGCATCATACTGACTCGTTTTGCAGAATGTCAAGGCGGGGAGTTTGCGCCCTCGGGATCGTACTCTCCGATGTTCAACGACGTCTGGTCGCTCGGGATCGTACTGCTCAACCTCGCAACGGGTCGCAACCCATGGAAGGCCGCCACACTCTCCGATTCTACCTTCCGCGCGTACCTCCACAATCCCTCCGAATTCCTCACCACTGTCCTCCCGATATCATCCGAGCTCAACGCCGTCCTGGTGCGCATGCTCGAGATCGATTGGCAGCACCGCATGAAGATTCCTGAACTGCGCGTCGCGCTGGAGCGGGTCAACAATTTCTACTCTGATGGTGCTGTCTTTGACGGCAGCATGGCACGTTGCCCTTGGGAGGTCGGCGTTGACCTCGAGGCCTCCACGTCTGCCAAGGAAAGCCCTCCCCATCGCCGGCCCCAGTGGAGCAAGGAGTCCAGCCTCGTCTTCATGCGGCCTGCGGCCACGGGTAGCGACTCATCTTCCAGCACGCAGTATTCGTCCTGCGGCGCGACATGGGCGTTCGACTCGCCCACCTCGTCGGATTCTGGCCACATTATGGACGACAAATACTTGTTCGAGCGGCCACGGACTCCTCCCCCCATCAAAATGCCCATTTCTCCCATCTCGCCATGCTCCTCAGCCGGCCAACAACGGGCTACATTCCTCGTAACCCCAAGTATCGTCGACTTCCCACCGCGGCGTCAACCGAATGGCGCTCGTAAACCGGCACCTCTCACTATCAACACCAACTGCCTAAATCCGGAATATTATTCGGCCAAGGACAGTCTCGATTCGGCCTCGACTGGATCTTCAGTTATGCAGACGGCTGTGGACGATGACCCTTACGCGTCTTCCTTCTTCCTCGCGTCTTCCAAGATTTCCATGGTTGATACAGAGGATCTTGGGGTCGAATCGGAGGACAAGGAGATGACATCGCCCATGTTGTGGGGGTACTCGGCGGAGGACATGTCACGATACTGTTCGACCCAAAGCTCTATCCCGGTACGGCCAAAAATATACGACGACAGATCCGCCACTCCGTCGCCCGACACGGAGGCGGCGGTGTGGCATGATCAATGTCAGTTTTCCTCGTCCATCTACGCCTCCGTTACCGACGCGCTTCCCCCACCAAGGTCCGACCTTCCCAAAAAAACCCACACCGATGACACCGCCAAGGCGCCGCTCCGCCGCCCACTTCATTTCTTCCCCCGTTCTGCGACCGCGTCGGGGCCTCCGCTCGCCGGGGAAGGAAAGTCTATGGAGCCATTTCAGTCGTTTATATTTCATCAGACGCCTTCTTCCCCGTCTCTCGAGACTTGGTCTACATTTTCGCCGACTACAGCGTCGACACCGCCCGCGGCGGCGGGAGTACCCCGCCGCACCCCTGGTGCCGCACCGCTTCGCGTAATTCGCCCTTGGTTCCTTCGTGCCAAGCTGTTTGGGTCTAGTGGCCCCACTGATTGCGGGAGATGATCTCGCTGTTTTCGACGACGAGGATGCCAGTTGTGCTCTTCGATGCATTTTTTATTGCTGAGCCGCCGTAGTGTTCGGACGTCTCACTTGAGGACATATGTATTTGTACCCGGTGTACCACAAGTTCGTATTTCTATGTAAGCTATGTTTATGGTCACCAAAAAGAACGACGTCTGTTTACCATGCTCTCCACGTATGAACCATCCTCGATAAGTGGCTACGGGCGCGCAAAGATCTGCAGATTTTCAAGCCCCGAATGATCCGCGTCGTTACGTACTTAGAACCAAGTACAGGATCACTACCGAGTAATCAGCCGCACTGCTTTCGCGCCGACGTGCGGTTACCGCGACTCGGACCTACCCTCTGCTGTACTTGTGTACAGTATTGTATAAGTTCGGGGATGCGCGTGGTGTTCATGACGTCCCCGTAGGTGATTTCGGAGCTAGCGTTTCGGCGATTTCCTTCATATACATAGAGGCAACATGTCGGACGTCGCCCATTCAACTCCCAGCCCGCTGTTAGCCTGCCATGGTATCCTCCAAGCCTTGGTCAACCTCAATCCCAATGTCTCTGCTAGTTTCCCTCATCAAACACCATGCTGGCGACCTCAGAGTATTTTCCCTCAACACCCAAAGGCCACAAGTCACGCCGGGCGTAGCACGGGTCCCTCTGGAAATAATTATTGAAGTCGCCGAGAAACTAAGCAGCCCGGAAGACATCCTTTCCTTAAGTCTAACTGTACGCTGCTTTGACGTTGATTCCACGCCATGTGCTGACGGTGTACCAGTCAAGCAGCGTCTATGCCACGCTGCTGCCTGTTCTCTACGCGTCAGTGGACTTGCGTTCAAGCAGGATGTGCCGAAATGTCATTGAGATGCTTGTCGACGGGCGATCGGATGTAACACGCTATCTTCGAAAATTGGTTGTGCGCCCAAACCATGTCGACCGCCGCACTCCGCAGCCCGTCAAGCCTATCGACGAGGCATGGGTCGTCCAGTCCTTGATCATATTGGCGACGAGCGGACGTCTCTCACGGCTGACCACATTTTTCTGGGACGGCTCGGAGGTGCCGCAAGACGACTCGCTGTGGTCTACCCTGCGGGCCTGGTAAAGCAGTTCCTTCATTCAAAAGTGACAACTGCTAATGAGATTAATAGCTGTCCAAATCTCCGTAGTATTGGCAGTAATGTCGGTCCCAAGTCGATCAATCCTGATAGCGAGGTGGGCCCCATCTTCGAGTTATATTCTTGGTCGCTGAGAACCTGTCAGCTCTTTCGTTTCAATGACCTAGCCGGTTTCTCGCTAACAGCCAAGACATTGCCAGACGAGTGGGGCAAGTCGCTCCCTCATGTGGTGCAATATTCACGGTCTTATGCGAATTTCTAGACACCTTCTTGCCTCCGGAGCCAGAGCTTCCCGATCAGCTATGGCAGATGCTCATAGTGCGCAGCCCGCGGCTAGAGCAACTGAGAATAGACGTATCGCAACGGTCTCGACGCGTCTGGGATACGCGGCGCGTGGTCGACGGTCGTTGGCCACAACTGCGTGATCTGGAACTAGGGGACTGCTCAATGGCCGGGAACGGCTCATCCCGAATATACATGGAGACACCCTTTATGCGGTTCCTTGCCCTGCACCCCGCCCTGGAGCGGTTGCGGCTCCCTTCCCTATCCTCTTTCCCGCGCGCAATCATCCTGCCGCCCTCCTCCCTTCCCAACCTGCGCGAATTCTGCGGAAACCCTGCACATATCAAGGGCCTCCCAAACCTTCCCCACATCAGGACCGTGACCCTGGTACACCAGCCGCTGTCAGAGAAAACGGTCTCGCTCGTATGTGGGACGCTAAAGCACATGCGGTCCTTGACATCCTTGTCTATCTGGCTGCATCTCGATGCTCAAAGCGATCACTACGCAGTATTCCGCAACCTCTTCGACTCGTGCCGCGGTCTCAAATCTCTGGACATCGCCTGCTCTGAGGCACCCTGGGAGATGGTGAGTCTTCCCCCCAATATCAACCCCATCAACGCCGCCCTAATATCCCTCTCTAGCAAGAGTTTATCTCCGCACTGCGGGGTTCACGCATCGAGTTGACCAATCTCACACTAACGCGTGTCGAGCGCGCTGCCAGTGAGCCCGATTTGCGCAAAATAGCGACCCAGCTGGCGGCAAAGAATCCCTCTTTGTGGAAACTTAGCCTGCGGTATTCGTTTACCACATGGGTATTTCTTGATTCTATTCCGTATGTGAAAGTGGGCAACTTTGTGGTGAAGGACCGGAGTAAACAGGGCAGTCCTGTGGTCGTGCTGGAAAAGACGGCGAAATGCAGTCGTTACCGGCGACTCTCTTTCCAACTATCTAGATGGATCTGATGCCTATTAATGTACATTATCAGCCTTTATATTTGAAACATACTATACCAATTCAACCCCAATGCATAGATGTATTCGACCAGGAGGGATCTAACCGTTTTGAGAAAGAGAGAGATTGAGATTCGATGAGCTACACTCTTAGATCGATTAACCTCCGCCCTCGCTCGCGCTCAATCTGATTCTTGTTTCTCAGCCCAGTGCCCTTCCACGACTTGCGCCCGGGGCCCCCGACCCCGTCGCCCATCCCCAGCGGCGCGTTACCAGCGTGAAGCAGCCGCAACGTCGCCTTGAGCACCCCGATGGGATTCCGACTGCCCCACACCTTCGCGCTGATATCCTTTATCCCAGCTGCCGCGAGCAAGTGATGGATGTACGGGTTGCAGCGCAGCCCAAATCCGACGGGGCGCGGCCGCAAGATGACGACGGTCGCACCAAACTTGGTGTGCACCTCCGTCCAGATCGTACGATCCTCGAATCGCTCGACCCAGTCCATGTTGCGCACGGCGTCGCGGTAGGCTTTCACGCCTGCCGTCTCGGCGGTTGAGTGCTTGCCGAAACCGAGTCCGACCATCCCGTGGCCGTCCCCGACGATGGTGACGCGCACGATGCGGGCGATTTTCCCCTTGCCTGTTTGCTGGCTGGCATTACGAAACATAATGGGATAGGTTTGGAGGCGGGCCATTTGGCCCGAGGTGATGGGCAAGTTGTCACCAAGGTTAGTCCCGGTCTCCTCTACATCGTCTGTCTTTGTCGGCTCGTACTTGGGGTCGTCAAAATCGAACGAGTCGGCGTGGAGGGCCTCGGTGAAGATCGAGTGGTGATTGCGGATGACGACCCGGTTCTGGAACTGGTTGTCTTTGGTGGGAGGGATGTCAAGGACGTCGCGCGAGTCCAGAAGGGGGTCGCGCGTCATGAGGTCTGGCCACTTCTGGCGTTTGGCCCTTGCCTCTGCCTGCACTTGATGAGGTGTCAGCTGGGGAAGTAAAATATGTCACATGTCTCACCAATTTCGAGTTCTTTTTTTGTTGCCGTCACAATCTCCTCTGTTCGAACATGAAAAAGGATAGCTTTATAACATTGGTGAAACGTACCTATTTCCGAATTTTCTTGTTCCCGCGTGGCGGGAGTCTCATCGTCGGGCTTCGGGAGGAGACGTTTGAAAACATCGAGTCGCCGGATTCGAGGTAACCGCGGCTCGGTCTGGAACTCGAGGTGAACATCCTCGTCGTACTTTGCAAAGACGGCGGCGATGTCGTTGAGAATAGCCATGTCCTCGTTGAACACCGGGACGACAAGTTTATCGAGGAGCGCGAACAGCTCCTTTCGGTCCTTGTATTCCATCCCATTCTTGATGATATATTGGACGTCGCGGGTGCGTAAGTGGGCCGCCAGTTCGTCGAAAGGAGTGTCCTGGTAGTAGTAACCATAATTTTCTGGGAAACGCGTCAATAACAGAAGAAGAAAAATGGAGGGATATACGCACCTCCCAACGATTCTTCCCAGGGAGAACTGGATGAATCTTCATCGTCTACGAATAGCCTGTTATTTCCGTTTCTTTGGATGCCACCAGACACACATCGCACATACCTGAGGAAGTCGGGTCGTCCGAAAGTGTGATTTGTTCTGGATTGTTCAGATACCACTCCACGCCGACGTTCAAACGCGAGAGCGGGCCATTATACGTCGCCAGGCTGTCCTCGATCTGCTCGAGCTCCCACTTGTCGGTAGTGGACAGGATGAGTTGCGCAACGCGTTCCGCGACATCTTGCTCGGACCTGGTCTCTGGATTGAGGTTGGCTAAGCGCTCCCTGAAGAGTGGGTCTCCCCGCTCCTCCATATTCTCGCGAACGGATTCCTCGAGATTTTTGAGGGTTTCGGGGAAATTAGGGTCAGTAGCCTCCATTTCCTCGAGTGCCGCGAGTATATCGTCGTATTTGTCGAGGAATGGTGTGTTGTCCACTGGCGTTCGCGAGGTCGTTGGGCGGTCGGATTGCTCCGATGACGCGTCTAAATTTTGAAGAAATCCCTCTTCACCTTGGACCTCTTCGAGCCGGCCATCTTTGCCCTCGAATTCCGCGTATAGCTCGGCATCACTCTCCTCCTCTATTCCCTGAGCAAACTCTTCGAATGACATGGGTCGCCGATCGCTGTTTTTTTCCGCCCAGTCAACATATTGCTCGTATTGTCCCTCCACGTCGCTCTCCCCCTCCTCCATTTCCCTTGTAAACTCCTCGAGCGTCAAGGGCGGCCGATCGTGGGCGGCATTGGGCCTGGTTTTTTTGACCAACTCAACGTATTGCGCATAAAGCGACTCGGTAGATGGTTTCAAGGAGGAGTAACGCCGCAGAAGGGGTGCGCGTCGAGCCGCGAAGACAATTGACCGTCGTCCAACGAGCCTTACAAGTCTGTTCATGGATTCATGCCAAAATTTGTGGAAGGTGATGCGAAGCAAGGACAAATCAACCGGGCCGGCGGACCGCCTCTTCCGTTGCTCTTCGTCGTCGCCCGCCGAGATATTGGCAGAGATATTCACGCTGTGGGCTGCCTATACCTGGGAGGGTCATCGCTGTCTACTCCATGTCTTGTTGAAAAAATTCGTGAAGAGCTACAATGATTTAAGTACTACAGAGCTCAATTGAGAGCTCAAGTCTTGAAGGACAGACAATGGGAGTCCTGATCATGATACATGCGCTGTGTTTACATTTAAATCGATGCTGCTTCAAAATTGCCTGTCAACGCCTCCACCCCCGGTGCATCTACTACAGAAACCACCTTTCGCTTGCCCTTCGTGTCCTCCGCATAATTCTCATAAAAGTTGTTCTCGTCCTTCCCCGTACCGTCCCCATCCCCCCGCCTGCCCGGCCCGTCCCAGAAGTGGAAAGCCTGGCTGTGGACGCCGTACGACGCCGGTACGACCTCAAGCAGATCGCCCCGCGCGATTTCGATGGCCGGGATCTCGGACGCGGGGAGCCCGATGAGGTAGGCGAGTAAGCAGCGGATGACGGACGCGTGGCCGATGATGAGAAGGTCCTCCCTCTCGCGCTCCAGTTCGATCAGGACGGGTTCGAGGCGCACTAGAGAAATCTGCGTGTGAGATGAAAAAGCTTGGAAGAGGAAGGATCTTTACCGCTCAAGTCGTGATAGCTCTCCGCGCGCGGCGCCCTGAACGCGTAGGGGTCTTTGGCGAAGCGTTCCCAATCGGCGGGATAATATTTCCGCGCCTGGTCCGGGGAGAGACCGTCCCAGATGCCGGGGTTGATCTCGGACATCTGAGGCTTCTCGACGACCTTGACGTTCAGCGCAGGGCTGGAGACGCGGGTCGCGGTCGTCATACCATCCGGGGACATCGGTTCCGGGAACAGAGTGTCGGGGGGAGCAGCGAAGGCAGAAGCCTGGGCCGTTGCGAGGAAGGGCCAGGCGGTGTGGTGTGCTCTGCGGCGAGTGGACGTCCAAATCTGGGACAATGGGTTAGGGAGAAAAATAGAGCATTGATTGAAGTTTTTACCACCAGGCGACGCTCGTGGACGCCCTGCTTTGCGCGACGCTCTAGGACGAATTGCTTCAATCGCTCGGCGTACTCCCAACCGGCGGGAGATAAATCAGAATCAGCTTTGAAAGAGTGCTCGATGAGAGATTGGCCAGACTACTGGCGTGAGTAGAGGCAGAGGAGCCAATGTGAAAGAAGCATACTCGAGCAAAATAAATCGTCCGATATCTGTTGTGGATGTTCATGAGGAAAAACACGATTCTTGACTGGAGGTATCCTTGAATATCCTATTCGCATGTCAGACGAACAGGATAGGCAGTTTGGTGTGCACTGACGTTAACCATGATCTTTTCGCCAACCTAGACAGGGCATTAGCAACTGCATTGACGGATGTTTGCAGCCAAGTACATTGATTATGCGGATGAACGGCCAAGTCGTTTCTTCCACAGGCTCGTAATGTTTTTCGTGGTCTCTAATTCGACGGTAATAATCTTTGACGGCCTCGTCGGGATTCCAGCTACGGTACTAAGCATATTTAGGGTCGCGATGAATAATTAAGGACGACATACATCCGGAGAAGATATCTTGACGCTTCTAATATTTCGTTCGATTATTTCTTGGTTATCGCACAGAGATTCTGAACGAGATTCAGACGGCTGAAGGGGCACGCGAGATGGAAAAAACGCACCAAGTATAACGACATGGATCCCGGCTTTGTCGAACTTTTCGGCGAGAGTCTGGCGTGCAGCACGCGTGCCATTATTTGCGTCGTATATGACAACCTGCCCACCGTCCTCAAAGTAGTCCCAGATGGTCTTCTCACAACCGCTAGAGACCTTGATCCGAAGCGCCTGAGTCTCGGGAGTTTTCTCTCCTGTTCAATTTCCGCGGTTAGCCTTGCATTACGACCCAGTTCAAGACGAGCCTAGCGTAAAATAATCCGGTGGCAACTTCTGTGCCCCTCCCAGCGTCTTCCGGCGGTAATCTCCAAGGGAAACGACCTGAGTTTTGACGCCCATCCATCTCAAATATCGTTCAAGAGCGCGAGAAATATGGGTTTTGCCACGAGCAGGCAGGCCAACGGTGACGATGAGGATCTTCCCCGCGTGGAAGAGTAGCCCAGAATCTGTAGTGTACAACGGAGCGACCATCGAGGCAAAGGATAAGGGATGAGCGGACCGACGGCTATACGGCGGCCCGGCATGCTGATGCAGGCGTCCTTACTTACGCTTTCTTTTTTTGACTGCAACACCACACTGTAACCCACCAGCGCCGAGTACGGGTCTGAGGGTGTTTGCATATTACTGCATTGTGCGTACACCTGCATCCAGTGTCGCGTTAATATTGCATGTATTCACCCACCGCAGACGATGCAAATTTTATGACCCATATCCTACAAACTCGAGGACTCCATAAACTCTTTCAAACTACTTTCTTTCACAACCCCGGATGGCTTCTGCGGTTCGTCTGAGCTTCCAAACTCTCCCTCTCTTTCCCTCTGACGTGAGGGAACTAGCTCGCGATGCAAAACTTTCTCCAGTACTCGCACAATTTCAGACCAACCGCGGAGGAGCCGGAACCCCGACCTCCTCCTTGAATTGGTTGAAAGGGGGCATTACAAGCAAGCCGAACGCCTTCGACTCAATATGGCGTCGGATTCTATTCCAATTGAGCCCAATCCCATATATGAACTTGCTGCGTTGGCAAAAATACGCTGGCATGCGGCGCAGGACCGCCAAGGGTTCTTAACATGGCTGCAGCTCGTCCCGGACAACAAAGACCCATCGCAGATCGGAAATGGGCCATTTAAAAAGACCTTCGAGCTTTTATTCCGGACAGGCAGGCCCGCTAAAAACCTAGACTTGATCTCGGAATTCTGCCTTATTTGCGCCGCGAAGGGGTATCACCAACTCGTCTGGGATGATCTGGTTGATCTCATGGGCAAGTTTCAACGGCCTAACATTGCCATGGAATTTTTTCTGGCATTCGAAGCTGCAATGCTGCGATATTACTCGAAAAATCATCACGGATTTGTCGAGGAGACTGCTAGCCGGCAACGGCACCTGTTGATAATGTTTTGCTGTGATGTTGGGTGGCTCGATGAAGCAGTGTGGCTAGTACAGGATACGTCGGCCCATCTCAGCAAACGAGCTTGCGAGCGACTCATATACCTCCTCCGAGTCCGGCAGGGCGAGTCGGATTTGGCCAACATTTCCCTGGTTGAGGAGTGTCTCCAGAAGCAACGTCAGGCCCGTACTCCCACATCCAGCCATGCATCCCACTCGCCCTCCTCACCGAAGGAGTTCTACTCCACTCGAGCTATAATCGAAGGCTTGCGAACCCATCAATCGCGAACTTGGATCGCTTCCCAGCTGAGGAACGTTAAACGCTTGCTCTCCCAGCGGTCGCTCGTGCTTAGCCGTCCACCCGGCAATAGTCTGCACTCGTTTATGGCGCATTATAACGCGTGCAGGCACTCCACAAACGGCCTCTCTACCCTCCGGAAACGGGCCCTCGTCGTGTCGGACCAGTGCAGCTACACCTGGCTCTGCAAGGAGATGTTCTACCTCCACGAGGCACGCAAGTTCGCCGACATCATCGCCCTCTTCGACGCCAACTTCGAGCCGTCGTTCCTCCCCCACGAGCCCTGGCTTCTGCTTCGTGCCCATGCCCCAAGCGGCCTGTACGAGCGCCACGTCGTGCCCACCCGGCTCGAGATCTCCGGCGCGGACGCGTGGGTCATATGGAACGCGCTTGTGCGCCTCTGCATCGCCGTTGACCTCCCCACCCCGCTCGGCGTCCTTGAGATTATACACCACTCGGCCGTGCACTTCTCCTCCATGCTCACCGATCGCCAGTTCCGCGCCTTCCCGACGTCGTACACTGCGGTATTCCGCAGCATCATCTGGGCGTACGGCGAGCTGGGTGAGGTTGACAAGGCGGTGGCAGCAGCCGGCGACATGGCGCTCATTGGGAAGCTCCACACAAGCAATGTCGGGCTGGTAGACGAGCTGGCGGGGGTTCATGCGCGGGCGGGCAATGTGCGCGCGGCGACGCGGCTGCTGGACTCGGTGGAGCAGCTGGGGCTGCGGCTTGCACCATACGGAGTGCTCATGGACGCATATCTGCAAAAGGGCCGCGTGGACGAGGCGTTGAAGCTCGAGGTGCGGATGAAAGGAAAGTGTGTGTACGTCCCTGGTGAGAACTGGCGGATGGACAGCACCTTGAGGGCGTTACGCGCGGCCGAGGAGGTGGTGAGTGGTTTGCTCTTTAACTCTTCACATTCTGACCTTCTCTCAAGACATAATTTACATGGGACTCTACCGAGCGGTCGTCTGCTGCCCGCTTGCTCTTTCTGAAACTCGATCGACGAGCGGCGCATCGGCCGCATTCGCCGCAGGGACCTCTAATTTCGACGACGCCTCCCGCTGTGCCGACTTTGCGTCGCCTTTGAACCCGACGTAGTAGATCCGCGAGACATCTCCGCCCACCGAGTCGCTCTGTGCATGTCAGCGCAGAGATCTTGCGTCTAGAAGTGACTCACGAAGAACAAAGAGAGGGAGGTGATGCTAGTAAAGGCTGCCACACGAAATGGGTACTCTATCACCCCCGTCTCGCCCTCGAGGAGACTGATGTTGAGCTGCGGCGTCGTCGTCTCGGCGGCGTCGAAATCGATGATATCAGGGTGATTTGCGTATATCCGCAGATGTCGTGGGGTCACTTCTCCGCGACCTGGGGCCGTCAGTAAAAATTAGGGTAGAATTAGGAGGTGAACTCACCCAATTTCAGTAAAATAGATTTTAGCCGCACATTCTGCACGAATGGGATATGTAATATTATCTGAAAAATCTCTTCAGCGGGTTGAGCGTATCTAGACGTGTTCAGAATTACCTGGTCATCAACCCCAGAGTCCGCATATTTTAAAGTGCTGTCTCTTTCGTCCCACGGCTTTCGTCACACTTAACAATCCTTCGCGCTCTCAAACAGCTTGCCTACCTTGATGATAGCTTTGGCATCCTCTGGTACTGCAAGGTTCAAGCCGTGCACGCTTTCGTCCGCGATATGTGATCCAGAACCATGATTACGCGGTGAAGCTCACTTGTCTTTATCTATGAATCCGTACAAATTGGCGATATCTTGAATGCTTCGGAGTCAGCGCAGACTACGCAGAATCGTTTACGACGTATAACTACCAGTGCCAATTAGGTTTGAAGCCAGTGAATTTTCGGATTCCGAATTATCCGCCATTTCTTAGTAGATGGAGGTTACGCGAAAGCTTGGGAAGCTGACATAATAGGGCGGACGTAATTCAACCTGGTTCAACTCTTCTCAGGCTGTTTACTTTCTTGGCTGTTGGCTTTCCCTTGCTCTACGTTTGCGCTACCTGCTGCGATAACTAGGTCCTTTGGAAGAAAGCTCTCTTGGTACTCTACGATGGCGGAAACTACTGACAACACCACAAACTACTGGCTCCTCAAGGCGGAGCCGGATTCGCGAGTTGTGAAGGGAAAGGACGTCAAGGTCAGTGAGCTGGCGTGCAGTGCAATAGGGGGTGTTCAATTCCTGTAATTCAGTTCAGTGTTGAGGACTTCGAGGCCGCCAAAACGTCTCCTTGGGAGGGTGTGCGAAACTATGAGGCATGCAACTAGTCTCTCTTGACAGACGCTCTATTAAAACTTGTCGGGCAGGCTCGCAACTTGATCAAGGAGATGAAGGTCGGCGAGAAGGTTGGTTTACCGAGTTTCCCTCGTTCAGCGGCATAATAATAGACCGAATATTTAGGCGATATTTTATCACTCAAACTGCAAGATCCCAGGTGAGCATGCTCTAATCAAATCGAGCGACATTTTCTCTGACGTGGCATTCGTCAGGAATTGCCGCGTTTGCAGAGGTACGCTCATTTTTGATCTCCTCCATTCTCATGTGTTTATTTATTGTATCTAGGTCTCCAAGGAAGCATATCCAGACCGTTAGTTTTCTCCTTCTTCAGCCCATATCCCCATCTCATGTCCTGCCAGACACCGCTTGGGACTCGTATGCTCTTTTAAGTTCCTCCTGCGTCGGAGAGTATTAATTTCTGTGCAGTTCCCATCCCTACTACGACCCAGTACGTCGCTTCATCGCACTCGACTGGCTACCGCTAACAATCGATTCCCAGAAAACTAAACAGGATGACCCAAAGTGGTTCATGGTTGACCTGACCTTCGGGTCTCGCACCCAGCACTTTGTTCCCTTGGCGCTGCTGCGTTTTATCGCAGACTCACCGTCGGTCTCGCCCCCCGCGGGGCTTGAGTACCTGGGTGACGATGGTGTCGCAGCCATAAAAGGTACATACCCTCTTTGACAAATTTTCAGCGCCCGTATCTGAACACAGTAGGCATGGACCTCGTTACGCGGGGGCGTCTAAGCGTGCAGCGCGTCTCCGAGGCTGCATGGACCGCCGTCCAGAAGTTGGCCAATACTGGAGGCTGGGACGAACTCGACCTCAGCCCCAAGAAAAAGACGCCAGCCAAAAAAGCAGCGGCCGCAACTGAACGCGCACCGCGTGCAGCTAAAAGCAAGGCAAAGGCGAAGAAACGCAAGGCAAAGGGGAGCGACGACGAGGATGAGGACGATGACTATGAGAGCGACGAGGAAGTGATATCGAAGACGACGAGTTCGCGGCGGAAGCGGAAGGCGGAAGATTACGAGGAGCTTCCGGCCACTACTCGACGCGCTAACCGAAGGAAGACTGAAGATTGAGGATCTGTATTTCCTCAAATATGTATGTACTAGGAAGGAGTGTACTTTTCAATCCAAGTTTCTCTCGTCATTATCCACCGCCAATTTCGAGCTCGACTCGACCTGTGTACTCAATTTATCGAGTTGAGGCCTCGAGGCCTTCCTTGCCTATTTCAGCACAATTGATGACATAACTGACCTCGCTTGGACCTGTACTTGATGCCGATTGTTCAGTTTACGCCGTTCTCGTCTCTGGTTCAGCCTGCATTCTGGCATGAACTCACCACCCTCAAGATAGACGTCTTACGCCTTTCCGACGAAGCTCTGCCGATCACTGGCTCTTATTCTGTTGGAAGGTCGGTAACAGACCGCGAAACTGGCACCGAAATCGCCCTGGGATGTAATCTGAGCGTCGGGCCCGAGTCTTTTGACAAGAATGCTGCGCAGTGAGCTCGTCGTCGCTCAAATCGATGCGGTCCGTATTCACGCTTGTGTGTCTAGACCACCTTCCGGTGCATTTGCCGCTAGGGGCCACTTCAAGAATTACAACACAATTGAAGAGTTTAAAGCTGCGGACAAGACGGCGTTGTTCAATCAGGAGTCGGAAAAAGTGCGCGTCGTCGTCCCGTCTTCGCGGAGGTTTCTTACACGCGACTTAGATGTGGGAGTCGATGGTCGCGACGCGCGATACTTCGAGCCTCACGAATTTCCTCCTCATCACCTACGCCGATCTGAAGAAGTACAAGTACTACTACTGGTTTGCATTCCCTGCCTTTGTCGCGAAACCCGCGTGGGAGATCGATGAACCTGGCTGGAAGGCGGCCACCGACGAGCTGACACACGATTCTGCAAGTTTATACACGCGTTTACCCTACAACATCCTTTTTCTTATCTCTTTCATCTCCAGCTCTCATCGATCCACGCGCAACTACGCGCCACTCCGCTCCAATTCTTCCTCGTGCGCTCCGGCGTCGAGATCGCACCAGTCGAGTCGTACTCCACCTTCTTCGCCAATGTACCTCCTGCGGAGCAGACTATTGGATTCATCGACCCGTCTGCGAGTCCCACGAGCCCGGGGTGGCCCCTGCGCAACCTGCTCGCGTATCTACACGCGTTGTACCCCGCCACAACGACCGCGCTGCGCATCCTCTGCTGGCGCGACGCAGAAGTCCCGTCCTCTCCCACTGGCTGGAAGAGCCGTGCTGGGGTCGTGCACGTTGCTACCCCCGCCGCTGCAGACGCACCAGCGCGTCCGAGCGCCGTCGGGTGGGAGAAGACCCCACAAGGCAAACTCGCGCCGCGCGTCGCGGACCTCGCACCGATGATGGACCCCGCGCGTCTCGCGGACCAAGCGGTCGACCTTAACCTCAAGCTCATGCGGTGGCGCATCCTGCCCGCGCTCAACCTCGAGAAGATATCCTCTACGAAGTGTCTGCTCCTCGGTGCGGGTACATTGGGCTGCTACGTTGCGCGGACGCTCATGGTGCGGTTTCTCCCTTTGTTTTTTGCCCTGGCTGATTTGGAATGTAGGGCTGGGGCGTGCGCGACATTACCCTCGTAGACTCGGGCAAAGTCTCGTTCTCCAACCCAGTGCGGCAACCGCTGTTCGAGTTTGAGGACTGTATCGACGGCGGGAAGCCCAAGGCCGAATGTGCCGCCGCGCGCATGAAGAAGATATTCCCCGGCATTGTAACTCTATTCCTTCAACTCCAGCATTCATCTTCTAACTTATTTGCTCCCAGAATGCCGCCGGTCACACACTGTCGATACCAATGCCTGGGCACCCCGTCCCATCGGCTTCTGTCGCGCAGGCCAAGGAGGACGTGCGGAAGCTGGAGGAATTAATCGACGCGCATGATGCTGTGTTTCTACTGATGGACTCGCGCGAAAGCCGATGGCTCCCGACCGTCATTTGTGCCGCAAAAGGCAAGGTCAGGCGTTTCCCAACTGTGACAAATATTTTTTGGGGCTAAGCAGAAACCTAGATTGTGCTCAACGCCGCGCTCGGCTTCGACACGTTCTTGGTCATGCGGCACGGTGTACGTGCGTCGACGGTGCGCCCAGACGCGACGCAGCTCGGATGCTACTACTGTAACGACATCGTCGCCCCTGCTGATGTGCGTCCTCTCTTCTTCCACATTTGTGAAACGAGTGTTTAACGATTGGCACCTCAAGTCCCTGACAGATCGAACGCTCGACGAGATGTGCACCGTCACACGGCCGGGGCTGGCCTCTATCGCGGCGTCCACCGCGGTCGAGCTGCTCGCTTCGGTCCTGCAACATCCCGATGGGTAAAATTTACACTCCCTCATGTTGGCTGCCCATCGCTTATGCGATCTGCTTTCTTTTTTTTCAGCAACCACGCCGCTGCCCCACCGCCGAACTCGGACCCCTCAGCGCTCGTCAACGCCGGGGTGCTCGGACTCGTGCCGCACCAGCTGCGCGGGTTCCTCGCGCAGTTCCGCAACCTGCATATTGTGGGCGCAGCGTATGACCGCTGTACCGGGTGCAGTGAGGCGGTCGTAGGCGCGTACGAAACCCAGGGCTTCGACATGATTCTGCAGGCGCTCAATGACGACAAGTATTTGCAGAAGCTGACGGGGCTGGACCAGCTGTATGCGGAGGGGCAGAAGGCGCTGGAAGATAATGATTGGGATGTCGAAGATGACGGGGAGGATTTCTGAGTTTTGTGGAGTGAGTACAAATGTATACCTTACTGCTTTCCAAGGCTGCTGTGATAGATTTCTACTAGATCGTGTAGATTGTATAAAGTTTTCCCAACGGCCCGTATCCTCGTGGTTCAGTCGCCTCGACTTTCTTCTGGACTCGTCTATCATCACTATCACTTTCCTGCAAGTTGAATATTAATGTCGCAGCTGAAGGGGGAAAAAATCGTGAAGTTTAATTTGGCATATATGCGCGAAAACTCACGGGAGAAGCAGCCCTGAAAAGGCGGCCTGCACAATTCCACTACCGAACGGATTGTTTGTCAATGTGAGCGCGACATGGCAACTGTGCCTCGACTGAACTCCTGATCCAGCCGGTATGCATATAATACGGCGTAAACACGTTGGTATACGTTAGCATACGTCGCGAACACGTCGCACTGCGGAGGTGTGACGCCGACGAGGGAAAAGAGGAGCAGACAAGAGCAGAAGAGGATTGCTTGATTTCTCCGAGATTTCGCCGGTTCGGATTTCCGTTCCGATTCCCGATCTCCCCAACTTTGAAATGACTTCTCCTCTTGCGTTTACTTTGTAGAAGAGCGGAGAAGCTATAAAGTGCACGTTGCGTTGGTTATAATCTCCCTTAGTCTCCCTTGCTTGCTTGATTCCTTTGCTCGCATGTCTTCTGCTATCGAACTCCACGCCTTACCAGGCCTTTCGACGGAGCCAAGCTTCAATAATGCAACAGTGTCCTCAAAAGACAGAGTCTCTGAGGCTCCCTTGGCGCAAGCTGCGCTTCCACGTCGCTCGAAGGAGCAGGTGTCTCGGGAGCGTGTTCAACTCTTCGCGCTCTATTGGTGGTGCGTGGCAACGCCGATAAAATGACTATAAGTAACGTGCTTATTGCAGTTTGTTCCTTGCTGGGTGCGTATACTATTAATTTCTTCCCTGAAATATGAGTAATCAATTAACTTGTGTGCAGGTGGAATGATGGTGCGGGCCGACTGTGTTAACTTCAGCAACTTTAACTAACTTCCTTCAGGCTCTGCTGGGCCGCTGATACCCCGAATTCAGAGAGTGTACCATGTACGGATGGTTATTTTTGCATGAACTTAATGCGACCCTTGAATCAGGTCAACTTTGCCATAGTTTCCCTTGTATTCGTTTTTGCGTGTGTGGTGAGTTCACATACCGACTCATCTGAACTGTTGCCTAGTATTTCTACAGGGATTCATCGGAGGGGCTATGATAAATGTGCCCTTGACCGATCGACTCGGCTTTGGCAAGGTACATCTGTACCCCAAATAAAAACGAAAGATACCCTCTGATTCAATTAAAATAGATGATATTCCTGGGTTCGACTATTCTTCGTTTGTTGCGCTTGTGGTTCAACCACTGCATCAGGTTCCCTCTGTCAAATTGTTGCATATGCGATGCAGGCTCCTGCGCCGCCCTTCCCCGTTTTTGTGCTTTCGTTTGTTATCAACGGTGTGGGAGTCGCAATTCAGGTATGTATCTCCCTTCACTCAAAAATCCTCCTAACCCTCGGTATTCAAGGACGCACAAGCGAATGGCTATATTGCGAGTCTCAGGCGTAATTCGGAAACCAAGATGGGTCTGTTACACGGTGCCTACGGTGCTGGAGCTTTGGTAGCGCCGATTGTCGCTACTCAATTCGCGCAAATGAACCGTTGGTCCTTCCACTATCTGGCCTCCCTTGGCGTCGCCATATCCAACACCATCGTCTTGACCTTGGTTTTCCGTATGAAGGGTCAAGACGGTAAGCAGTTTTTTTTGGCTTTCGCACGCGCTTCCCTCACGATTTATAGAACTTTTGATATCGGTCGGAGAGTCTGCCGGAGAAACAAGCACCAGCGAGCACAGTACCTTCCGCCAGATTCTGTCTACCAAAACGGTCCATCTGCTTGCCTTCTTCATCCTCGTCTATGTTGGAATAGAAGTCACGATCGGGGGTTACTGCTCGATTTTGCCCGAGCTATCGGTTGCTGATGGCCATACTTCTCCTAGGCTGGATTGTCACGTATATTATCGACGTCCGCGGAGGTGGCCCATCTTCCGGTTATGTTTCAGCTGGCTTTTTCGGCGGTACAGTTTATGGTTTGAGCATTCATGTAGACACTGAGGGGAGAGTACAGGCCTCATGACGGGCCGTATTGCGCTGTTATGGCTCAACCAGAAGGCAAGCCGCTCTTCGCCTCTCGGTGCGAGGGCTAATTCCTTCTTAGATTGGTGAACGTCGCGTGCTCTTTCTCTACTCTGTCCTCGCCATTGGGTAAGTATTTTCCTCCGCCATGCGGTCTCTTTACCCACCCTTCGCAGACTCGAGGTCGTTGTCTGGAAGGTTCCCTCGCTAATCGGGGACGCCGTCGCCGTCTCCATTGTCGGTGTTTTGCTTGGGCCTATATATCCTATAGGTACGTTCCTGCGCTGATCAGGGAATCCAAGGAATTTTTGATATCCTGTGTATAGTCATGAACGTGTCGGGGCGTGTCTTACCCCGTTGGATCCTTACAGGATCTATCGGGTGGATTGCCGGGTTTGGCCAGGCAGGGAGCGCACTCTTCCCGTTCATTACAGGCGCTATTGCATCGAAAACAGGGATCAAGGCTCTGCAGCCGTTGTGCGTCGTCCCCTTGAATGCGAATATTTTCCTTCGACTGATATTTCAGGCTCATATCCATGATGTCGCTCATGGTTGTGCTGTGGGCATTTGTTCCTAGCGCAACGCGTCGAATGGATTGAGTTGAAGAGTCCGAATCCATTGTTAAGCGCCGACAGACGGAAAAGATCGACGATCATTCGAAGATCGGCGGATCAAGACTGGATTAGATAGCACGACTTCAATTATTGATGCTCACCTGGGTTTACTGTGATGTACAAAATCTGTTAAAACAACGACCCGGTCTCAAGCATTGCGTTCGACGCAGCGTTTAACCAGTCGTTCAACGAAAAAAAATCGGCTCAGAGAATATCCTCGGTCCGAACATCCGCACCTAGAATTTATTTAAAATCATTCACCGGTTACAAAGACGACCCCACATTCATCAGCACATATCGCGGCTAGCACATATGTAAGGTTAGGAACCGTCCTTATCCACAACTTCCACCAAAAATGGAGCTATCCACAGGCGGTATAGGGCCGTCTCGGCCTGCGACCTTAGCCAGCGAGTCTTTGAAGACATTGGACGTTAAACCGTCCCTCCCAGCCAACAATGCCGAGTTCATCATGATGAGGAACTTGAATCCCAGTGCAGTGAGCGCCCCAGGAAACAACGACAGTGCTTCCCATATCAGTTCTGCTGGGACCCATGTTTTACGAGCTCGACTCCAGCTTGGGGCGATCTATTGGTCAATGTTCCTCGCAGGTTAGTCTCGATTTTCATGAAGAAGGGCGTACTTAACTTATCGTCAGGTTGGAACGATGGTAGGTTGAATTACTTCAGGCATCCGTTGAGCCCTGATGTTTAGGGGAATAGGCACCAGTGGTCCACTCATACCTCGGATGCAAAGAGTTTACCATGTAATTAAGGGGCTTCTCGACGCAACTGTACCTGGAATTCATGCCATATCCTAGGCCAGTTTCCTCATTGTGTCCTTGGTTTTCGTAGTTTCTTCTGTCGTGAGTAGTCACCGCTCGGCGTTGTGACTCCAATAATCTCACTTTGCGTATTTCTTTAGGGATTCATTTCGGGGGCGGCAATAAACATGCACTGGACTGATAAGGTCGGTTTCGGTCGTCTGATGGTGTTAGGTATGTACACCCTATTTAGTTCTCAAACGCCTCATATTAATCACTACGCCCAGGTGCCGTCTGCCAGGTTGCCGCGTACAGCATCCAAGCCCCTGCCCCTCCATTTCCCGTGTTCGCCGCGTCCTTTTTCCTCAACGGGCTTGCAATTTCAATTCAGGCGAGTTAGATATTATTACATTATCTACCAAATAACCCAGGGATTAAGAACGCACAAGCCAATGCGTATGTTGCAAGTCTCCGTTTCAACTCAGAAATGTACATGGGGATGCTCCACGCTAGGTGAACCGCCTTTTTTCGACTGCCGAAATGTGTTGAACATTTATTTGCACAGCTACGGTAAATTTCTTCATCGAATCCTCCAGTCGTAACTCACATGTACAGGTGCCGGGGCTTTGTGTTCACCTCTCGTTGCTACCCGGTTCGCGCAAATGGACCACTGGTCCTTCCACTACCTCGTTTCTCTCGGCATAGCCGTCATTAATGTTAGTATTCTATCGTTGACCTTCCGATTCCGAATGCTGGATGGTCAGTGACCAGTTTGTGTTTATCACAGTCGCTCATATTGTACAGAATCTCTGGCCCTTATCGGCCAGGCCCCAGGCGACACAAGCCCTAGTGATCGCAGCAACTTCCGTCAAATCCTTTCTCTCAAGAGTGTCCATATTTTGGGGTTCTTCGCCTTGATGTATGTTGGTGTCGAGGTTACCATCGGAGGTGAACTGCAACGACTGTCCGCTTATCCTTCCGTGTGGACTGACGATAAAGATAACAGGCTGGATAACAACCTACCTCATTGATGTCCGTGGTGCTGGTCCGTCGGCTGGATATACCACATCTGGATTTTTCGCTGGTGCGGCTTGCAATCCGCACCCTTTTTCTCCCCTCTGAAGATCAGCGTAGGGATTATGGTAGGGCGGCTCGCCTTGCTATGGCTGAATAAAAAGGTGTGATTTTTTCCCCCCGTTATCTCAGTCTGTTCTGTTCCAAACTGAGTTCTCTCAGATCGGCGAGCGACGCGTTCTTTACCTTTACGTCGCCCTCGCAATGGGGTAAGATCGCCCACCCCGCCATACGAACGTATCTCACGCTTGCGTCTCCAGTCTGGAGTTCATAGTCTGGTTTGTGCCTTCGTTCATCGGCGGTGCTGTGGCCGTCTCGCTGGTTGGGCTCTTCTTTGGACCGATGTATCCTTTGATCATGAATTCCGTGGGACGAAGCGTACCACGCTGGTTGCTTTCTGGATCCATTGGTTGGGTTGCGGGGCTTGGCCAGGCAGGAAGCGCGATTCTGCCTTTTGTAACCGGCGCCATAGCCTCGAAGACAGGAATTCGCACTTTACAACCATTGTGCGTTTTTCCGTGTTCTGAATACTGATAGCCAGTTCCTGACGACCTCGCAGGCTTATTTCCCTGATGGCCATGTTCCCTATTCTGTGGGCTTTGGTTCCGAACTCGCCACAGAGAATAGACTAGAAGGTTCACTACTCTCATCGACACATTGCTACAGTTGCAGAGTTTCTAGACTTTCGCCATGTTGGCTGATTCATGATCACGACGCGCTACTCATTATTTCTCAATTCTTGTTCTACTTCATTGCTGACGACCGTCTGCACAACGAGCGCCAATTTAAACTTCGAGCGGCTCAAGTGAGCTCCAAAACAAACAAAAAAAGTTGCTGTTTTGCAAATTGAAACACGAAGTGACTGAGGGGCCGTTTTTCCGAGGTTTCTCCGGTTCGGACTTGCGGTCCGAATACTGCTGCCACTGGCTCGTTCTTCCCAAATCTCCCTCAGGCTCTTGTCGCTCAGAAGGCGTAATCTCCCTTGCTCGCTTGATTTCTTTGTGTGAATGGGCGAATGGCTTCACTGGAACTCTGTGCCCTACCGGCCTTATCGGCGTACCAGTAAAACTTCAATAAGGCAAACAGTGTCCTGAAGACTGGGCGCCAACTGGGCGACAAACGCTATCCCCCCAACGATGGCGCGCAGTTTGATGGCCGTTATGGCGATCTCCCACAGTCGGGCGCAGGCTAGCGCAGGCTGCGCTTCCACCTCGTAAGATCAGGGGTCCTGGGACGCATTCAACATTCAACTTTAAATTCAAGTTACCGGAGATTGTCCGCTGACCCCTCTTACGAAACGAACTCAGTTTTGAATGTACAGTAAGACCCTGCATTTATCAGCGCATATACGGCAAGCATGGCGCCGTACATAAGGGTAGGAACCGTCCTTATCCTTAACAATAATATCCACAATCTCCAGCTAGCATGGAGTTTTCGCCGCTATCCACGAGCGGTATAGGCCCTGCAACCCCGGCCACCGAGCCTGTGAAGACCTTGGGCTTTGAACCCTCCCTCCCAGCGACCCACAACGAGCTCATCATGATGACGAACTTGAACCCCAGCCCTTCAGCCAGTGCAGTGAACGCCCCAGAGAACAACGACAGCGCTTCAAGTTCCCATGACAGTTCCGCTCACATTTTGCGAGCTCGACTCCAGCTTGGTGCAATCTGCTGGTCGCTGTTTCTCGCAGGTTAGTCTCGACTCGATATCCTGAAGAAAGAGATACATACTGAACTCCTATTTTCAGGTTGGAATGATGGTAGATTTGGTTGTTCCAGGCATCCATCGCGCTTCTGACGTCAGGAAATAGGCACCAGTGGTCCACTCATACCTCGGATGCAAAGAGTTTACCATGTAAGGGGCTTCTCGACGCAACTGGTTTCTGGAATTATCCCACATTCCAGGCCAGTTTCCTTATTGTGTCCTTGGTTTTTGTAATTTCTTCTATGGTGAGTGGTCGCCGGTTTGCCGCTAAATAATCTCACTGGATGTTGTTTTAGGGCTTCATTTTTGGGGCAGCAGTGAACATGCACTGGACCGATAAACACGGTTTCGGTCGCCTGATGGTGCTAGGTACTCATGATTCAGTCCTTGTAAGCCTTATAATTATCCTACGCCCAGGCGCCGCCTGCCAGGTTGCTGCGTACAGCATTCAAGCCCCTGCCCCTCCATTCCCCCTGTTCGCCGCGTCATTTTTCCTCAACGGGCTTACCATTTCTATTCAGGTGAGGCAGATATTATTGTGTTTTCTACGAAATAACACACGGATTAAGAACGCACAAGCCAATGCGTATGTCGCGAGCCTCCGGTTTAACTCGGAAATGTACTTGGGAATGCTCCACGCTTGGTGAGCGGCCGTTCTTCGATGCGGTACGGGTTAACAATTTACACATTGTAACCCAGCTACGGTAAAATTCTCGATTGAATAGTCCGGCTCGTAACTCACTTGTATAGGTGCCGGTGCTTTGTGTTCACCTCTCGTCGCTACCCAGTTTGCGCAAATGGACCACTGGTCCTTCCACTACCTCGCTTCACTCGGCATGGCCGTCCTCAACGTCATTGTTTTAACGCTGACTTTCCGATTCCGATTGCTGAGTGGTCAGTGATTGGTTCGTGTTTATTTCGGACACTCACGCTGCACAGAATGCCTCGCTCTTATTGGTCAGGCCCCGGGGGACACAAGCACTCATGATCGCAGCAACTTCCGCCAAATCCTTTCCCTTAAGAGCGTCCATGTTTTAGGGTTCTTCGCCTTGATGTATGCTGGTGTCGAGGTTTCGATTGGAGGTGAACTGGCGCAGTTGGCCGATCACTGGCATCCCCAGGTGTGCTGACGACAGACGATAGGATGGATAACGACCTACCTCATCGATGTCCGCGGTGCTGGTCCGTCGGCGGGCTATACCACGTCTGGATTTTTCGGTGGTGCGAATTGCAATCCGCGCTCGTTTTTTCTGTCTGAAAATCGGGCAGGGATTATGATAGGAAGGGTCGCCTTGCTGTGGCTGAATAAGAAGGGACGCATTCCTTTTGAAATTCTTCATTCTGTGTTTCACGCTGATCTTTTTCTCCAGATTGGCGAGCGACGCGTTCTTTATCTCTACGTAGCCCTCGCCATGAGGTAATTTAGCTCGCCGCATCATAGTACCCTAATCTCATTCCTACTTGTTTAGTCTCGAGTTCGTAGTCTGGTTTGTACCTTCGTTCATCGGTGGTGCGGTGGCCGTCTCCCTGGTCGGGGTGTTCCTTGGGCCGATGTATCCTATCATGATCTCGAGAACGTCACAAGTTGTACCGCGTTGGCTGCTTTCTGGATCCATTGGTTGGATTGCGGGGTTTGGCCAGGCAGGAAGTGCTATTCTGCCTTTTATTACCGGCGCCATCGCGTCGAAGACAGGAATTCGCACTGTGCAGCCATTGTGCGTTGTGCTGTTCGCAAAACTGATTCCAGTTTCTGACGGCCCTACAGGCTCATTTCCCTGATGGCCATGTTCCCCATTCTGTGGGCATTGGTTCCTAACTCGCCTCAAAGAATAGATTAGAATGGTATCGACTCCCCCATTCACTGCTACTCTTAGATACTCTTACATTGTTGTATCGGCCAATTCACGACGTACTGCTCATTATTTCCTAACTCGGAACAAAGCGGTTGTTTGCTCTGCTTTACTGTCGTGGTGTTTGCCAAGCTGAACCACATCAACCGCCCAACCTCCGTCGACTGGCAATGGACAGAAGTGGTGCATATGCCGCCGTTCTGGTCTATTTCGACCTTTCCCCAGATGTATTTCCATTTCGTGACCCACGGCCACAGCAGATAGAACGACGTAGAGCGGCATTGGGAGATCTTCTACTATTCGACATTCTCTTGTCGTCTGGGGGCATTCGCGAACCCGACACGCTCTATCCTCCTTCCGACATTGATTCCTTTCACCGTCTACTCGAGGCAATTCAAACTTCCCAGTATGACGCGTTGAAACGGGACTGCCTCGTGTATTTCCTGTTGAAATGGTACCAGGATGGACGGGAAGAAAAGTTCAAGATTGAGAAATGCATACCGCCGCAATTCACGACCCTTTCGGTACGTTCGCACCAAAAGTCGGTCTTGATTGCGCTAAGTGTAGTCTAGGACGCGTATTGGCATCTAGATTCGGGATATAACATTCCAGTGCGTGTTTTGAGCGTGTATATTTCTACGTCGTAGCTGATCGAGCGTCGGCCCAAGCGCGCGGTTTCCATCCTTTCAGATGCTCGTCTAAACACAGACTACGCGTCTAAAATTCTTCAAGCTATATCTCTTTCTCCCAACTCGATGCCGCTCGTCCTCAAATACGTCCGGACGGCGAAACCCCTCCTCACCGAGCCCGACGACATTGACCTATATACTGTTGCGCTCGCCGAATCAAATCTTTCAGAGGCATGGCAGTTTCAGCGAACTTTCAGCGAGAAGAATGAAACGCGACCCCGACTGCTCAAAAAAATATTGGATTGGTGCTTCACTCGTGCGTCTTCTGAGGGGAATTTTTGAACTTTGGTTAATTTGTCCTTGTAGCTGTCCCTCGCCGCAACGCCCTCGTTCAGTTGCTTGGAATCGCGCTGAGTCAGTATGAGCAGACGCTCATGCAATCATACGCGACACCACCATCGACCCTACCCCTGGCTGGCATTGCCACCCTCCAAAACTTGATATGTGTTCGGTTGATCCAAACCGGTAGATACTCGGACGCCATTAAAATGGATCGTCAATTCTCCTCCGCCTCCTCAACAAACCTAGGTCCTCAGGCAGAGCGGACGAAGATGGTACAGGATTTGTACGCTGCACTCCCACTTGCGGAGCGTGTGATCCTAGACTTGGAACTGGAGAACCCCGGCATTCAAGCATCGACAAGCGGTGGGACATCGATGTCCGCAAGTAGCAGTCGAGAATGGGACATGAGCATGTCATGGGAGGATGTGCGCGCGCCGATTCCACCCGCGGCCCCGATTACTATTCCCCCCTTGCCCACCGTACAAATACCGCCTATAGCTGGACCGTCATCTGGCATGAACGGAGTCCAGGATACACCTCGTTCCAAGTTTGGTGGCTTCGGGTCGAGCTCCCAAGCCCCTAGTGTTTTCCCGCCTCTCGCGTTCAATGCCTCCTCGTCCTCTGCACGCCCTCTCGCGCCGATAATACCCGTATCAATTGTGCCGAAAGGCACTCTTGCTGCCCAGGCCACGGTTCCGTCTGGTCGCCAACCATTAAATACGTCTACCAACGCGTTCTCCTCCCTCTCCCATTCGACCAGCCGCTTTGCTGCACCTTCGGGCTCTTCCGTGACGAGCCCCGGTCAGAGGTCCCTCTTTGATTCGGCGGGTAGAAAGCCAAACGCATTCTACCAGCCGCGTCCTTCGCTGCCGCCCGCGCCTGTCCCAGGTTTCAACGACGCTGATCCGGGAGCCGACACCGGGGGCGCCAAGGCCCGTGAAAATACCGATACTGAGATGGATCAAGATGAAAATCCCGCATCGCGGGCTGGTGGAGACGATGACGAGCCGGCCGATGAGGAGAGTTTAGCGTATTCCGTTTTTGGCAGTCAACCCGTTCGGTCCTCCAAGCGGGGCGGGGCGGGGCGCGCGCGGCAACCGTCGGTGGAGACGAAGAAGGTACCTCCTGGAGCCTTCGTTACCGACGATGACGAGCCCGAGCACGAAGCAGAGTTCGCAGACCCGCCACCTCCGCCGCCGCCACGGCAAACACGGCGGACTGCAGCGAAGACGAACGCCGCGAAGCAACCTGCCAAGACCCCAGCCACGCGAACAAGGGCTCGCACGAAGGGTCAGGAGCTAGGGCGGAGTTTACCTGGCTCGCTTATGGGATCAGAGGATGGGTCTACGGATGAGGCAGAAGAGGAGGACGGAGACCAGCTTGCGCCGCTTCCGCGCCGGCAAACGCAAGCGGCGGCTGAGGAAGGAGTGCAAACGCGGCGAAGATCATCGCGACTGAGCTCGAGCGACACGGAAAGTCGACCCGAGAAAGAAAAGGCACCGGGCCGAACAAGGACTGCCACTGGGGGCAGAAAACGGCGAACTTAATCTATATAGCTGTTCCATCTTTTTATTGCCTAATATCGCCGACAGCCTTGGGTTTATTCAGACGATGTTTGACCAGTTGTGTATAGACATTCACTATTCACTTTTACAAAGAAAGAGGGGTCATCTCCATGATCGTGAACTCTATCAAGAAAAGGCTTGAGTTCAGCAGACAATTTCATCAGACCCGTATCATCTTCGGCGCTCCTAGGGGCATTGACGCCAAGGCATCTGGACACTGGTATCATATCCCCCATGAACCCTCTGTCCAAGGATAATAATAGAGTGCGGGGGGTTTTCTACGACACGGGGGAACTTGAAGTCCCATTGCGGGAGACAGATTATGAATATTTCGGCCAGTATTTCTGTCGGCAACAGGAAGGGCAGTGGTTAGCGGCCGACGTGGCTGAACGTTCCGAGGAATGGGTTTAGTTTCAGCCCAGTTTGAGTCTAGTAATCCAGCAGGCGCGTTAGCTGTTTTGTTTTCGACGACCTGAACTTGAATCGAATTCGCGTATAAATTCGCGCGGATTCCCTCAAGCTTGAAGACGGCCCAAACAATATCAGAGTGTTCCACCGCACTACTTAGAACCAGTAACTTGAGGCTCGGCCTCGGTGTCACGGTCCGACACGGCCAGCCCATCACTCATTACGAAAACAGCCCTGGAAAGCTTCAAATCAACGCCGAAACCCTTCGATCCAAACACCTCCGACGGTCTATCTGGGGAATATTGGAAATATAGTATTACGTGGTCGCAGCGAACGCGTTAGAGGAAGCGTGGTGCGGGCTTCGCACATCTAACCCGACCTTGACGAGGACTCGTCATCACACGAAAAGGGCGATTATTCAATATATAAGTAACCAGAAATGTACTTAAAAGGGGGGTCGTAGCACGCGTACGTATTTAGGTGAAATGTGCGTTCGTTACATTTTTCGAGATGATGCAAGGCGAAGAAGCAAGAGAGAAAGAAAATCGGACTACCAGAACCCGTCAAAGTACAGCGGCACTTGCATCCGAGCATCTCGCCCACATATCCCTCTACGTGTAATTTTTAAATCAATAGCCGACGCCGTTCACCTGGGAAACGTCGAGTGAGTACCGTTCTTTGCGGAAGAAGGGAAAGAGAAGGAGGAAGAAAGGGGATGAGAGAGAGAAAACACACCTTTTCCTTCACAGACGAAATAAACTGCTGATAGCTCGGCAGCACATCCGCGCGGTCCTGAATGAGCGCACTCAGGGCCCAAAGGCGCAACGGCGGCTCCCCGTCCTCCTTGACAACATACAGATGCGGGTAGTACACCCCGCGCCGCATCTCGCGCGTCTTCTGGATCACCGCGTTGATGCGCTGCGAGAAGGGGTTGTCGAGCACCGGGAGCGTCGTCTGCGGGAAGAAAAAGATTCGTCAATAACACAATACTTGAACATGGCAAGGAGAGAAACACACCTTTCCCCCACGCAACACCTCGTAATTCGGCAAATCAAACACATCCATGATGAGCTGCGGCACCGCGTCGCGCCCAACCCAGAGGAAGATCGTCTGCCCGTCCTCGATCAGGAACAAGCCATGGCGCTCGAGGCGCTCGGACGTGAGCGGCATCGCAGGCGGCATAATCACGCCGTTCTCGCCGACAGTTCCAGCCTACGCAGGGTATTTCAATTCATCTAAAAGACGAGAAAAGAAGAAAAAATCGAACCTCGGGGGGCATCGTGTGCAACGAATAAAACGTCGGATAAAGATACGGAATCAACAGCTGCGCCGGCAACGATGTCAGTAGCGCCTGCGAATACGCCCGGATATCCGGCGGGATCTGCGCGCTCTGCCTGATCCCCACATTCTTCAGCAGCGCCAACACCAGCACCGGCAGCATCTTCAAATTCTCCGCCATCGCAAGCTGCGCCGAGGCACCCGCACCGCCGGCGGTCATGCTGCTCTTGTAGGTCACGAAGATCTCAACGAGCTTCTTGAAGATATAGTCGCGCGCGTCTTCGAGCTTGTACGAGAGCGAGCGTTCGACAGCTTTGTTCGCGAGGAGAGTGGCGATCGCGATTTGGTCCGCCGAGGCGAAGACCTCGGAAAGGTTGGAGGTGGTAGGGTAGGCGGTGGTGATGACGCGGAGGCGGCGCTCACCTGCGAGGAGCGGTCAGCAACGAGTGTAAGAAAATGCTTCTTTAGGGACCCACCGAAACACGTTGTGTGCAGCATACCCGTCTGCACTACAACAAACGGCGCTGTCAGCGTGTCCTCAATGTCAATTTCAATCGCATAGCTCTGGTTCTGGGGCACCGTCGGCATCGCAAGCAGATCCGTGGAGCGCACGAAAAAGTTGCCGTGGAAGGACGCCATCCGGAGGCCTACGACGCGTCAATGATCACTCAAACAAGAAAAAGACCGGAAAATCTACCTCGTGATGCACGCACACGGGTAATACACTCGAGCATAATCGGCATCGCCAGCACCTCCCCAAACTCATGCGCGAACTTGAGCGCATCCTCCGACCGCGCCGCATTAAACGCCGGATAATAATACGTCTGCCCCGTCGTATAATGCGGCAAGTTTGCCAAACTCGCCACATCCTGGTACCCCGAGCTGAACAAGAACATGTCCACCGTCACCTGCGCGCGCGAGCAGTCGATCGCGAACGTCTTGTAGAACGACGACGCCGCCTGTAGGAGGGAAGACTCCTTCGAAGTCCCCAGCAGCTTAGGGTCTTCGCGGTTCTTGAGCGAGCCCTCGCCCACGGACGGCAGAGAGCAGGAGAGCGCGAGGATCTTACCGCCGATGGGCGCCATGAGCTTGGAGCCGGCTTGGAGGGCGGGTCCGAGGGCGCTGCCGATGATGCTGTTATCCTGGAACATGTCGCCGATGCGCCCGAGGAGGGCCTCCAGGGCAGGGCGAGCCTCGGAGAGGTTGACGAGGAGGTCCGTGGGCTTGGGGAGGAAGACGTCGTCGATGTCCGAGACGACGAGCATGGTGGAGTCGGTAGAGCCGGGCTAGGATGCACGTCAACGGAATATTTTTTTAAGATGAAAATGTGAAAACTAACCGCCATGGAGAAAAAGTAGAGCGAGACGTCGTAGCAGATAATGCCGACTTTGACGATTTTTTCCTCGTCGGGGATACGGTCGAGGTTCTCGAGGAGGGCGCGGGTGGCGGTCGCGACCATGCCTGCGTAGTGTTAGACGCGCATCAAAAAAAAAATTGAGTAGCAGAAAGTAATCACCTGATTGAACCGCAGAATGACTGACGTCGATGAGGAAGACGTATACAGCCGCCTGCGGTGCGCGCACCATGTACTCCGTCGGCGCGACGTACTCAACAACCGAGTGGTTCAGCTCGGCGCGCGCCCAGCGATCGCCCGGCTGGTTCCGCGCCTGGTCCCAGTCGAACGTTTGGGGCACTTCGTTGGACATGTTGCACATACAGCACCGCCAGCGGTTGCCGCCGTCAATGAACTGGACGTACGGGTTGATGTACATGCGGCAGCGGCGGCAACGCGCAATGACGTCCGAGACGAGGGGAATGGGCTGGTCGCCTTCGTCGAGGGTGCGGTAGGGCGTGATGACGAGGGCGAGCGGGATCTTGACCTTTGACAGCAGGGAGGAGGTGGTGGGGACGGCGTTGAGGGTGAAGCGCTGGTAGGACGGGTCGGCGGTGGCGGTCGGGGCGGGGGAGATGCACGAGCCGGGGGGGAGGCGAATTTCCGGGGGTGGTACGTGCAGGTCCCTTGGCTCGGGCGGGGAAGTTAGCATGTTGATGGTGTTCAACTGGAACTGCTTCTGGCCGCCAGCGCCGCCCATACCCATAGCACTGAACTGGTTCGTGAGCCCGTCCACGCCAGGTTGTTGTTGTTGGCCATATGCGGGCTGCTGCTGGTGCTGGGCGTATGCGGGTTGATCTGGCTGGTAGTACGCGGGCTGGCCGCCCTGCTGGCCCTGGAACTGGTTCTCGCCCGCAAGACCTGGCGTGAAAAGCTGACCGCCAGCTGCTGGTTGTGCTTGCTGGCCGCCGACAAGAGTAGCTTCGCTGGAACCACCGCTGTAATTATAAGCGGGTTCAGTGGCGAGGGTGTCTGTGCTGTAGTACGCCTGTGTCTGGCCCGCCGCATACTGCCGCCGTTTCCCGCCGCCGTGGGCGGGGGCCACTGAGGCTTGTTCTGGTTCAGCCGCAACCTCGCCAGCAACTGGCTCCTCCCACTGGGTGTGGCTAGTCTCGGTGTCTGGTTTCGTTAGATACTTTTATGTCAGTTTCGTATTGATTTAACCTACTGATAAAAAGGTAGCGCTGGTTGGGCTCGTTCCTGTGGTATTTTAGAGTCAATTCCTTTGTATTTCTGTGGAATACACACCATTCTGCGATCCAGCCTGGGGGCAGCTGGCCTGGAGAAGCCATGGCGGAGAAGGACAAGTCTATTGATGGAGACACGCTGGCTGTATCAAAACAAAGCCAAAGAACACGTATTATTTTACTTCTTCAACTCCTGCTTCGACCTCGAGCCATGCATATGTATTCTATGAGTCGCGTCGTTTCTGATACGCCACTAAACAAGTTTCCATGGCGGGAAATGACAATATTAATTATAAATAACAAAGGAGTCTTTTAGCTCAGCGCCGAGCTTTCAGAACCGCACCCGAGATCGTAGCCTGACGCTATAGTAAGGCGCGCAAAAGATTCAAGGTCAAGGGCACCATTGTGCCAATTGAGACGATGTGCCTTCCGATTGACCTAGCGTTAGTTCGTAAAAATATTACATTACACATAATCTCGCCTAGTTAATAGCAACTCGCCTCTAATGTAATGCCTGCCTTACAGCCTTGATAATCGCAGGGACGTCGATCGGGACCGCCTCGCCATCGTTTGGCCGCGCGACCGGCGGTAACTCTTCGCCAGAGAGTTGTCTGGGCATTAATGTCAGCTATGGCGTTCACATTTTTTCAAGTAAACTACAACGCGACTAACCGATCATTCCACCATGCGACATATCGGATTCCCACCGAATGCGCGACCAGCTCCTGTTCACGCGCGAACGTCTGTGGCGGGAAGAACTCCATAAGTGTCGTGTGCGGCGTGCGCTGCATGTACACGCTGTCCAGCAGGTCGCTATCGTGTACTCCCAGCATCACCTACGTTTCGTTTCAGTATTTAAATACATACAGACGCGCGAGAAAGACTTACAGACGAGCGCACAATTGCACCCAGCCTTTCGCTCCACGACATCTCCTCATCCACATTCGACACAACATGCACCTCATACCCATGGTCGCGCTCCAACTTCTGCAGCGCGCCCACCAGCGCCAAATGGTCCGCCTCGCTCAGCCGGAGCCCATGCGTCTGGCTCTGCCGGTGCACATACGTTACCGTCTTCTTCTTCGGCGCCTTCTCTCCATACACATCGAAATATGTCGCGAGCGTGCGCCGTACGGGCTCCCACCAATGCGGCGACCCCTCCTGCCCTAGCTTATTAAACGGCGCAGCATAAACCGGCTCATTCGGCTGCACCCCCTCCCGCGCCGCCGTTCGATCCGCCACCACCAGCCGCTCGACGACAAACGGCACCTGCATCGCGTGATAGTCCTCCCAGTCCGCGTAGTACATTACCGTTGTGAACGGGAACGCCGCCTTGACGAGCTCGGGGTGGATGCCATTTACGACGCGCTGTCTGCGCGTGGTGACGTCCGCGTGCTCGGGGTTGCGGTCCGTGAAGAAGCCATAGTATGGGTAGAGCAAGCGGCGCGGAGGGGCGAGCGTCGTCGCGCCTGCGGCGCTGATGTCTGGGTCCAAGGCGCTGTAAGTTCGCCATAGCGCAAGTAGGGTCGAGTTGTGCGGGGCAGAGTCCGCTGACATCCAAGTTACGCCGCGGATTCTGCGTGCGTTCGCCCAGTCAGTGAAATAATAAGAAATAGAATACACAGAATCCAAACCTTCCGCCGAAGGGCCCGAGCTGCTCGCGTGCCTTTTGAGGCGACAAAAATCGCCACTGGTTCAAATCGGTCGAGAATACCATCTGCGGTGTTGACGGGAACGCGTTGGGGTCTTCCGTCACGATATTCATCGTCCCGTTGAAAAGGATGATATTGTCAATGACGGTGTAACCTACAAATTAAATTCAGCGTCAGATCCAAATCCCGCACCAAAGGGCACAAATGAATGCCAGCATACTAACCCGGCACATGCTTGACGAGGCTCGTCCGCGGCACGTCCTCCCCCCAGCGCCAAAACGCCTCCTCCACCGTCGGCTGTCCCCACCCCTTGCTCTCCTCCGTGGTGCCTTGGCTCACAAATGAACTCTCCTCTGCGTCCCTCCGCTCAACCCACATCGCCCCATGCCTTCCCACGCCCTTCACCTGCCTCCGCTCCTCCCCGTCCCCAGCAATCTCCCCCGCATCCCACCTCCACGGCCCATAAATCGCATCCTCCAGGGCGTCCCGCGCAGCCGCCACCCGCTTCCCTTCCTTCCCTATCGCCCCTCCCCCAACACCCACCATCCCGAGCCCAAGGGAGAGCTGTAATTGTTGCAGCCGCACGGACGAGTCGACGTTGTACGCGAGCGCGAAAACCGTGAGGGAGAAGATGAGGAGGGAAATTTCGCGCCGCGTGGGCGGGGCAGTCCATCGCGCCATAGTGGCGTCGTTGAGGTGTGTCGTGGTTGAAGCGTCGGAACGGAAACGAAAAGTGGAGTACGGGTGCAAGCGCAGCCAAACAAATAACCGCCATGATCCCATTAAGGAAATATTTGGCAGGGTGCCGTGATACGTCTCATTCAGGGTAAATTAGCGCCGGGGATACAAATTGCCTGGCGCAGATGTCTTATGCGGTCTTCGCATAGCGAAAAAAAGCAAGCATAAGAAACGCACAGTTGAACCGATCCTTTGTCTTCTAGGAACAGATCTTTCCTCATTTCCTGGTCCCACAATTCTTTAGATCCCTTCGGTCCTTTGACTTGCGGAATGGAGACGCGTCGCCAAGGGAGTGTCGGAATTAAAATTTCGCACGAGGGCCCGGGGGAGGCAGAAAAAAACTGCTTACTACTTATAAGTTATGGGAGGCTACAAAATTGCCAGCGGCATATAATGGCTCCTAGTGAGTGAAAAAACAAGTGCTCTGCTTCTTACTCGCAGCCCGGTGAAGCTCCCGCCGCAAGAAGAGCGATTATTCGATATTTTCGAAGTAAACGCGTAATTCTTTGGGAAGCACGGACCAAAAAGTTGGGTATTCGGGAATGTCTTCGGAGAAAGCGAGTGACTGCCACTAACTGACCCCGCTGGGTTTTCGAATGAAGAGGAACTCTTCAGAACCGTCTGTGATTGTACAATGCAGTCGGCCCGACACGGACCGGCCTACTTGACCGGACCGCTGCCTCTTCCTTCCAAGTCCCAACCCTTTCGTGCCTTTCGAAATTCCTTGCCCTCCACAGTGCGGTGGAACACTCGGATATTGCTTGAGCCTGAGGGCCTTTTTCAAGGGAATTTGCGCGACTTTACACACGAATCCGGTTCAAGTTCAGGTCACTGGGGGAAAAAAAACAGGTAACGCGTCTGCCAGTACTAGATTTCTAGAGACCTAGAAACTAAACCAATTCCCTCTAACGCCCAGCCATGTCGGCCGCCAACCACTGCCCTGCTGTCCTGTTGCCGACAGAAATACTGGCCGAAATATTCATAATCTGTCTCCCGAATCAACAATCGAAATGGGACTTCTACCGTATAGTAGGAAACCCCCGCACTCTTCGCTCTCACGAGGCGCCGCTCCTCGTCGCTAACGTTTGTCGACGCTGGCGGGAAGTTGCGGTCTCGACCCCGCGCTTGTGGTTATCCCTTGGCCTCGGCAAAGATGGGTCGATAGACAGTACAGGAGTGGTCCTCGCTTGGATTTCACGTTCGCAGCCCTATCCGCTGTCCTTTACCATGAATCGCATCTTGCCCCCCGCGCAGGCGGTGGAAGAACTCAAATCCCACTGCGATCGCTGGAGTGCGGTTGAAGTTGTCATCCCTGAAGGCCGCTCTCGACTATTCAACGACGTGCGCGGACGGCTCTCTTCTCTTACACAACTCTGTCTGGAATTAGAGACCAAATGTACCGTCGAGTCGTTCGCGGAGGCACCTCGTCTCGAACGGCTTCATCTAATCTCGGGCGCAGACTCCATCTCGGTCCTTCTCCCGTGGCACCAGTTGACGAGACTCACTTGTGAGGATCTCACCGACTTGGAATGCATCAATACCCTTCGAAATTGTCGGGCGCTCATTGACTGCGACTTCATTGGATACGACACTCTGCGTTCTAGGGAAACGATCTTATCCTTCCCTCCAATAATGCATCCGTACATCACTTCCTTCAAAATATATGGGGAAGCCACCGTGGACGCACTCCGACTCCTGGAATTACCTTCTCTCCGCATCTTTGAAATGGACGTTGAGGACGATTGCGAGATATTGATCTCATTTTTTGCGCGGTCACACTGCCAACTAGAAAGCCTTTGCCTCAAACGCATCGAAGGACAGCACCTAATTCGGTGCTTGCCATTTCTGACCTCTCTGGTCTCCCTCGAAATCAGAACAGGGCACGAACTTTTGGATCACCAGTTGCTCCGTCGTCTCACCTACGACAGCACGGTGCTCCCAAACCTTCGAAGTTTCGACCTGAATCTTGATCTTCGATGGTATGATCGGACCGTGACAGAGGGTTCCATGCGCGATATGATTCTGTCCAGATGCCTCGGTGTCGACGCCCCTAGGAGCGCTCGGCTCCACACATTCAGGCTGGTTTATCAGAACGACGGCGAAGATGATGCGGTTCTGGTGGAATTGGCTGCTGAACTCAAGCCGCTCGTTGACCCCAAGATGGTCGAGTTTACGATCAGTCCTGACTCCAACGAGTGGTAGATATTCACGTTACTATCGATCGCCCAGAAGTGCAAGATGACCCTGATGTGCAAGATTTTGGATTTCCTCCCCCAATTCAAACCAGTTTGCCTCAGAAAAAAGAATGAAGACTTGTAAGCTACATAGCAATGTTCTATCAAGTTTCTGGACACATCCCAGAATAATTGAGGCCACTAAAAAATCAAAAGGGGTGTCCATCAAATCTTGCACTTCCTAGTCATTTCCCCGCCAAAATAAGTGACCACTTTCGGCATCCTTGCTCCACCTTCAACTGAGCCTCAAAAATTAAGCCGCTTGGGATTATGCATATTCAGATGTACCAAATGCTACTTGAGAAAGCCGAGAGGCTAAGTATCTGTAGTAAACTCACAGGCGGACCATCAAAAAAGTCTTGCACTTCTGGGCGATCGATAGTACCTCTGGAATATTGACCTTCGCAACTTGAATCGAATCAATCTCTTGGGTGAAAATGACATGGAGAACTTGAGTTTTATTTCTTCTGACTTGGAAGGCAAGTACTTTTAGGTAAGAAGCAGATTCAATATGCTAGGCAGGCGGGGCCGGGCCGCCAACTCCGACTCCCGCCGGCCTCCTTTCTCAAACCTTGCCAGCATCATGCTTTCTTACGCAGACCTTGGAATGTCCCGCGTGTCCAGGTCTAGTCCACATTTACTATTTAGGCCCACCATAAGGCAGGACTGCGGCTTGCAGACTCAACCTGACAAATGAAGTTACAATTCTGCTCCACGACCAGACTTCAGTGTTCACTGGCCTTGCAGGTTTTCTTTAACTGCACTTCCTCTTCCTGTTCTTCGGACAACGTATTTCCGTCACCCTTGCGTCAAGTGGAACTTCTCTTGGCTGGTGCAAAGTCTGCTCAGCCCTGTTTCCGCCGCCTTCTCGGACTCAGCCTTTGGTCGAGTAACACTCGTTCGAATTAAAAACGACCTTCAGTGCCTGGCAGTCAACGTGTATTGAACCCTAAAGACTGTCGGATGTTACCGGTAAATGTTCAAACTACCGTTCCATTTTTCATTTGAGGACAGACTCGACCTCATGGCGCCAGGCATTCAAAGTTACGCAGCCTGAACACCAAATGTCTGTTCGTCGTCACTCGTGGTGAGCAACGCACGATCCACTCAAATGTGATCCGATTTCATCGTCCGCGATGGACCAACGTACGCTGTTGCATTGGAGCATGCTAGCTATAAGACAACGGGAGCACGATATTCTGGGAAAATAGTCAAACGAACTACTCCAGCGCTCGAACTCTCCACTCGGAATGTCGTCCACCCGCTCCTCGTTTACCCACGTTCAACACGACTCGGAAGTCGCGTCTAAGACTGGCGGGTGTGCAAACCTCGATGACTCGTTGACATATATCAAGCCGCCGCCAAAATCTCTTCCCGCCGATGCTAAACTCCTTGACGAATGGCTCTGTGATCCAGAAAATCCTCGGAATTGGACGACATCCAGGAAATGGACCTCGGTAGCCGTGGTACGTCCCGCCCTGTCGATATTTGCTCGCTTCCCTGCTCACATCGTTCTCCAGGTCTCCCTATACCTGTTCGTGGCTCCACTGGCCAACACCTTGATGGCTCCAGGGCTCTCCGAAATCCGTGCGCGCTATGAAATCGAAAGTCCAACAGTCCTTGCTATGACTGTCTGCATCTTCTACCTGCCTTATGGCATTGGGGTTCGTTTAGATATATATGTGATATATATATATTAACACCGACCTGCAGCCCTTGATTTTGGGACCGTTATCTGTATATATGGTTATGCCCTCAATAACTGCTAAAACTGACCGTTGAATTTTAGGAAATGTATGGAAGGTAAGCAGAGTTTCGGTATTCTACTCCCCGGCCCGGGTTGAAGTTGAAATTATCAACATAGAAAATGGGTCGGTTCACAACCTCATTCGTCGCACTGTCGCTTATTTCGACTTAGGTTCTGCACATCGGCAATCTATGCTGCATGATATTCCATCTTGGCTGTGCCTTCGCTCCCTCGACGGCGGTGCTTATAATTTTTCGGTTTTTGGGTTCGAATCTTCAGCGCAGTTTAACGAAAGTAATCAACTAATAGACATCCTCAGTCGGGCTCTCTGGTGGCGCTCCTTATGCGTGCGGTTCGGCCGTAATCGGGGACCTGTTCGCTGAACGGGAGCGGGCATTTGCTTTGGCCATGTATCACGTAGTCCCAGTGTGTTCAATTCTAGCCGGTATCCACTTTGGCACGCGATACTCATAGCCGAATAGGTCATTGGTCCCAGTCGGTGTCCACGTTCAATTTTCTTTCGCTCACAACTCACATGTCGAAGTGATTGGGCCTATTGCCGGAGGCTTCATTGCGCAGACCGTGGGGGTCCAATATTGTTTTTTTGTCCTCGCAGGTAAGAGTGTTTCCCTACGCTTTCATTTAATCCCAACCCCCCCGATACAGGCTTAACTGGACTTGCGAGTCTCATCGGCATACCCTTCCTTCGGTACGCAACTTCAGCTTAGTGAATTTCAACTGACCCGAATTATGCAGAGAAACGTATGCGCCCCTTTTGAAGATTCGCTCGGGCTCACACCGTCCTACCGATCCCGAGAAGGTGCTTCGAAGTAGGGAAGAAATCAACCCGCCTTACCGGAAATTGCATTACTTGTGGATCAACTTCAGCCGCCCTTTGATGTTGCTCTCCCATAGTCCCGTATGTCTCATCTTGAGTCTTTACATGGCTTTGTAGGCTCAATGTCAATTTCTCTCCGACTCAAACTAAATCCTTCTCGACAGCATAAATGGGTGGGTGGTTTCACCTTCTGTCGGTCTTGCGGAGATTAATTCCAAGGTCGCAGCATATACCTACTTCTTTCCACCACCTTCAGCGGTATAACCTCTTGTTTTCTCTTTTCGTGGTGCTGACGCGCTGATTTCCCCAGGGCTATTCCATAACACTTATGGGTTTTCCACCGGAATCACTGGCTTGATGTACCTTGGGGTCGGCATCGGGGGCCTCTTAGCTGCGGCCTGCATTGGAACATTTTCAACTGTAGTGTACAACCGGGTAATCTCGCCTCCGCTCTTGGTAGCAGGACCTAATGATCTGGTTTTATACTTAGTTGGCTGATAAAAACGGGGGCGTGGGTGAGCCGGAAATGAGGATTCCCCCCATGTTCTTCGGAGCGGTTTGTGTTCCCATTGGATTATTGTGCGCATTTTGGTATTTTTTCTGGCAGTAGTGCTGACAACCTTCTAGCTGGTTTGGTTGGTCTGCGCAGGCGGAGATGCAATGGATTATGCCGGTCATAGGCACGGGTATATTCGGATTTGGCGAGTCTTCTATTTCTCGAGACTTGCATTCGGAATTGAACGGTCAACAGGCCTGATCACAACCTTGTGCGGATGTTCTCGGGTCGTAATTTTGACCAAACTCACACCATCTTAGTTTGCCCATAGAGCTTTACCTGATCGACTCGTTTAACTACGCCGCTAGCGCACTGTCCGCAGCTTTTGTACGTCGATTTACCCTCCGAACTTCAAGAGGTCTAATGAATTCCATCCAGATGTTTCGCTCATTGCTAGGTTTTGCGTTTCCGTTGTTCGGAGGGCAGATGTTCACAGCGCTGGGATTTGGTGGCGGGAGTTCGCTCCTCGGTGGTTAGTTTGCGTGCCTCGAAGGCAGAATAATTTACTCAAACCTCCCATAGGTGTTGCGATCCTCCTTGGGATTTTTTTGTGAGTGAATCTTTCCTCGTCAATTCGGCAATTCCTCACAGTTATACTTCAGCCCTATATATATTTACTACCGGGGTGCCACCCTGCGTGCCAAGAGTGACCTGAATTTTTAATACTACAAACCCTATGTACCACTGCAGTCCTGTAAATTATGGGAAATGACTAACTTGAACGCGCTGACTTTGCCATCTCGTCAGCGTTACCCACGGTTGAACTTTTTTTAATAGCAGACACTTATCGAGCATCGATGAGCGGCCCACCACGTCAAATTAAAATCGAGCGCGCAATAGGTAAAACACAGTGCGAGAGGTACGAGCGATTTCTGCTGTAGCCACCGGTCAGCTCGTAAAGGATAAGAAATTATAAAATCAACAGCGGGCGTCAGCTACCCGTGTGCCAGTCGAAAATTGCGCTGCAGAAGCGAAAAATGAAATGAAATGAAAAAAGCATGGCCGCTCAATTGAGGAAATTTTGAACGAAATAAAATCAGTCCTTAAAGTTTCTTTTACAAAGCCCGCGCTTAAGTTTGACGGCATGACGGACCGCAGTTAAACTTCGGCCAACTTCGGCCGGAGCTTCCACTCAACCATCATTATATTCGCCGCTACCTCGTGTAACTGCGACTGGCTCGCAGATTCCCTTACTTCTTACTCGGTTCGTCCATCGTCTGAGATTTCCAAACACCAGAAACTCAATTCATAAATTCATATGCACCAGCCTAAAAAGGCTGACATGTCCGAGTCTATCAACGAAGTCCCTGCCTTGGTGTTACCCACAGAAATACTGGCCCACATATTCACAATTTGTCTGCCCCCGCCCCCGGGTCCCCATCCATTTCGAACATTTAACGTCGTCGACACTCCCTCCGCCTTCCGTCCGTCTGAGGCGCCGTTGCTTGTCGCCAGCATATGCCGACGCTGGCGTCACGTTGCGCTCTCGACCTCGCATTTGTGGGTCTGCCCATGCCTTGACTTCCATAAGAAGAGAGACGCGGAAGGAGTGGTCTCCTCTTGGCTTTCACGTTCGCTGCCCTATCCGCTGTCGTTTACTCTGAATGACTACGTCGGCCTACCGCAGGTGTTGAAGGAAACAATTACCCACTGCGAGCGATGGACTGCAGTGGAAATCCTTGTTTCTTCCCGAGATCTCTCCGCGTTCAGCAAAGTGCGCGGTCGGCTCCCGTGTCTCAAAAACTCAGTTTGTATCTTAATTCTTCTGATGCTTTCGATTCCTTCGCGGAGGCGCCGCTCCTTCAACAGGTTCATATAATTGGCAGAGCCATCTCAATACTTCTCCCATGGCACCAGCTCACAACCCTTACTTGCGAGTTTTTCAACGACATCGAGTGCTTAGAGATACTCCGTCAATGTGCGGTCCTCGTTGATTGCTCCTTAATCAGCTACTATGCGCCGCGATCCGGGGAGGCCATCCTATCCCACCCACCAATATTTCTCCGGCGCCTTCGTTCCTTGAAATTGGAAGGGGAGGGAGATCTGGATGTCATCCGACTCCTGGAACTCCCTTCTCTCCGCGTCCTTCGATTAGAGGTCAAACGTCGCACCAACGATGTCGAGATCTTGATTGAATTCATGAACCGGCCCGAGTTCCACCTGGAAAGCCTTTGTTTGTGGATGATTAAATCCCAGCAACTGCTGCTATGCCTGCCGTTTTTGACTTCCTTAGTCACTCTCAAGGTCAGGACGTGCGAAGAGTTCCTAACCGAAGAGTTGTTACTCCGGCTCACCCATGACCCTACGGCACTCCCAAATCTACGGAAACTTGACATAGATGTCGACCTTCAGCATCCGCACGAACTGGATTTCACGAATATCTCTCTCCGGGAGATGATTCTATCGAGATGTCTAGGCGCGGGCACCGGCGCCGCCCGGAATGTGTGCCTCGAGGTCTTCCGACTCGTCTACAAAGCAGACGACGAGGACGAGGACGACGAGGAGGACGATCAAGGGCTGACGGCATTGGCCCTCGAACTCGCACCCATCCTCGAGCCTAGGATGGTCGAGTTCAAAATTAGCGCAGGCTCTGAGCGATGGGCGTAGAGGTATCTAACCGTTGTATGCTTTCGGCAAGTCCGTTCAAGCGAAATTTGGAATGATGTACTCATCAACTCTTTCCCGGTTTTAACCTTCGTGCACATCCTACCGTGCACCGGGCCCTACTCCTCGTATTCGATGCTCTCTGTTTCTCCATACACGTTCCACACGAAACTTCATTTCCCCAATGATCTGGCGCCTTCGTTTCCCCGTGGGAGCGTCTTTCAGTGCTAGTGTCCACATGTTTTCCGGGTGCTGAATTCATGCTTTTGGGCTCGACTAACCGGGAGTTTCGAAGCATCCGTCTTACGTTGGGAGCGATTTCCAGAAACTTCGAAATGTATGACCGGTAAATTTCTCAGTGGTTCTGGTGAACCATTTAAATTATTCCCGGACATCGGTGAGTTGAACGATTCCAATATAACCATTCTCAGGACGCACCATCAGGTATCTCTAGTCGTTTTCATCGAGCATTTTCTCCCAACGCTCAGTTCACTTCTCGGTTTTAGGTGCGATGTTCGAGTCGTCCTATCAGGTCTCTTACACAGGAAACATTATACATATCTCTAGTCGTTTTCATTGAGCATTGTCTCCCAACACTCAGTTCACTTCTCGGTTTTAGGTGCGATGTTCGAGTCCTCCTTTCCCTTCAAGTTGGCCGTCAACTTGTTCCAGACTTTCGTCTTGCGGGCTATGCTCCCGCCGCATGTGGGGAGGATCAATAGGAATATCCACGCATCGGCGCGATCGCATGACGGTACTTTGCTTATTCTTGCCCTCAGGCGACCCTTTTTCGAGAGAGAGATCGAGCCTCGGCCGTATCAATATACACCCTAGGGCCCCTCCTACGTAGAGGTAATAATTTTCTTCCATTGTGTACGGTATAACTTGCTTTACATAGTATTATATGTGGCGGTAACCCGGATTTCCTTGACTCCCAGGACCTACCTTCGCTGATACCTCGAGGTTTTGCGCTGCATGGTTGACCTCTTGTACGTGACGGTTTCTGCCCCATTTATTTAGCCTCACCGCAGTTCCAGCTGGTATGCTTGGTCCGCGCAGCCAAAACGCATAACTTGCCGGACAGGCTTCTTCGGATTTGGTGAGTCGAATTCCATGAGGTACTTGCTCGCCCAATTTTGGTCCTTCAGAAAGGCATGATGGCCACGTAGTAAGAAACCTGGACTCGTATTCACCCGAGATTGAACTGACCCAACGTAGTTTACCGATTTCGCTATTTCTCGTAGGTTTTCCGCTCTGTTCGGTCACCAAATGTTTGATGCTCTTCTCCTGGTAGAAATTCGCTCTTGGGTGGTAAGTTGAAGGTTTCCATTTCATGCGTGGCGTGGGATTGAGCTTCATGGCCTAGCCATTATTCTGGGTTTGCCGTTGTGAGCTGTCACTTCTCTCACTTGCATTTTGACACTAATTTCACAATTGAGCCAATATATATGTCTACTATCTTGGAGAGGCCATTTGAATGAAAACAGTCGACCATGAGTCGTCTCCGCCGCGGCCTCGTTCTTGGGGATAATAATAATAAAAGTCCATGTCAAAGTACCTTTGAACATGTGTCGAATCCGCTGCCGAGGGCTGCCGGTGGGAGTTCAACCTTGAACATATCTCGAACAAGCACCACTTCATTTCAACAGGGTCGACCTCACCTCTTCAAGACATTTCAAGGTTACGCAGCTCGACATGCAATGTCTGTCCGCCGTAAGAAGTTGGGAGACAACGCACAAGCCACTCAGATTGATCCGGCTCCATTCTTGCTGGATGCAGCGCGCACTGCGTGGGTTTCGCCGTATCTGAGTATAAGAAAGAAGGAAAATTCGAAAATATTCAAACCTTCAAATTCTTCACTCGGAATGTCGTCCACTCGGTCCTCCTTTACCCACGTCCAAGAAGACTCGGAGGTCGCATTTAAAATTGGCGGGTGTGCAATCCCCCACGAGACTGTCCCATACTTCAACCCGCCCCCTGGCTGCGCACTTTCTGTTCCTGCCTCGAAAGCAGAACTCGTTGACGGGTGGCTCTGCGATCCTAAACATCCTAGGAATTGGACAACGTCCAAGAAATGGTGCTCGGCAGCCATTGTACGTCCTGCATATGCATCTTCAATTACCTGCCGATGTTTAGCGCTTCCTCCTTCAGGTCTCCCTATATATGTTTGTATCCCCGTTGTCCAGTTCGATCATGGCTCCGGGGCTTTCTGAAATCCGCGCTCGCTATGGAATTGAGAGCCAAACGGTCCTGTCTATGACTCTTTCCATTTTCCTGCTATCCTTTGGCATCGGAGTGAGCTTGATCTGCCACATTACGAGCCGTTCTATATATTTACTTCTGAACATGTTGTAGCCGCTCATTTTGGGACCGTTATCGGTACAATTGTTATGCTGTGCCCTCGATAACTGACCGTTTATCATCCGTCAGGAAATGTATGGGAGGTAAAGTTTCGGCTCCTTCCTCATCCGATCATGGCGTTGAAATCGTTGACATAGAAAATGGGTAGCTTTCCAAACGAAATTGATTGTTAAGTCGCTTATCGTGACCCAGGTTCTTCACGTTGGAAATCTCTGCAGCATCATATTCCATCTCGGTTGTGCCTTTGCTCCCTCAACGGAAGCGCTTCTTGCTTTCCGGTTTTTGGGTTCGAAACTCGGCCGTAGCTCAACCAGACTCACTGACACACCATTCAGCCGGATTCTCCGGCGGCGCTCCGTCTGCCTGCGGTGGGGCAGTAATCAGTGATCTGTTCGCTGAACGCGAACGGGCATCTGCGATGGCCGTGTATAGTTTGGGTCCTGTGTGTTTCTATTGTTCGTATCTTAGATGGGTTACTGAGGCAATCACGTAGCTTATCGGTCCTGGTTAGTTGCTATCTGTCTTTTACACCCCAAACCGATTAATTTTCAAGTTGTTGGCCCCATTGCTGGTGGGTTCATTGCGGAGACGGCGGGAATCAAATATGTATACTTTACCCTCGCGGGTACGTAACTCGCCTACTCTCATTCTCGCCGTCCTTATGCAATCCAGGTGTAACCACACTCGCGAGTCTCATCGGGATTCCGTTCCTCAGGTACGACGTGCGACTCGTTACTGTAGGTTTTTCTTAAAACCACTAAGAGAAACATATGCACCCCTCCTAAAACTTCGAGTGATGTCGCTCTGTCCACTGGATCCAGAGAAGGTGCCTCGAGGGGCCGAAGGAATTAACCCGCCTTGCGGAAAATTGCATCACTTGTGGATCAACTTCAGCCGTCCCTTGATGCTGCTGTCCCACAGTTTCATATGTTTTATCTTGAGTCTTTATATGGCCTTGTGAGTGTTCAACGATGTTTACTCTGCGGCTGAACTAAAATTATCGACAGCATGTATGGGTAGGCAGTCGTTGGGACCTCACAGTTGGCTTGTGACTTTAATCTCGCCGCCACAGCATATATTACCTATTTTTCACCACATTGAATGGTAAGATTCCCTGGGTGCCAAATAGACAGGTTTTCGTCCTTATTTTTCATTGACAGGGTTCTTCACTGCGACATACGGCTTTTCAACCGGAATCACGGGGTTGATGTACTGCGGACTCGGCGCGGGTTTCATCCTGGCTACGACATTCGGCGCCAAATTCTCCAATGCATTGTACACCGGGGTATTTTCTAACTCACCGAACCACCACCAGCGGAGCTTACTCATCTTCTTTGTGTAGTTGGCTGAAAAAAACGGGGGTGTGGGCGAGCCAGAGATGAGGATTCCGCCTATTTTCATCGGATCGATTTTCGTTCCCATCGGGTTGTTGTGGGTAGTATTTCATCCCTTGCTGTATAAATAACACTCACCGCCTTGTTAGTTGGTATGGCTGGTCCGCACAAGCAAAGATCCATTGGATTATGCCGGTCATAGGCTCAGGCTTATTCGGATTCGGTCAGTTTTTGACTGATGCAACCCTGCTCGTGAGATCTGACTGTCAGCTAGGCATGATGACCACGTTGTGCGTACTCTCTCGTTTTCGCGACTATTAAGGTTGACGTCCTATCCTTGTAGTTTGCCTATACAGTTGTACCTGGTTGACGCGTTCAAATACGCCGCGAGTGCCCTATCCGCTGCTTTCGTCCGTCTTTTGTCCCCAAGCCCCGCCGAACCTCCTAACTTCCGACAGCTTTTTCGCTCGTTGCTTGGTTTTTCCTTTCCATTGTTTGGAAATGAGATGTTTGCGGCTTTGGGTTTTGGTGGCGGAAATTCACTGCTTGGAGGTTTGTTTGTCAACACGGAATTCTTTCGGTATTAACCCATTTTCTATAGGACTTGCGACCATCCTCGGAATTCCTTTGTAAGTAACTCTCCTGCTGAGTAGTTCAGTCGTTCCTCACGTTCGCCGGGAAAATTCAGTCCTATATATATTTACTACCGAGGCGCAACCTTGCGCGCCAAAAGCGATCTGAATCATTAATATTTACCGCCTGGCTATGTACAGTTAGATTTTTGTAGATCATGGGGCAGGTCCTCAGCACTATTTTATTTTAATTTAATTCCCACGGTTGAATTTTTTCGAACCACTGAGCACGTGACTAACTATTGGGCCTGGCAGGCGGCGGGGGTTTGCGGGGGTTAGTATTAAATATATCTAGTGGGAACAAGCACACATAAACGAGAGTCTATGATGAGATCGCCGAGGCTTCAGCTTCCCAATCTGTACTCAGAATATTGCCAAGTCTGTGCATAACAGCCTCCATTTTCATGCGATCCAGAACATAACTGTCTTTTGTGTTAGTTAGGTGCCCCAAAGTACAGTCAGAGAGTTGTCACCTTTGAATTGGGTGCTCCACGGCGTCCTTGATCGCCTTGACAAAGCCATCTCGATCTCCTCTGAATACGTGATACACATACGGTGGATCGAGGTGCTTCATCATGCCATGTTGAACTGGCCAAGCGAGGCGCTTAGATTTCCTCCAAGGAAAACTTCAACTGTGCTCACCATTCCACTTGTTGCGATTTTGCGGATCTTTACTGTCCCAGTCAAAAATGGGATTGATAAAGGGGACTCCAAAGCACAGTGCGTCGTAGGGTGTTGGAGATCTGTAATTCCATTATGTTTCTGGAAGGAGGAGAGAGAAAGGGACTTGCGTTAATGGAGAACCAACACCGACGAGGACCAAGGAATGGGACAAGTGACCGTAGAAATCGCTTGGCGTCATATAGCCCAGATTTGTCAAACGAGAGGGAAAGTCTGGGGTCGCCTGCCCGCGAACGCCGGACACGAATTCAACGTCTGCAGTCTTGTGTGCGTCATCGTAAAAGTCGGAACCCCATGCAGTTTTCTTTGGCGTGAAATAATGCATCTCTTTAGCCAATACGTATGCCTGGCGCTTTCGCTCCGAATGAGGTACGAATGGGCGAGCCGAGCACGCCGGCTCAACACTATAGCCGAGATAGTTATTCGGAGCGAACCCTTTGCCCTCAAGTCGATACTGTTTGCAGCGTGAGGTCCCGCAAAATCATTCTGAAGAATTAATAGCACACACGTCCTCGGGGTTCAAGGTCCATTTATTCTTCAGCGGTCCCACGGCTCCGGTCCACCAGTTCCAAGCAAACAACTTCCACAGGGGGATTCCACTGGGATTCTGTGAGGACTGGACACATTCTGTATCCTTGAAGCAGGCATTGACGTCCCTTTCTTCGGTAAATATCGCCGTAACGAGTCCACGGAAAATGTGATACAGTTGGATAGTTCGCTCGTTATTCGGAGTGTAAATGAATGTATAGCCGAGCCGTTCCAGAGCTCGGACCTTGGGCGTCGTTAGAAAATAAAATCAACGCAAAAACAGAATCTGACCCACAGTTGAACGCGCCCATGTCACCTCTCCACCCTCGTGAGTCTCTTGGATTTCATCGATAAATGGATGATACTGCAACAAGACCACTTTATAGATGTCAGAGCGCGTGTGAAATGAGGGTAGGCACCGACTCTTGGTTTGATTTTGCCCGCAATTTGCGTCCTGCATGCATTGAAACAAGGCCTGGATTGCAATTTCATTGTGGCTGATCCAGTTCTTAGGTAGTGTGTCCACTGGTCGGCGCAAATCCGTGAACTCGAGCCCAGTGGGTTGGACAAGATCAGCCTGGTGCCCGCCGAACAGTGAAGGGTACGAGGCCGGTGGCGTGGACAGATTCAAAATCAACATCCCTCCAAGTAGAAGAAGGAGTAGAATGATATACTGTCGGAAGGGTACTTTGGGCACCCTGTCGAAAAGTCAACTTCGCGATTATCACGTTGGACAAAAGCCTACATAGATACACGAGCACGTGTAAGGTCAATCCTCGAGAAGAATGCAAGGCGAGAGAGAGAAAGAGGCTGAGAAAGAGCGTGAAAGGGTTGAGAGTGGGATTGGCTTTTTACTCGGGGGCCTACTTCGCTCCTGTGCGGAGTACACCTACCCGGGAGCTGATCATGGTTAGACAGGCCAAGCGTCGAGCTCGCGCGGAACAAGCCAATACGTAGCACCTTAGATGCGATGGTAGACAGGGGCCATTCATTCAATCAAGTGCGTCCACGAAATATGATATGCAACGCCTGTACCTGCTTCAACCCGTTAGAAACCCGGGCAGCACTAAGTTTCGATACACACCCACCACATAGTTCACCGTTGTTCGTTCCTAGATCGGTACTGACTGCACGGGCCAAAAGTATTTTTACACAACGGGCAAGTAGAGTAAACACACCAAATTAGAGGGCAAATAAGGTAGTCCACTAGAATATACAACGACAACCCTCCAGCTGGATTCAGACGAACACTCGCACAACGGTCTCATACCGAACATCTTCTAAAACACTCCGCAGCGAACCGCTGCGGCGTTCCAGGGCGTCCACGCAGAGCGGTACGCCCCAGCCCGAGACAACGACGACAACAGCGAGCTTGACGGAACCGCCGCACCGTGCGATGACACCGTCGAGTTCGTCGTCTGCAGGAACGTAAGTAAGCAACGGAGCGCCGGTATATTCATTTATTTTTATACTGACCAGAGTAAGCCTCGGCGCGCTGCCCTGCGATGTCACGGATGATGCTCCGGGCGCGGGATGAGGCTTTGAGGTTTGAAGGGTGCACGTCGACCATCTAAGTGCCCGGGATTAAGAATGATGAATACGCGACGAGAAGGGACGCGCACGTAGTTTCCGTATGTGTTGCCGAGCTTAATTTGAATTGCCGTCGAGATCATGTTCAAAATCTGTGAGCGTTCAGTCGCTGCATAGCCTGAGGTCTGATGTCTACGATTATTCACCATTTTCGTGGCCGTACCCGCCTTCAGGCGCGTGCTCCCAGAGATGACTTCTGGTCCCACGATGGCCTCCAACACATAGTCACATTGGTTTTCGAAGAGAACCGCACTCGAGTGCGTGCAGACGAGGCCCACGGTAAGCAGGCCGTGTGCGCGCGCGCTGTGAAGCGCACCAAGCACGTATGGCGTGCGTCCAGATGCCGTAATGCCGATGAGGGTGTCCTGCAGTGTGGGCAGTAACGACCCAAAGTCCGCCGCGCCCGCCGCGCGCGAGTCTTCGACAGATGGTCGGGCGGTGCGCAGGGTGACGTCGCCCCCGGCAGCGAGCGCGACGTATCGCATCGGGTCGGCATTAAACGACGGCGGAATGTCCGCTAAATCGAGAACGCCAAGCCTGGATGCAATGCGACCCCAGGTTCGGTTAGGGATACACAGTACCGAAATTAAATGCGGGGCCAAAACATACCGTCCGCTTGTGCCGGCACCCATGTAGAGCAGTCGCCCGCCCTCACTCATGCGCTCAACGATGCTGTCAATGACCTCTGAGATGAGGGGGGTGATTTCCGCCACAGCCGCCGCGACCTTTGCGTCCTGCGCATTCATGAGGCGACACATCTCAAGCGTGCTGAGTGTGTCAATGTCGCGCGTCGCGCGGTTCGATTGCTCCGTGCATAGTTCGTGTATTTCTGGTGGTGCTGGGCCAAGGAGAGATGGCGGGGACGCAGAGGCGGACTTGGAACCAGAGGCCACGGGCGGAGAGGCTTTCGAGTATTCGCGGTGACTCCAGGCAGGCATGTTGTGGGCGATGGATCCCAGACATCTTTCGAGCTTCAAAAGGCTCGTCGGCCGCGGCGTCTTGCATGATCTTATTGTCCACTGGCCACGGGGTCAAGGTAAGAACGGAGAGATCACAGAGCCATGCGTTGCCAGGAACAGATACCCATCGGGCAGAGGGAGATTTCCAATATAAAGTCGGTCAACCTTCACAGTACTTCAGCCTGCCTTCGAACACGAGGAGGCCGATGGAGCACCCGCCAGTCCTGTCCCGCCCTGAAGAAAATCCCTGCAGGAGAACCTCGTCGTCCGTTCGGTTGAGATTTCGTTATCCCTCAATTTCCCGATCCACCGAACCGCAGCGGATTTGCAGCGGACTTGGAAGCATGCTACGATGGACAGAGTCGCCGATGTTACAGGAACCTTGAGGGTTCAGGTTGACAAGCCGTAGTACAGGTTTTCAAGTTGGTTGAAAAGTCCGGCTTTGACTTGCAGCTTTGAACGCCGAGGTCCGGAAAGCTAGTCTCGTAAACCAGACTTTACACCGACCGAGAAGACAACGAAGCCTCGGTGAAAACGAAAACTTCCTCCAAGGACGCCTAGCGCACGGTGCTTGACGGCTACCATCTCGGATACCGATTTCCTCTCTCAGCGAACCTCATCGTTCTGCCGCCAGCACATGCATCCCGTCCAAACGAAGAAAATACATGGGATGTATAAATACTCGCGATATGCACAGGATTCTATCTAATTTTTGCTTATATACGAGGTGAACCGCATGAACTAAAGTAGCCAGCCGCCAGCAAGCCAAGCCAGAAATGTATGCTATGGAGTTGACGCCGTCGTTCGTTCGTCGTCTTAGTCTAAGTGGGGTCCGAAATGATAAGTCCGTTCGCGCGCGGCCTATTTTCCGCCAGTGGTTCTGAAGAGGATGAGGCCGGCTAGTGCGACCGAGTAGCCTGGAAACGAGATGTGAGCGAGCGGAAGGAGAGGCGAAGAATGGGGGAGGGGGCTACCGAAGATTTGTAATGGGGACACCTGGGCGCTGAAGAGGAGGACGGAACCGGTGATGAGGAGGATGTCCTGCGGGGAGTTGTTAGATCATGAGGAAGCGAGGACGCCCTGTCGCACCTTGAACACACCAGCGAGCGTCAGTATGAGGCCGCTGCCCACACCAACGAGGAAGACGGCGGTGACGTTGAGGAAGAACGCGACGAACGCGTTGCTGATGAGGACGAAGGGGCCGATGCGGGCGAGCTGGTGGAACGGGGCGAGCCCCTCGGTGAACGGGAGGAAGAAGAGGTTGATGAGCGCGCAGACGGGGGCGAAGTAGTGCAGCGAGACGAGCGGGTCCATCTTCATGCCGTGGAGGAGGACCTCGATCATGACGAGGCGCGAGGCCTCGAAGCAGACAGCGGCGACCTGGATGAGGAAGCCGAGGAGGTTGAAGCGGAGCTCGCCGGTGGAGGTGAGGGCGACGCCGGAGGAGATCATGAAGACGATCAGCGCGAGCCTGCGGTTTGGCTCGGCGATGCGGAAGATCCATGAGATGAGCAGGACAGCAACTGCATTGAATGCCTGGGACGCGGATTAGCCATTGAAGCCTGCACGGAGGGGAACGAGTAAAATAGGCTCGTTTCCATTTCGCGAGGACAGCGGGACAAGAATGCGCACCTTGAGCATTTGAATGTAGGAGATGCTGAGGTAGAGATATGCCGAGTTGCTCATTATCAAGCTACCGCTGAAGAGCAGGCTAATGGGGAGAATGGAGCGCAGAAACATGTCTTTATTCATGTTTATGTCCTTGGTGCCGTCGAGCAGGTGGGTCGTTCGTTGCAATACACGCGTGCCTATCGCCTGCGGGGGTGTCGGCGGCTAGCGAAAACAGAAAGAAGGCACCACTCACGGCAAAAGTAAGATGCCATGTTACGAGGAATACAGGAAACTTAAAGTCGAGGGTGCTGTACAGATGGTTGTTGTAAAGAATGACAGAGACGGAGAAGGCCATCCAGATCGGGATAATGACAGCGATATGGACTTTTGGCTTTGCCTTTGGCGGGATAGCAGATACGGGCGCGGGTAAAGTCGAAGATTCAGCTTGCGGCTCTCCGTCTTTCATTGAAGCAAGTGGAATAGCCTCCTCGATTTTATCGTCGTGAGTGGCCATGGTAGAAAGGGTAAAGCTAGAAGAGAACAAGTCAGCGCTTGAGGTTGTTGTGGTAGAAGGCAAGGAGGTAAATGGGCCGGAAACTGACAGCGAAGAAAGTTCAGATGAGGGCGAAAACGGGAAACGGTGGCCGTATACGGCGGCCCGATCAGTGGCGGTGCAGAATGTTCCTCTGTCTTTCTTCAACCTACCTGTCCTAGTACCTCCTCTCAGCCAATGCTGTATTCAACTCTGATGTTTTCACCCTCAAGTCCACTGGATAGGTACCATTTAGTTATCGGCATCTCAGGCACTCGCAATCTCGACTAATTATTTTCATCACGTTGCTCCCCGACCGAAATTGGACTGGAAACCATATGCATGGCCAGCGGATAGAGCGGCTGTCACTCTCTGATATCAGCCTTATAGTCTGTGGCTGAGTCTATAGTTCCCCTTTGCGCCGAGCAAGCGCCGCCGGTTCTTCCGAACACTTTCGATGTACCGAATTCAACTGCTCCGGCTCACCAGCCTCACTAGAAAACGACTCATCTTCAAGATACTGGGCTATGTACTCTCTCTGCCCATCGAAACTGGTATGGATGTGCACTTATTTTGGACCTTGGTGACAGCGTGTACAATTGGTTAATTCGTGCTGCAATTCTGTAACGACTGCGTTGAACACTGACCTTTCTGCTCAGAGCTCGGGTGCAGGGTTGGTGTTTGTGTTTCAATCGCGTTGAACGCGCGTTCATGAATAACTGGTCCACCATTGGAATAATGAACTGGTGTCGTTCTCCAGACTCCGGTCGTGTTGGGCAGTGCGGGTCACTCGCCACCGCGCCACGGGTAGGTTCATTGGCGGGTGCATCCGCGCCACGGGTTGAATTCCATACATGCGGCCGGCAACCCCTGGTGATTCAACTTGGGTAACCTGGGTTCAGATAAATCTGTCAAATCTGCTGCGCTTGAATAAATCGATCGCAGATACTCCAAGAACACGCCCTTTGATGTAAAGCACGCGTCCGGAGGCCACGGATAGCGGCCCTCTGCGCCCTTCTTTTTTTCTTGAAAAATCGATATTGTTCAACTTTGAACTGTGTTGTGATGTGTTTGCAAAGGAGGCTAACACCGTTCTGATCACGCGCAGTCAAACTCTCTAGGCCACCGCCATGTCCAGCCTTCAAGGCTACGTTGACCGTGAGCTTACGCCCTACTAAAGTTACGATTCGTTCAATAACATACCTCCCAGGTCGCGTCCTCTTGATTCTGCAAGATGGGCGCGTGATCGTGGTGCGCTACCCGCAGTTCCCCTTCATTCCTCAAATTTTAATTCGACGCGATCTCCAGGGCGTGATGGTGGGCTTCGACCAAAGGTCCAACGTCGTCCTCTCCGACTCGAAGGAGCGCGTATACAGCATGGATGCGGGTGTGGAGGAAATGGCGCTCGGATTATATCTCGTAAAAGGCGACATGATGTGCGTGCCACATTACCACGACTCTCCCCACAATTTACCCGTCGTTTCGCCCCAGCGCCCTGATCGGCGAACTAGACGACGCGGTCGACCAAGCGGTTGACCTAGAGACAATCCACGCGGAGCCAATACCGCCGATTCGCTGGTGATTCCAATTCCACGACAAAGGCCAACGCCAATTGCAGCGGAAACGATTTATTACATAGCTCGCCGTGAGCTCGGGCCTTCTGAGGGGCACCAAAAAGGACGCGCGGGAAGTCGCACCTCGAGCGAGCTTCGCATTTTCTCCCGCCATACTCGGCTTTTGTGCACTAGGACGGGCGATGAAAAATGTATGTATGTGGATCGGAGTACGAAGTACCTGCCCGCTGATACTACCGTTCCTCATCGAGTGCTTGTGCCCACCGTTGGTCTGAGACATCTCCGTGCGACCAATCTTGTGCGCGAAGGATCTGTTATTTCCGGCCGTTCGCCCGAAGTTGTCGTTGCGTCGCTCTTTGGTAACAGCAATAGTTTCGTTGCCAGCGTTATTCTTGGGCTCCCACGTCAAACAAATGTCCATGAAGCCGCGCGAAATCCTTGAAACTGGATTCAAAGTTGAGATGGAGTTTACAGTCCTAGGAAAATGTCTTCGGGGTGTTGTAGTTTTAGCTACATAGTCTCATGGACTTTGCCCAGAGTCTCGACGAAAGGACTGGGCAAAGTCTCTAGGCAAAGTCTCGACGAAAGGACACACTGGTTTAACTCAAAAGTTAAGTAAGGTGAGAGAGCAGCAGCACAAAGCACAAATTGAGACTCGATGTTTGCAATGCGCAGAGAGAGAGAGAGAGAGAGGCCGCGAAGCCCACATCGAGAGATGCGCGGGACGGGCAGAGAGAGGCGATGCACGCGTCGAGACTCGACGCGTGCGATGCGCGGAGAGAGACATAGACCGAGATGCGGTGGTGCCGAGGTGGAGAGGCGCGATGTGTGGATACGAGAACCGCGACCGAAGAGGCGAAGAGAATTCAAGACGGAATAGGATCAGCGAAGATTGTGTTTTTACGAAGAGATTCAACGAAAGAAATATCGTAGGGTTGTAAATACGGTCCAACAAGGGAAAAGCCACTTGAACGAGTCCGACAGATGCGACCAAGAATGGTATAAAGTGGATTGGCGTAGACTAGTTGTTCGTAATAGAAGTGTACCCGAGAAAATCAAGACTGCCTGGCGCGTGAGAGCATTTCCGAGTCAGCGTCCCTCGTCGATAAGCCCGAGGTCGCGGAGCTTCTTGGGGATATATGAGGTGATATTCCACTCGTCGTAGTCGTCCAGATCAGAGAACGACTCGTTGAAAATCTTGTAGCATAGCTAGAGCTCCACAGAGCGTTGGAGAGAAACATCTTGGAAGATATCTGAACTGTCGGAGTAATTAACATGTCCGCCGCGAGCTCGATGGCGAGAGAGGAGGACAGGATTGGCGTGGTCCGCGGGCACGCATATCGCCTCTAAAGACACGAGGCTTCGTTGCCCAAGTCCCCGGAACCGTTGACAGCCCGAGTGGTGACGGCGGTGCCTGCCGTGCAGAGGGAGTAGCGGTGTCGCTTGGGAACGCGCAGGAAGGGGCGGAACCGCGGCGCAAGACTTTGGCGTTCCATCAGAGTAGTAGGATAACATTTGTGGGAGACTGAGGTGTGCGAAGAAGCCGTGGGCCCGAGATTAGCCGGCGGCGGGGCGCGCGCACAGCGGCGGATACGCGTCTGAACAATGCTGGCCTTGTTTCACTTTCCTCTATCCATCGTCCGCGTCGATTTCGCTGAGAGTCAAAGTCGGGATGCGCTAGGATGTCGTCCAGAATAAGTCGCGTATTTGACGGTGTCGAACTCTACTAGAAGCAGCAGGGGAGGTATATAACGCGACTGTATGGCCATTGTAGTGAAATCAGGAAAAATAATGCGAGTGGAGGACGAGGAGAGTGACTGGAGTCGACGAGGACGATGGCGGGAGGAAGGCTGAGAGGTGGCTGTGTAGATAAGATTGATGTGATCTAATCTACACAGCGAAACTACGAGGGTGAATCCTGCGCCTACTCTCACTTCCTTGCCTATCACTCAGGCAGGCTCGCGAGCTCACCTTGCCTGAGCTAGCATCAAGCAAGGCTTGGAGAGAAGTCCGGACCGTTATTCTCTGATCCGTGCTGCACCGCCACACGCCAAGCTCCGCAACGTCGTCCATGAATCGGAATCCAACCAGAATAATCAGACTTGCTCAACTTCTGCCACGGCGTGGGCTTCCACCTCAATATCGACCGTGTCTCAGATCTTTATCCACAGAACGGTCTTTCCTTCGTCCAAACTCACCACCTAGGAGCAATGTCTGGATTGCGACCATGGTTCTGGGGACGCTGGGAGCGGGGGCTCTAGGATACACAGGGTATGTTCCACAGAATGATTCCACAAAACCGCCTCTGAGGGCTCTAGCTATGACGCTTACAACAACTGGCGTAACCTGTATCCACTGGAAGTGCGATTGGATTTGAAGCGTGGCATCGCGGCGAAGAATAACGGCGACCGCGAAAGCAGCGCGTATTACAAGCGGTTGTACGTACAGTACCGGCTCTCCACGAGGTACTTATGTCTACTGACGCGTCGTAGAGCATGGGAAACTGCAACTAGGCTCCCCATCGAAGAGTTCAAGACGGAGCCGTACCTCAAAATCACTGGGATAGCAATCGACCTGGCTGGTGAGCTGGAAGAAGATGGGAAGCATCAAGAGGCGTTTGCGCTCTATTCTGAAGCGCTTAATTTGATTCGAAGTCGGTCCCCTGAACTTTTGAGTGGGCCGGAGCGTCTGCGGGCCGTCTGTATCGCAGTAAAGCTTGGGCAGCTGGTACAACCCTGCGGCGTTGCCGTAGAAGAAGAGGAGAATATTCTCGTCTGGGCTGTCGAGGAGATCCTGAAGCTACTGTTGGACTTGCGCGAAAAGTCGGACACATCCCAACTACTTGATATGGAGAAGTTGAAACTGCCCAAATGGATGACGAAGACGGACGTGAGTGTGCCACTTCAGGAACTGGGCGACTTTTACGGACGTGTCGGAAAATTAGAGTGGGTCATATCCTTTTTATTAGTGGGTGGTTGAATTGCATGTTCATGTTGAATTTGACGTACTAGATATGCAGTGCCATTATATCAGCAGGGAGTCACCCTCCTTGTCTCGGATTCAGGTGGGGCGCCCATTCCAATTGAAGATTTATGCAGAGGTGAATACAAATCAGTTTGGGATCGTTTTTCCAGTGACCACTGTCTATAAACAGGAGCGCAGCTGATGAACAATATCGCGGAACTGATCATTCGCGGAGACCCGACGCCCGAAAGACAGCAGGATGCAGAGACGTGGGCGCAGAACGCCCTCGCTACATTACAACTCGCTAGGAAGGGCGCAAAAGAAGCGGTTCCAACCTGCGAGCACGCACTTGCTGTCGCCTTGTTCAACGCTGGGATGCTTCGTGAAGTGAGGGTGGCCTTTTTCCTGCGCTGGTTATTTTTCTCACATGCTTAGTTGGCCGGAGATCAGAAGCGTGCCCGCTCTTTTTTTCTGGCAGCTTTTGAACAGTCGAAGTCATCGGCCATGGAAGAAGGTGTTGCGGCCGCTAAGGACGCCTTGGACCGCCAAGTGGGTTAGGAAGAGGTGATATCAATTTTCTCGGAGATCGCGCTCTGTGAAGACATACATCGGGGAAATAATACATTGTATGTATAGTATACATGTCGCATTTACTTTTTCAGATACCCAGTCCACCATTCCTCGAAAAGAGATAAACCAAGACCGTCCTCCAACCCGAGGTCCTCGGTCTCTTGCGTGTACAGCTTGCAATCTCTTGGGCGCGTCGTTGCCCCAGGGCCGGTCGGAGGTTCGGCGTCTGGAGTAATATGACTGTGCGGGAGGCCCAAAATCTTCGCGAATACGAGGCACATCTCGTATTTAGTGAACGGTTCGGCACCGGAGTAGTGTAGAATAGGTGGGATAGGCTTCTTGAGCGCTGATTTCGGATTTAGAACGATGAGGTGGCATTGACGTCGAAGAAGAGTACTTGCTTGAAAGTCTGACGAGGAAATTCCCGATGTCAACAACGTTGGTGGGGTAGCGGGTTGCATAGTGATCCATCTTGTAAGTCTTGCCGGATTGGTCTTCCACGACGTCGATAAGAATATTGACAGCCGTATCAGAATTCTTCGGAGCGGGGCCATATCTGGGAACACAACTCAAAAACAAAACTCTGTTATAGAATAGAGATTGCCTACAAAACGGGGACACGGAGGATGATGGCGGTGGCGCCTTCGATTGCCAGAATGTTGAGCTCCCCATCGAGTTTGCTTTGGCCGTATAGCTGCAGCGGGTTGGTTCTCGCGGAGGGAGTGTACGGGGGAGATGTTCCATCAAAGACATAATCTAACTAGCATGTGCCCTGAATTTTATATCGACAAGATTAGTGACTTACCAGTGGATATGTACACCAACGTGAACTTGAGCGACTTGGATAGTCGCGTGAGATAATCTGGAACGTCGGCATTCAACTTGCACACGTCAGTCTATGCACGCGTCGACTACCGCAACTATCCGTACCTTTCGAGCGCCTTCCGGGTCCTTAACGACGATGATTTCAGGGTCAACTATGTCTCTTTAGATACCCGCACCTTTTCTGCGACATCCGGTCGACGCTCGGCCGCACAATGAATGACCCCTGCAAGGTAGGTTCGCTCAGAACACACCACGATCAGCGCTGGATAACACACAATTTGGCTTGAACTCCGAGAAAACTTTTTCCACCTCCTCTTTGTTTAGCAGATCCAGTTTCCTGAGTCCATCTCCAGATCGCGAGTGTGCAAGACTGAGAACCTCTGTATTCTCCGAAGCGGTAAACGCCTTCCGAACTGCCGATCCAAGAACTCCCGACGCTCCTGGAAAACTGTGAGCAGACTCGTCGATGCACTTGGAGAAGTAATTGCCTGTGATGATGACTTTGAATACCATGGTCAAGTTCAAGTCGAGAAGATGGATCGATAGGCGCCCGGCCCGGAACCCCGAACAATGACATCATCCGCTGAAGTTGAACCAAGGTTGAACTCGAGCCGCCCGAACGATGATCGATCGATGATCTCCGGGTCACTCCCCAACTCTACCAAATTTCACCACATGGGCCGAGTCCTCTGAGTTGTAGACTGCCCCTGAAGGCCTGAAAGGCCGATCCATTTGGTTTCGGTTGACGACACCGATCATTTGTTTTGCATTGGCCCAGAATTGGCCCAGAATAAATCGAGGGTGTTAACGTCGGAAAGGATGTTGACTTATGTGCATTCGATATATGATGCTTCCAACAAACGAGGTACGAGTGGTCACTTTAAGCGTCTGGCTATGAAAGACTAAGTTGTTTCCTGCAACGAATCATTTTTTTATCCCACAACTTGCCCGTTGAAATTTGGTTGAAATGCATATCTGGATTGATACCGATGTGGGTGTAAGCGTTCCTGAACGTTCCTAGCGTCGTTCTGCCAGTGCGGAATGTCCGTAGTCGCCGGATCTCCGAGCTGCCAGTGAATGCCATTGAAATGTAAGACCTGACGGTCTAACGTTCAACACTCAACTCCCATAAACTCTTTCGCTCACACTGCAGCCGGCAGCTTCGTTTTTAGGGTCCATGAATTGATTGCAGCCGCGGATGAATAGACTCATTAATTTCGGTACAGAGTAACGGCCGGTGGAACCTTTGAATTCAAAGGTTCCAGAAAAATCATCCAGGACTGTTTCAATTAGGGTGGGGGGATGATCATGATCTCTCTAGTCATGGTGGTGGGCGTCATTATTCGATTTTCTCAGTCCTTCTCACTTAATTTGCGTTCATTGGCCATGGTGGTGGTGTTACTTGCGGGTCTTGGCGTCAAACATCGACAAACATCACTCGAACATCTCTCAACTGCAGACATCGCTTGATATTGACCACAACATCCTGATGCGCGACCGCCACAAACCGCCACCAGTCTTTACCCTCTTTGGCCTATGATCTACCAGGAACGGCTGCCCAAGATTCATTCTTATGCCAACGGCAAGTTCCAGGAAGCAACATCTTTTGCTATCTTTTGGTTGCTTGAGTGAGCTCTCGTCTTGAACCAGCCGACTCCTCGTATGACCGCCGGCCAAAGGGGAACTCTCCAAAAAACTTCCACTGGTGTTGTTTTCTCGGCTTCTCCCATTGGTTTCTGCTCTCTCAGCCCATCGTCCACGTGTCATAATATCCTTCAACCGCAACTGCCATGGACTCGTCGGACAGTTTAGGGCATTGCATTGCCGGTGGGCGCACCAAAGATAGGTTCGGTCAAGTGTCAAAAAACCCAGCGATGTTCATGCCCTTTCCGTTTGAAGCTTCCTTTTCTGCTTTTGAAGCTTCCTTTTCTGTCCTTGCGCGATGAATGGAAACGAAGGTGAAAAGGAACGAAGGTCCGCCTTTTCTTAGTTCAATTCGAATTTCCTCTTGATGTGCTCAGAACTGGAAGTCATCGTGGGGCCCTTACGCACTGCGTCAAACTCAAAATTTCTTCTTTCCCAGATGTGGTTCTCCAGAAGTCTCGTTGCTCGCCCGACTATCACAACATAGTTTCAACAATCCCGTTCATCCGTCTACGTCTTGGATGTAGCCGAACACTTGTCTTTCCGATCCGTATTACGTTTTGCACGGCCAACTCGCAAATTAATTGGTAGCGCGACTTTCATTGGAAATACGTTCCTTTGCGAAGGATAGCTTCCATCCTAGCTACCTATATTGTTGATTTCGGCTGCTTTTTCGTCTTCACGGGCTGAACATACTTTAGTTTCTGAACAGGACCGCCTCCGAGTGCCCACGTGTTCAATCCGTCGACCTTCTTATTTGATGCGTTGATCATGTCAGCTCGTCTCGTCTGAATCAAGCCAGGATCAAGCTCAATTCGCCGCCTGTTCAGTTCTCGCTTATACTAGCCCCGAACTGTTGAGGTAGTTAGGCGGCAACCGATCATGCGTACATGAACCGGATTGGTGGTACCGGTTTTGAGGTGATTCCGTACATCACTTCCTTGATGCACATTTTCCCCTTTCGCCATGTATAAGAAGGTAGTTGTGATATGTAATCCCAAGGGTCGCGTCCCTGCTATCATATCCCCACCATCTAATGCCTCCTCCAAGCAGTTTGCGTAGCGTTCACAGCCGCGCCAGGGCAAAAAGCGACGCGGCGGCCCCACCCTCCAGCATGCCGGTGCTCTCTGCACCCTCATACTCTCATGTCTCCAGTTATCGGTATGTTCGCTTGGATTTTACGCTGAGAAAATTATCTGAAATCCGCTTTAGCTCCCTGCAAATGGAACTGCTACTCTACAGCCCATATGTGAAAGTAGTCCCCAGTGCCTGGAGCGCGAATCATGCACTACCGGTGTTTGGGGAGCACGACGTTGTGGGCGGCAAAATCATCCTCGATCCCAGCTGCCAGTCAGGCCGTCTCATGCTGACTGTGAGTTCATGCTGCCCATTCCGAGTTCGGGAATGTTAATTCCAGAATTAGATCGAGGGTGCTTTCACGTACAACTCTACCGAAAAAATTGGGGACAACAGCTACGGTTATGGCCGCCCCGCCGAAAAGCGACGGCACGTGTTCTTTTCTTCGTCGAAGGTCATACAAGTGTCTTCGTCGGACTCGAATCCTCCGCGCTCTGCCTTTCGTGAGGTCTTCGTGATAAAACGGCGGCCCAGTGGCTCGAACATCAAGTCGATGGTGTTGGAACCACGAGCTTATCCGTTCCTGTTCGACCTTCCGCGGAGTCAGCGTTCGGGCGAAGAAATGCCTCCCACATTTTGTTCATCAGACCCGAAATCTGCGCCGTTCGAAGTTTGCTATCGTGTCTGTGCGACGTGGGAATCCTCTGACATCACCGAAAATCCTTCCTTGTATGTCGAATTGTCCTATTCAGATTTTATTGCTCACGTCCCGTGCAGTCTTGAGATACCTATCGTACTGCACCCCGATCCCGACTTTCATTCCTTGGACGGCCTCGGAGACGACTCGAGTTCTTGGCTCGAAATGCCGCTCAAATCTGACCGACCAATTTCTTTTCGATGCGCGGTCAGTGGTGGCTCAGAGAGTGAAAGCAATTTCACTGAGATTGAACCTAGGTCACATTGCCCACATCTGTCACATTTTCTCGCGCTTCTTCGATTCCATATTTTGTGGTATTCACGACAACACCCCGATCCTCTTCCCTTGCGCGTGAGGTAGCCGCCGACGCGACAATTGCCATTTCGGTCTTCAGTCAAGTGACCATAACGGAGGCAGCCGTTCTTCCTATCACTCCTCCGCAGACACCCCAGAGCGACGAGTCCGCCGATTCGCTCCCCTTTCAGCAACGCGGTAACGGCAGCACGAGACTCCTCCGACGAGTCAGGTCTCGGACGTCGCCGTGGTCCCGAGCATTCGAAGAGGAGAAACCCTTACCACGCCTGCCCACGCAGACCGCGTTCTCGGAAACGCAGACCGTCCATACAGGCATCTGCATCGGATTCCCGAAGCGGCCGCGACACCAGCAGAGTAGCAACAAAATGCACCCCTCGCTACAGTCGCACCAGGCTCTTCCGGATGGTCTTCACAAATCCAAAATCCCACTCCGCCGCGATATGCTTCCGAGTATTGATTGGGCTGGCGTCTCTGTTAAGGTGAGCGGCCTCCCTTTTTCCAGCGACCCCGTCCTGATGCACCCCTCCAGTACTATATGGATATTTCTGTTCTTTTTGGTCAGGACGAGCTCCGCGCCCGGGTTCCTCTGCGGATAATTTGACATTCTTGCTATCACACTCACTACCAACTCCCCTCTGCATTCGTTAGATATCATTATTATTGCTGTGAAGGATGCTCGTACATTTGTATTATACTTACTACATCATACTACGCCAAAAAGGCTTGAATCGAAAATAAATTGAGAATTACCACATCATTTCTGGCCTCGCTCTACTGCCATGGCCAACGTTCATTGGAAGCCTAGTCGATTTTCGGACATAGTCGGACTCGTTGACGGGATCAGCCAATCACTCACCCTTGGTCCCGACCGCTCCGCCGCGCATTGCATCGGTGTCGATAATCAAACACCCAGTGACCGCCATGGCTACGGAACGCCCGTCGTCGAAATGGCAGATAATGCAAGATGGAAAGACTTTCTACAAACGCCAGCAGCTCTACTCCATCCCTGGCAAGCTGCCAAACCTCAGCGATTATATCGTCGCTGGATGCCAGTATGGTGGCCCGATAGGTCTGTGCGCGTTCAGAGTCTCGGACGCTGCGGACATCTGACGCGCTCTTCAGCGCTGATGCGCGACCACACGAAACTTGTTGCCCTGGGTCGTACGACGCCAGCCATAACGAAGGCTCAAATCCAAATATACTCTCCAGCAGGCGAAGGCTTGCTCCTGTTCAGTGTGGATATTTCTCCATCTTGTGGTGGAGCTATAACTCATGCAGCCATAGTGGGATCAGGGGAAGATAATTCGATTCGGATGGACGTCGGACGAGCGCCTGGCAATACTCAACGAAGAAGGCACATATCGCCTCTATGACTTGCAAGGCGATTACCAACAATATTCTCTGGGAAGCGAAGCCGGTGAAATGGGAGTGATAGACGCGCGAATACACGAGAATGGTTTGGTGGCCTTGACTGGTTCATTATCATTACTGGAGGTCAAGGGATGGGAAGGCTCGCGTCCTCTGACTCTCGCAAACCCGAGTGCGCGTTATGTTTGTTTCCTCCCGCCAATTTAACCGCCTACTAGCGCTATCCCAACCTCCGAATTCCTGGGCTGTTATTCCTCCAGACGTTAACATTTCCCGACACGTGGAGGTCTTACTTTCTGTCGACTCTACGATATTCACCGTGGACAATCTGGAAAGCATAGATCAGCGCTTGTCACAGGGCCCTTTCACCCATATTTCTCCATCCCCCAACGGCAAATCCCTGGCGCTCTTAACTTTCTCCGGGACGTTATTAGTAGTATCTTCTGATTTTCAACGAACTCTCGCCGAATTCAAGACGGGGGATGTCGTCGGAGCAGAAGGCGCCGTGCATCAGGTCGAATGGTGTGGCATTGACGCTATCCTCGTTACTTGGGACAATCTTGTCGTTGTCGTCGGCCCTTTCGGAGACACCCTTGAGTAAGTCACTTTCCACGCTCAGTGATGAAGACTCAGCGCATTCCTCCAGATATTACTATTCTGGTCCGACTTTCGCAGTTACCGAACCTGACGGTGTACGAATAGTAGGACCGGATGTTTGCGATTTAATTCAGAAAGTTCCGTGTGGGTCTTCTCCCTTTTCAAGACCTTCAGCGTCTTTGATGAATGAAAAAATTTACAGCATCATCTGCGTCGATATTCCGTCCTGGCTCGACGTCTGCGTCCGCCATTTTATATGATGCTTGGGAAAGCTTTTCGCAGCGCTCTCCTAAGGCCGACGAGAACATCCGCAGCATACGGCCAGAGCTCGCTGCGGCCGTGGATGAGTGCATCGAAGCTGCTGGTGAAGAGTGGGAGCCGTATTGGCAACGTCGACTTTTGAATGTTAGTCCTCGTTTTTTTCTCTTCGTCCATAACTGATAAATTCCTTTCCAGGCGGCCAAGTTCGGACGTGGCTTCCTTGACCTTCACAATCCCACCGACTTTGTCAACATGGGACAGACCCTGAAGGTCCTGAACGCTGTCCGGTTTTATGAGATCGGTATTCCCCTCACCCATCTCCAGTCGGGTTTCCCCTCATCGCATTTGAACGGTCTCTTACTCACGTACAAACAGGTACATCTACGCCTCCCCGTCGCATCTCATTACTCGCCTGACTGCCCGCAACATGCACCTGCTTGCCCTTCGGATCTCGACCTACCTGTCAATAAAGCCCGACGCCGTCCTGAAACACTGGGCCAGCGCAAAAATCATGCGTTCTCGCCCATCAGCGACCGGAACAGGCGCAGAAGCAGACCTCGGCGGGGACGAGGATGTCTGCAAGCTGATCGTGGACAAGTTCGAACAGCTCGGCGGCGCTGACGTCTCTTATGCGGAGATTGCAAAGCGTGCCTGGGAAGTCGGGCGGGGCGGACTGGCCACCAAGGTTCGTTGTGTATTGTCTCTCATCGTTATTTTGGTTAATCCCCGACGTAGCTTCTGGATCATGAACCCAGAGCATCAGATCAGGTCCCGCTTTTGCTTAACATGAAAGAAGATCGGCTGGCGTTGGTCAAGGCTGTGGACAGCGGCGACACTGATCTTGGTACGGTGAAAGATATTCATCATCATCGTCCCGCCTAATGTGTTTCAGTGTATCATGTATTGCTACACTTGCACAAACGCCTCCCGCTGGGCTCCTTCTTCCGTCTCATCGAGGATGGTGGTTCCCAGCTTGTACCAGCGAGTAAATTGCTCCAGGTGTACGCGCGGGAACAGAATAGAGAAATGCTCAGGGACTTCTTTTATTCTGATGACCGCCGAGTGGAAAGCGCCGTCTTATCATTGGACGAAGCGGCGGGTATTCTGGTAAATACTTCAAGAAACCTTGTTTCGTTGCTCGCTCATGATTCTGTTCAGGACCCTAATTCCAAAATCACGACCGTTCGAGCGGCTCAGAAATTCTTCTCAGAAGACAAGGACCGAGGATTCGAATCCAAGGTATACAGTCAAATTGCCGCTGTGATCGCTTTATCTCATTACAATACAGATGATGGATGAGAGCGCCCGTTTACTCACTTACCAGCAACAATTAGAGAAGGAGAGCGATGGAAAGATCGTGTTTTTCGGCTTGAGCGTCAACGAAACGTTGCGAACGTGTCTCGTCAACAGCTTGTCGAAAAAGGCGGATAAAGTCAAGTCCGATTTCAAGGTCCCAGACAAACGGTAACATCCTTCAAATGACTCTGAATAATTACCAATTTTCTTGCACAATAGGTTCTGGTATGTGAAACTACAGGCGCTGATATCGACCAGCGATTTCGAAGCTCTCGATACGTTTTCCAAATCAAAACGGAGTCCAATCGGCTACGAGCCTTTCGTCCACCATCTGGTGGAAGCGGGTCATCCCAGAGAGGCAATACCGTATGTTCTTCGGTGCGATTCGCCGAAGCGGGCAGATCTCTACGTCGAGTGCGGGGAGTGGCGAATGGCTGGGAAGGAATGCAAGGAGCGGGGGGATAAGGCCAAGCTCGAGTGAGTTTAGTCCCGTTATCAGTGGAATTTCTGATCGATTTTGCCAACTCCTCAGTGCAATACGACAAAAATGCCCCAACTCATTGATCGCTAGAGAGTTTGATCAAATTCTAGCGTCTATGAAGTGATTTCTTTGCATTTCTCGTACAAAGACCAGACAAGGACTATAAATTTAATAATACGACCCTGCGCCAATCGCCTTGTCCTCATCAGGTTGAGACCAACGTAAGCTTTACATAATTTAAGCGACCCAGGGCCGCGACCGCTGTTCCGCCCATGGTGACCGTTCCGGAGTTTACTCCTCTAAATCGCCTCGGACCTCATACGGCAATGTATACGGCAGTGGAACCTACGGGTAACGAATCAGAAAAAGACGGAAAACGACGGAACGAATGGAGTCCAGCGCAAGAAAAATGGAAACGGGACCCACCTCTCGCGTCACACGATACTGGATAATTTAAGACTCAGCATAATTTATTAGGGCGCGGATTTCGGAACATACCTGGTCAACGTTACCCAAATGTTCGTTCTCCAGTCGGTCTGTTGAACACCAGTAAGTCTCGCTAAGTCTACGTTGAAGCAAACCACATACAGAAATTCCATTGCCAACGCCTGAGCACTTCAAGCAAACCGAGAATCCACGTCCGTAACATGAAGTCCGGTCCTTGGGCGGGGATGTAGAAGATCCATAGGAAACGGATCAGAGTGTTTGTTGCCTGTCATCGTCGGTGTTTCAGTTTCCGTCTTCCGGAGTACAAGAAGCAAAGAAAGCCATACGATCGCAAAATAATACAACTGTGGTACAGATCAACGGACAAGTCGGAACTGCGAGGTTTTTTTTTACTGACAAAGATATGGTTCGTATAGACGAGTTGTTGCCGTAGTAAGAAATGTTGACTGTGTCGCCGTAGTATGGACCAATCCATCAAGAAATCCTTTGTATGTCGAATGAACAGCAGGCGAAAGCGTCTCAAGGATGGGCTCACCCAGATCAGCGCGTACGTTGTGGATATTGCATTGAAAATGCACCACAGAACGAAAGTCGAATCATAGTGTCCGCCTGAGGTAATTAAATTAAATATGAAAGTGCGGGATTCCGTCAGACACAGATACTTACCGCGGTGTCTCCAGATAACGTAGCAGAGCTGGCTGACGACGCCAGCTCCATATTTGCCCGCATTGATAAGATGCGTATTCAGTCTTGAATCCACATAACGCTTTATACTCTGAACCAGCCGCACTAAGAACGGTAGCGCGCCAAGCACAAAGATTAAAGGCCAGAGGTGCGAGGCACTGCCACATGTTCTCCACTCGGGATTCAACCCTCGGGAATACACACAGCCGATGAGGGTAAGGTTAGAGAGGGTGAAGCCAAGACTGCAGAATTGGTCTCTAATGATATGGTTTCAGTCATCAGAAATGCAGAGGGTGGACGTCCGCACCCCATCCAAAAGTCAGTAAACTATAGATAACCCATTTATACAAAGAAAAGGGAAGAGAAAGATTTGCTTGCCTCTACACGTCTCGTCCCAGATTTCAAGAGTTTCCCAACATTTTTTATCAGCCAGAATCTCGAGGGTTTAAACAGAATGGGGAAGGGATCGACCATCACGAGCGCCATGAACGCAAGCCATACCAAGGGCCAAATCGTCGGGGATACCTCTGGATACCCAATGCGAGCAAAAGACAACCAAAATGCGTAACACAGAGCGGCCAAGAGAACACTCGGAGTCTAGCGGTATATGTGAGAAGCTGGACAGGTTTTCGAATGGACCCGCTCACCTGGAAATATTCACGATGATCCAGACGGGTCCGCAAATCCAGTTCTACGACCGTTGAATTATCATGGCAGAAGTAAATTGTTTTGTAACCAACCAAAAATGAACACCCAATTAATACGCGCACGGGCCCACACCAGGAGATTCAAGCCGACGAGCAACGCGAAGATCACCGGGATAGCCAGGACCCCATAGATGAATAGTAATCCGTCCCAGGCTGGAATGTCATCACGGGTACTTTGCTGAAAAACTATGCAGGGCCATTAGAAATCGAATTAAATTCTCGGGCTCAAAAATCCCACTGTGAGCGATGCCTGAGCCCAACGCAGCCAAGGCCGAGCCAATGGCAAGCCCACTACAAAAAGTGCTGTTGTGGTGCGACTTGTATTGTGGCCCCGCACGTAGGCGTGTTAAGGCCTTCTTTCTGTCTCCGCTAGCTAGTGCATTATTATGAGCGGGGGAGGAAAGTGAGAGCACATCATCAGACCGAAACTGGCCGCAAAAATATTTTGCATCTCCTCCATCATGGTTCGGAGAGTTTCATCTGACGAAAAGGCGCTTTTTTCAACCTGCGATCGAATATGAAACGCAATAAAATTCTGAGTGCGAATTGTGCTCTACCTTCTCTTCCATATATGCCCTTTGCGCATGGATCTAGATTTTTTATTTCAGCGACGAACAAATGCAGACGGTGATTTTACCTTGGTGGCCTTTTCGAATTTATTGAGAACTCGTCGAAAGCCATAGATATTCAGGACCTGCGTAGAGAGAACGGTCAAAACGGGTCAGCTTTGAACAGTAAAGCTCACTCGGTAATTGTGCAGCATCTCTAAACCGCGATAATGCTCCAGTACAGCTTTCTTAAGTTTACGTCTGGCATATAAATACGCCTTAGGATCCAAATGCTCTTGACCTCCGAGTCGTCCGGTTTCTGCTTGCTTCTCCTCCATTTTATGGCCGGATGACACGTCAATTCGTTCACTGTCAACCTGTGCGCAGTCCACAGCAGTTTTCTCTGTAACGACAAATGGTAGCTGGCGTAGAAAGCCGAGGATTCTAGTTGTGTTGAAAATACATGGGCCCGAGGCTTCGGGGTGAGCCGCCTATAATTAACATTTCAAATGTTTTGAACATAGTGACAAATATAAGACGCACGTCGAACAGCCTGCGATGCTCATTGAGCTCGCGTAATTGCGCTTCTAAATCTCTTGTTCTAATTTTCATTGCGTTCTCCCTGTCGACATAAAAGGTTTCAACTTTCTGCAGCTCATTGTCCAGTGCCGCAAAGAATGCGAGTTCCTGTGGCGATAATAAAGGGATAAGAGCGTGCAAAGAAAGCTCAGAGTACGGGTGCCGTCTCAAGGGCTCGACTTTCAACCAAATCAGTCAATCGGCAGGCAAAGATAAGCCAGATGACGAACTAAGTTGGGAGAAGCCCTTCATAACTCGACTTGCTGGACTTGACGGTGACATGACTGGACTTGGAGGCATCATATCACCCTGGCGAGCCACAGAGTTGTTGGTCCATTGGCGTGTGACTAGGAAGAACGTTCAAACAACAATGACATAAACATGTCTAACGCACGCGAAGACCGATTTGTGGGTTGGCGCACGACTGTAAATTTTCAGATTTAGGCACGTAGATCGGAAAGCTGAATTACCGAGTTGAGGAAGAGTTATTTTGGGTTTGCGGGCCATGTTTATGGCTGCGGCGCCACCAGGGCTCGGAGGTGAAGGCGTTGGGTCAAGAGATATACGTCTTTCTAGAGGACGACCGGTATTGGGAGCTGTGACGCCACCGGGGCTCGGGGAAGTAACATTGCTCTGTGATGTATGAGTTCGATGGAGAGAAAGACGTCTTTCGACGAGAGGACGGCTGGGATTTGCGAGGCCGCCAGGGCTCGGGGGCGTATTACTCTGCGGTGTGCGGGGTCGATGAAGAGATAGCCCTCTCTCCAGCAGAGGTCGACTAGGGCCTTCAGTGCGTACTCGGGGAGGGGAGAAAGACAGATCGTGTTTCTCGATGGGCAAATGAACGGAACTCGTCGCGGAGGAATTTTCGCCCGATTCCGATTGCACAATCACGGACAACATCGACCCAGCTTGATGGTTTAGCTGTGAATTCGAGTATGAATCGACGGGGAGGGCCATCCCATCTTGCACACGACGTATCGCACGTATGCGTTCTTTAAAGATACGGTAATCGCTTTGAAATCAGCGTTCAGCTCGGAGGAAAGTGGTTTAGAAGAAGGAACAAACATGTATGCCCGCTTCCATTCCGGAGTCTGTGAAAAATGAGTTTAATGACGGTTTCAGACAATTCATTGCTGCGTCGCTTGCCTGTGTATCCTCAAGATATCTGGTGGTTTTTTCATCAGGTTGGCTAGAAAATGGCGGAAATATGATCTACCTGGTAAACTTCATCTCTTGGTCAATAAAAACCGCAAATTATAGAGAGAACGTCGAAAAACGGGATTGCTTGAGGGGGGGTTTGCTCCTGCATGGTAAGGCGAGTCGAGTTTTGTGCGTTGTGCCTCACACACGTTTGCGACAATAGCCTCAAGGTACTACGACGACCTGTCGAGTCAGCGTAAAAGTTGAGAAGCAAACTATATTTAGACTGAGTAACTCGGCAAATTTTGAACATCAACAGGCGTGGGAAGCCCCTTCCCACGGTTCAAATAACTGTCTCTCGCACTGGGAATGGGAGACGTGAGCGCAGGGGAAGATGATTTTCGCTAACTACAGGAAAGAACCCCCCAGGTGTGAAAGTCTATTTACACTTCCGCTGTGGCCGCCTGTCGGCGCAAGCGACTGACACGTTGCGAGAACCAGGTTCTCGGAGGACTACCCTCGTCGTCGTCATCCGCGTCGTCTCCACGCCGTTCGTCGAGAGAGTAGGGAAGCGGCACCTATGCACGGAACGGAACGTCAAGAAAAGGTCAAACGGGAAACGGGACCCACCTCTCGCGTCACACGATACTGGATAATTTATGTAAGGCTCAGGATACTTTATGAGGGCGGATTTCGGGACATACCTGGTCAACGTTACCGAGGTGCTCGTTCTCCACACGATCTAAGATTCCGTCAATGATGATGGTAAGCAAGAAAAAGCTCGTGCTCACAAAAGTTCCTGAAGACGTGATGATTTTAATTTTAATTGTTTAATGAATTCTTTGCACGCTTACCATTGCCACCGTCTGAGCATTTCGAACGATCCCCCGATAAAGGTCCGGAGTTGCATGTCAGGTCCTTTCGATGGTATGTAGATGACCCAGATGAATCGAATGAGGGTATTTGAGATCTATACGCAGGTTAGACATATGCTGGGTGCAGAGTTTCGGAGAGACGTGCAATCGCAAAATAATAAAGCTGAGGAATGTTAGATGTTTTGCGAGTGGAATCAAGAGGGGTGGGACAGACGTATATGTGGTTTGTGTACACCAGATCCTTTCGCAACAAAGGATATCGAACATTCAAGCGCAGGATTGACCAATCCATTAAGAAGTCCTTGGAGATATGAGTATAAAGAAAGCTTCTGATGGAAACTGAAGTCAACTTGCCCAACCCAAAGCATAAAGCGAGTAAATTGTTTGAAAAATGCACCAAACGACGAAAAGGGTTCCGTGCCCACCTCCTGAAGCCACTAATTAGCTTATTCATTTGCGTGCGTGATTCACATACCGCGGTGCCGCCACAAAAAGTAGCAGCCATAGGCCACGATTCCAGAAGCATATTTTCCACCCTGCAAATTGGCTTCATGACGTCCTCACCAGAGAAGAATGAGACGAATTTACATTGATGATATGGGTGGTGAGCCCGGAATCAGCATAACGCTTGATACTCTGGACCAACCGGACGAGGAAAGGCAGGGTGGCGATGACAAATGACAGTGGCCAAAATTTTGAAGTTGAAGCACATTGTCTCCAGTTGCTGTTGAATCCGTCACCGTACAGGCATCCGATGAGGTAAAGGTTGGAAAGTGTGAATACAAGACTGCAAAATTGGTCGCTATAAACGAGTTAAGCACCATGCTCTCAGAGGTGGAACATGCGCCTACCCCATCCAGAAATCGGCAAACTTGCTCAACATTGTCAGTCCAAGGTTAACCAGTCAGTGATATAGTATATACTTCGACGCGTCTTGTTCCCGAGGTCAAAAGCTTGCCTATGCTCTTCAAAAGCCAGTATCGTGACGGCTTGAACATCAACGGAAGCGGATCGAACATGATAGTTGCGGCGAAAGCGAGCCACACGAGAGGCCATAGAGTGGGTGAGACGGAAGCTGCACCGATTCGAGCGAAGGAAAGCCAGAATGCATAGCACAATGCTGCAAGCAGAAAGCTCGGAGTCTTCGAAAGTAAATACCACAGAAGAAAAGGACAACGCCAAAACTGACCTCAAAATACTCCCGATGATCTAGCCGAGTACGCAGATCGAACTCTGCAAATTGGATGAGCCGATAGAAAGGGGTAAATATCCTTGACGCACCGAAAATGAATAGATAATTTATTCGAGACTGCGCCCACACCAAGATATTCAAACCAACCAAGAGCGAGAATAGAGTCGGAACCAGGATGACCCCATAGACGAGAAGAAGTGCATCCCAGCCAGGGATGGCATCCCGAGTACTCTGCTGGTAACCTGAACAGAAAATCAAAAGGTGAATCGGAATCCACCGGATACAATGTGTATTTACTGTGATACAGGCCGGAAACTAGAGCCGGGACGGCTAGTCCGAGAAGCAAGCCTGACCAGAAGGTACTACATGATTTTTCAGAGCTTATCCCTCGATTTGTCTTGACTGATACAGGGCCTCACCTGGTGTGATGGCTCTTGTGTTGCGGACCTGAGCGAAGCCGATTCAAAGCTTTCTTTTTGTCTCCGTGTGCTGAGACAGATCAGAGTTAAAATGAACTCATCCAGCAGAACAGAAGATGTACCAAACCGAGTCGCATACATCTCTTCCATTTCGTCCATCATCGAACGGACATTCGCCTCGGACGCGAAGGCAGACTTGTCAACCTACGATCATCGGTCGATGACTTCATCTTGAACAAAAACAAATTGACTACCTTCTCCGTCATATAGGCATTTTGGGCCGCTATCTATGTGGTTTCGAGTATTTGATTAAAATACAAAGTCGACTTGATAATAGATTCACCTTGGTCACTTTTTGAAACTTTTTCAGCGCCTTTCGAATTCCCGTGATGTTGAGAATCTACGGAAAGACATTGAAACCGCAGGAGCTGACGATAAGCGAAAATATACCTACTCGATAGTTGTGTAGCATTTCAAGGCCGCTGCATACAGTGAGCCCCAGTCTCCGCCGATTTAGTAACTTACCGGTAATGCTCCGCGACAGCTTTTTTCAGGGCATGTTTTGCCTCGTGAAACTCGTCCGGAGCCAAATGAGGGGGCGGAGAGTGATTGGCCAAGTTTGTGGTGGAAGACACCGCGCTCTCCGAAAGTTTACCAGAAGCCTTCTTTGCAGTAGCTTTTCCTTTATCCTTCGCGGCGGATGCGGCAGATTCAACGGCTTCTTGGTCGTGCAGAACCTTTGCCTTCAACTTGACGAGCGCGGCGGTGTTCATCGCAGAGGTCCACGCGCCAGATGCATGAGCATGCGAAGCCTACCCATCTCAACGTCAAAATAATTGTGAAAAGAAATATCAGAAAGGTCACCTCGAAAAGTTTTCGGTGTTCCTGCAGTTCGTCTAGTTGCTGTTCCAACAATTTGGTATGGACCTTCATTTCTTTCTCACGTGCCAGGTAGAAGGCTTCGATCTTCTCGAGCTCCGCATCGAGGGTTGAGAAGAAGGCCAGCTCAACTGGAGATAGAAGAGGCATGAGCTCGCGAAGTGGGAGCTCAGAGTACGGATGCGGTTTAGGACCGACTGAATCAGATAATTTGGTAAAACATCTCCGATTGAGGTTGAAATCTCTTACCAGTAAACCGCCGTGCCGACATTTTGGTTTTACTGCCATTGGACGAAAACATGCGGGAAAAGGATGGAGCACGTCCTCGGTTGGACTTTGAAGAAGAGTGGACGGAAGCTGGAAGAGTTTGCGCTCTGTATAAAGGCTCCCGCCGATGGGGATCATCATTTCCTATACTGGGCGAAGGAAACACCGGAGCAGAAAGATTGGTTTGAGAATTTATCAGATCGTGGCTCGAGGGATTTTTCATGGAGGCGGTTGAGATTGTAGCATGAGAGGCATTTGGGGCAGGAATAGATGGACCAACAGAGGCCTCAGAGGTGAGTCCAGGATCGGCATTTCGAGTCGACGTGGGGGACTCGAGTGTGTCTTGCGTTTCATTTGCCCGACGAATAGCGGTGATTCGTTTCTTGAGCAGCCGATAGTCACTTCATAGTCGGTCAGAATTGAAATCTGAAAGAGTTGAAAGGCGTACACGTATGCCTTCTTCCATTCTGGCGTCTACGTTGAACAGATGGTCCGAAACCGCGTGAATTAACTGGGATTAGGGGTAGCAACTCCTTACCTGCGTGTCTTCCAGATATCTTGACGCGGGGAATTCAACGACTCGAGTGTCTGAAGATAAAAATGGGACCAACCGAGCGAATTTCATGTCGTTAAAGGCGTAAACTGGCGTGAAGCGCGTAAAGGCGTGAAAGACGGAAACAAGAGGCGTGACGTCTTTTGATTACATAAAGTTGATCTCACATTCGGGCCAGGTTCGCCGAACTTTCCATTTCCCTACGAAACCTTTCATGTCTTCACTTCAGTTCACCGACATTATCCTCTGCAGTCTACCGGATCGCTCTTGCCGTTGGACTTTGGCGGCGTTTGGCCTCCACAGCTGCCGAATTTTCTTGTCTGGGCACTGATAATAATATTGACCTAACCGAAGTGTCTTGTCTTACTCTTCGCCCCGCCCTGAAATTACGCTGGGCCCAAGATCTTTTTATCACCGCCTTGGTCCATCATTTTCAGGGCCCGCCTGACGCCTTTACCTGAACTACTTAGTAGGAGATCCCAGTTCTGGATGCTTCCTGGACCGCGTCCTCTACCGTTCAGAATTCTAATTCTACTCCGTTCTTTGGTGAAACATTGACGGCCCCAGCCCCGTATCTATAATGAACTAACCCGAGGATGTCGCACATACTGTTGCACAATAATCGTGGTGGCGGATGGATGACAACTCCCAATTAAAATGGCTTCCGACTCGGGAAAAATGAGCGCCATTTCCGGAGGAGCAATTCAAACCATTCCTCTTGGCGCGCTCAGCCAAAACGTATAAGAAGGCTAGCCAGCTGCATCTGCTATACATCTCAACAAAACCATCTATCAGACTATCACCTACCATCCAATGTACGCCTTCAAATTTGCCCTCTTCTTGCTTGCCCTCGCGCATGCGCAAGGCGTCGCCTCCCAAGACGTCGACGAGCTTGTTCCTATTGGTGGAGAATGTACGTAGCTTCCTCCGATTGTGCTCCTCAAAATACCAATGCTCTTCATTAGGTGGAAGCTTCGCTGGCACTGTACATATCATCCACCTCTTTCCAAATCAACTTGCTGACCGTTCCTTCGCCTCTCCTTCCCTTCCTTGTACAGCTCCCATGTAAGTCGTCCTGCATCCCCACCTCCTCTGACAACTTGAATTTCGTCCGCCGTTGACCATATTTCCTTCATTTAAAGGTGTCCACCATGCGAAATGCTGCTACCTCTTCCCGGACTACGGAGTGTGAGTCTCCGCCCCAAAGTCAAAGACCTGGTTTTCAAGTTTTTAAATCTACAGCTGCCAGCATGAATGCCCGTCTTGAAGCTTGAAGGGTTGTGGCCGTGATCAATTTGTATCCTACCTTGGTGTTCGTGTATGCAATTTTTTTCGTTTACCAAAGGCATATATTCTCTGAACGACTGGAGATTTCTTCTTATCTTTCGAAAATCGACCCAAGGCGATCTTCGCAACAAATAATAATAATTGGAATCGAAACAATGCAAGTGAAAATGTATTGTGCGTGAAACAGACAGACGTGCAGAGGGAAAGCAGCGTAGCGATAACAAACGTATGGACCGATGGATGGACGTAAGCAGTAGAGAAGCAAGCAAGCATAAGTATGGGATGGATGGATGCATGAATCCATAGTTGTTTGGGTTATTTTTTTGTCTCCTTCTCGCCATACTCCGTACTTCACTCATTCATTCCACCAGCCCTGGGCGTGCTCGCCACAGAACACGCAGTAACCCCAAGCCTCGTCTCTCCTCGCCGGTTCGCTCCAACTTCATTATTTTCCACCACCTGAGGCACCGGCACCACGCCCAGCCCCCCTCCCTCGTGCCCCGCGGAAGCCCTCCCCGCGGCCACGCCCCTCCCCGCCCCTGCCCTCACCCATCGGTCCCCCACCACGCGGCCGACTCACAGGTCGATCGCCACGCTCTTTCCTCGTCTCGATCGAAATCCTAAAAACACACGTATGAACAAACGTTCGTCCCCGCAGCGCAAAGCAAAAAAAAGTAGTAAAGTAAATGAGGACACACCTCAACAGGCCCGCATCCCCACAATCAATCCACACGCCCCCCTCACCGCCCTGCGACGGCGGCAGCGACGTAGCGATCGCCCTCCTCGCCGAGTCCAAGTTCTGGAACTCGAAGAACGCACACGCCTTGGAGCGCACGATCTCGAGGTCCTTCATCTGCCCGAAATGCGTGTTGAGGTGGGCGGTGAGCAGCGAGGAGGTGATGGGCTCGAGGACGCCCTGAAAAAAAATAGGTGAGTAGGAAGAAAACAAGTAGCAAAAAAAAGGTCGCACCTTGACAAAACACTGCGGCGTCGTGACGTTCATCGCGGCGACATAGTTGGGGTGCTGCCCTTGATGGTTCGGGGGCGGGCGCTGTGCCGCAGGAGGGCCGGGGGGAGGATGGCTGGCAGCGGGAGGAGGCGCCGGCGCTGCAGCCACCTCGGTCGTGCCACGCGAGTCCTGCGCGACGGCCGAGCCCCACTTCTTTGAGTTTGTCGCAGCGAGGTTGGCCCACGTCTTGGGCTGCGGTGGTTGCACAGGCGCAGGCGTCAGCGCGGGGGCGGGAGAGGGCGCGGCGGCTGGTGGCGGCGTGGGCGCAGCAGCGGGGGGAGCAGGCGAAGGGGTAGCCGGTTTTTCGACGACGGGGGTGGCGGTGCGGTGGATACCGTTGGGCTGGGGCTGGGGTGTCGCAGGGGCGGTGGGGGGCGCTTGGACCGGTGCCGCAGGCGGCTCGGGGGTGACGGACTTCTGCGGCGGCTGCTCGACGGGAACAACTTCGGGAGCGGCCGGGACGGGGGCCACCTCTTCGACGTGCACGGGTGGAGGGGTCGGGATGCGCTCGGGAGGGGGAGTGGGCTCACGCTGAACCTCCGGCACGGTCGTCGCGGTGTGCTCAACGACGGAAACAGGCGGCTCGGAATCAGCGGCTTCGCTCGCGTCGTCGCTCTCGACAGTCTCTTCTTTTAAAAAGCGGAAAATGTCGTTGAGGACAAAGTAGCCATTCGGTTGTTCGGCCAAGAAAAAGGTTTGGACGAATTTGCGCCACGGGTCCGAGTGATTTGACATTTCGCCGATGACTTGGATGATAATTCCACCGTCTGCAGAGGACTGCGCGTCGACAGAATGGATGAAGACCTTGCAATCCTGGAAACCAATCGCCGTTATCCGCTGGTGAATTTCCTGCGTGAAACCGGTCAACAAAAGCTATAAAAAAAAAGTGCACGCGTTGACCGTACCTGTTGACCGAGACATGGCTTTCCATCATCGCCTTCAGTGCCATGGATGAAGGTTGATTTTTTTGTGTAAAATTGGTGCAAACGATCAGGCTGTTTGTTGACAAAGGTGTAATACTGAGGAACGAATTGCCATCCAACTTCAGAAGGATTGACTGTGCGGTGAGCGGGCGTGGTCATGCTGCGCACGCGATTGTTAGCGATACAAAAGACCGGAGGATATACATACATGTATTAAATGAAAAGAGAAAGTCTACGGGGACGAGGAGGACGAGGTTTTTGGTGGTACAGCGCAAGGCGAGAGGCTTTGAAAAAAAACAAGAACAAACCTTTGCTGACTGAGCTTAGGTTGACGCCCACCACACAGTATGCCCTCGAAAATACTAATTCAAGCCTGTCCTCGTCGCTGGTTCTCTCTCAGGAGCCTGCACATGTTCCAGGGTCGTTCCGGAATATTTTGAGAGAAAGACTCGCCACTTACCATTCGCGCAATCGAGGCAGCAAATCATGCAACTGAGGACCTGAGGTCGACTCGAATCAACTTCCATTCGTTTCGCTTGGACTACACTATGCAACGTTGTTGCTGCTGAGCTTTCTCGCATTAAAATTTAACCTCAAGACATGGCTGTCAACGCTCACGCTTTGTTGTGCACATTAGGACTTCGAGAACTTCCAGAGGTCCAGTAGGGTATGTCCAGTATTCCAGGAGAATCCATTTATCAGCTTCTGACGCGTCGAATGCTAGAAGATTTTTTGTTCGTGTGGTCTACCACAACCCGGAGAAACAGGCATGTTCAGGGAACCATTCCTGGGCTCGTCTCACGGCAATCGTCTTGCCACTGCCGTCGACGACGGCCACCCGCCGCCCCAAGCCGCTATTTTATCCGAAGAAAGTAAGTTTAGAACAAATCGGCGAAAAGAGTGGTCTTTTGATTTTAAATAGCGACCACCTGGTAGGGCTCAGGTCATCTCATCGAGTGAGCCCCACAATTTATGACCCGAGCCGGACCGCGAGCGCAGTAACTACTAGCCGGAAAATGTTGTTTGCATATCCGTGGTACAAATTCTATGGCTGCGTCCTGGCACAACTGCCGTCCTGTTTTCTTGTGGGTTTTTCATCTGGTGGATCTTCATTCCTTAGATCCTCGCTTTAAATCCTACTTCTGTGGACAGAAGTTCAGGCCACATCCTGCATCATCTGGTCCAGTCGCCGGCTGAATCCTCAACGATCGCCTGTTGCACCCGGGAAGGAATAATCAGCATATGACAAGAAAATCCATCCGGCAGTTACTCTTTTCATACCATTTGCGCACACCCCGCGGACGGTTGTCTATGAGCATCCCACAGCGGACCGTTGCGTCAAGTCACGGCGGTGGTTTGGTCTCAAGACGCGGGCCCTATAAATTAGAATACGATTTCGACGCTCATTCGTCGCCATTCCAATGTTCTCATTCGTGAAGCTCTCTGCGCTCCTCCTCCTCGTCCCGTTCGTCGCCTCGGCGCCCACTGACGTGGCGGAACGGGCTACGGCCATCGACACGACCAGCCATTGCGGTACCAGAACCTCGCGCAAATTTTCTCAGCATGTCTCACAGTTTTCCATCCAGGTCAATTCGACTCGGTGGTTGCGGGATCCTACACCCTCTTCCTCGACCAGTGGGGTGCATCCGGCGCGTCCTCGGGCTCAGACTGCGCCAACTTTGTCGCCTTAACCGGCACGACGGTCTCATGGAAGACCGTCTGGACCTGGACCAGTTAGTGCCCACCATTCGTCGTATCGTTCTCTTCGACCAATTTTCGTAGGCGGCAGTAGTACTGGCGTCAAGAGCTTCACCAACATCAACCTCAACGCGAACCTCAACAAGCAGCTGTCGGCTATCGCCTCGATCCCTGTACGGCTTCTCCTTGATCCCAGAAACGCATCTCACTTGTCGCGTCAAAGACTACCTGGACGTGGTCGCAGAGCACCTCCTCCGTCGTCGCTGACGTCGCGTACGATCTCTTCACCTCTAACACCGCCGGCGGCTCCGCCGTCAACGAGATCATGATCTGGTTAGGTGGGTTGCTTCCAACTTCGCCCGACGGTATTCCTATCTTGAACCCTCGCAGCCAATTTTAATGCTGGACCGATATCGGCGACCGTGAGTCTTTTATTATTAATCTTCAATGTTAAAAAAAAACTGACTAGAAACCAGTTCAATTCCGCGGGGCAGCCAGTGTTCGTTTTAACCTTCCCTCCTCGTCTGTCCATTTTTTGAATACGCACTTTACTTGCAGGCCCGTCGTTAGCAACCTCTCCCTCAACGGGCACACATGGTCAGTCCTCCCTCGTGATTTCAGCGCTACATATTGAAACAGGGAATTTATAGGAACTTGTTCTTTGGGTCTAACGGCTCCAACAACGTCTACTCCTTCCTCCCTACCAGCGGAACGATCACGAGCTTCAGCGGAGACATCAACCTCTTCCTCAAGGTGCGCACACGACCACCTTGAATCCGTCCAGGAACCCTAGTCGAGACATCTGATTACCAATAGTACTTGACCGCCAATCGCGGCGTTAGCACGGCGCAGTTCCTCACCACCGTCCAAGGAGGCACCGAAGCCACCTCCGGATCGGCTACTCTTACGACGTACGTTGGGCACTCTCGTTTACTGTGGGTTGCGCTTTAATTTTTTTTATACTTCAGGTCGGCATTCAGCGTTGTCATTAACTAAAAACATGTCATAACCTGTATTGTTTCCGTTGACAAATGTTTCGCTTCCGTCAACAAAGATAGAGAAACGCTGAATTAGGAAATTTTCGGTTTGAGATGAGAGTAACAGGCGCGGCGCTTGAGTGAGCAACCTGCAACGTCCCATGGACCTTGCTCAAGGATTTGCGCCAGAAGTTGTACACATCACCCAATGATTGACACCGGCATTTCATACACAAAACATCCTTCGTTCGTTACACTGTAAAAATCTGTACAGAATTTCTATTGTTCACGCTCATTTACCACCCGCTCTGCCCATAGGGCGGGCCCGACGGCGGCGCGTATCCACCCGGCGCACCAGGGAACTGAGGCGGACCTCCGGGGAACTGAGGCGGGGGAGGGGACGCGTAGGGGTCGGCGCCAGGGAACCCAGGGCTCGGCCCACCAGGGAACGACGGCGGCGCACCGGGGAACTCGGGCGCCCCACCAGGGAATCCGTACCCGCCGGGTGGGGGCGAGCCGTACTCGCCTGGGCCGCCCGGGAACGAGGGAGGGCCGGAAGGAGGGGCGTACGAGGGCGCGTATCCGGAGTCGGCACCAGGGAAGGAGGGCGGGCCAGAAGGAGGGGCGTAGGACGTCGGAGGGCCGGAGGGAGGAGCGTACGACGACGGCGGACCAGACGGAGGAGCATACGACGACCCCGGGCCATGCGAGGGTTGGGCCGGCGCGCCATGACCATGACCTTGACCACCTCCTTCATAGTACGAGCTCGCTTGTCCTCCACTGGGCGGCATCTCTCTGCCCTGTCCGTGTCCGTGCCCACCACCAAACATCGACTGCGCCTGACTCACACCCGGAATCCCTTGCGCATACCCTGCGAGCTGGTGCTGGACCTGGTGCGCCTGGTTGGCAGCAAAGGTGCCTTCCGCGGCAGCGACGCCTCCTTCCCCGCCCTTGCGCACGTTCTCGTGGTTGCGCACAGCGTTCTTGGTTAGGCGCTGCAGGATGCTGTGCTTGCGGTTCCCGAGCCCGTCGACCCAAGTGTGCATGTACTGCATCATTTCGCGCTGGATCTTGGACGAATTGTTGTGGAAGTCGGGATGGAACCTATGAGCCGGAGTTGGTTTCCTGACGCAAGCAAGATCATGGCTGAAGGACTTACAAACACGTCAGGATATCCTCGATGGTGTGGTGCACGTTGACCGAGGTGTCGTCCCAAGCTTTGACGATCAAGTTTACGGTGTGAATCTAAGAAAGCTTGAGAAATTAACGGGGAGACCCTCGCAAATGGCGTACCACAATGATGCGTGCAAGATGTCCGGCGGGTTCGTTGAGAATGAGGTTCTAAAAACATATCATCAGAGAACGGAGTATATTTGAACGGAGAGGGAGGCTCACAAAGTGATCTTTGCTCAAGAAGGAGTGCGTCGGGTCATCCTAGGGACAACGGGTCAGCATCACAACGCGAGATTTCCGTCTGAGCTCACAGCGCGAGGGTCGTTGAAGACCTCATATTGGTCTTGGTTGTCGATGGCCTCCGCCGCAACACTCGACAGACTACTCGTCGCGGTCTTGAGAAGGGGTTTCAGGAAGGGCTGAACCAAATTCATCAGCACCAAGCTGCACAAAACGTATAATTGCATTACCTCCAACGTTGTAAAAACGAAGACTTCGAATATATGTGTTAGCTGAAAGGAGCGAGGATATCCAATCCTCTTACCTGAGATCGAATTCGTAATCTTCTCAATCAATGGACCAAGCCCAGGAATCTTCTCGATAGTCTTCGAAATCTTCTTCATAACTGCATCCAGCCAGTGTCAGATCACCGCCGCCACCCGAGAGGAGACGAAGCCTTACCAGAATCCCTAAAGCTAAGAACCTGCCAGAGAACCGCATGCAGCTCCTGCGGGCTCATATCCTCGGGACGCTTCCCGCCCTGAGACGGCCCAGCCCTAATGCGCTCGACGCCCTCTAGCTCCCGCGACATCTCCGTGCCCGATCCGCCTGGCAGGGAGAACAACAGGTCGCGCAGGACGGTGTCGCCGCCTGGGCCGGAGCGAGTATTGGAGACGGAGCGCGCTTTCTCGAGCTCTTTGTTGAGATCGGAGACGGAGGCTTGACTCTAGGAGCTTGTGAGCGATTGAAAATGTGGGAGTGAGATGCGCACCAGGTGGTCTCCAGCCTCTGTGACATTTACACGGTGAGTAATTAACTAGATAATGGATACGAGGAGGCGACGAACCTCCCAGAAGTGAGTGGGTGAAGTCGCTGCCGCCGAATGTTCCTGCATGCCAGAACTAAGAACAGGCTTAGATGCTTCGAACCAACGCACCTGTAACAAGCGGTGCAACCCACTTCCCGCCTGGCGCCTGGATGCGCGCCTGATCGCCGACGTGCAGGAACACATCGTGGTGGCCCATCGCCACAAGTGCGAGCTCACAAAAGTTCGAGTGCGCGGGGAAGTCTTCGAGCGTGTGAAGCTGAATAATAAAGGACGGAATGAGCATGGTCAATGCCGTGAAAGAGCGAATGAGCGAACAGATTGCCCGAGGAGCCTGTACGCCTCGTATTCGTCCTCCTTCCTGCCCTGTGCGCGTTGCTGACGCCCGAGGTGGATGCATTGCTCCAGCGTACGGCGAACTAGCGCCCTCGAGGTATCCCAATGGCCAGTGTCTACCCTCTAAATCAGGAAATATGCGACGAAGAAAAGTTGTGCAAACCATTGGCAATGTAATTCTTCATTCCACTTCGAGGATCAACCTGGAGCTCAATGGGCTGTAACAAGCATGAGATGGATAAAGCACTACTAGAAAAGGCTGCACACCTCCACTGGTCCTCTCAGTTTCGGGTGGTACTTGCGCGGATCTTCGCCGGCACCGTAGCCCTTTGGGTTATCGATGTGCTCGGTCTAAAGCGGCGGTTAATACGGAAAGCTCTTTTACAGTGGGTTAGCGAAACGCACAGGAAGGTAGACACCCAGGCGCTCGACGGTAACCTCAAATTCATGAGTGGCGTATCCGTGTGCCTGTTATTATCTTAAAATGCGGCCTCACAGGCTTCACGGGAAGACAGACCAGGAAGCCGAGGACCATGCACAGGTTGATAATTGTCTATGCGCGGGTTCATTTCAACACAAGTGTTTGGGGGTGATTCGCACCTGAACCTGAACTTTCTTGAGGGTGGCGATATCCATGGCCTATTCCACAATGTTGGAGATTTCTCAAGGATCAGGGAACTCGACCCACCTGGCTATAATCACGCAACCAATTTCTAGAAATTTTGTCTCGTTAGCGACTTTTGTGGCGCAGAAATGAGAACGTACCCGAAGTACACCCGTTTAATATCTAGACCGTTGAATTTAGAGCCTTTGGAGAGCATGCTGGCGAGTGCAAATCCGCCGCCGCTTCCGCGTTTGACCAATTCGGCAAGTGCGTCTTCCTATGGATGCCAGCATCAGGAGCCGAATAATTTGTCCAATAATCACGCACAATGTCTCCGTGCCTGAACGCCCGCCCTTCCATATACGCAAAGCTAATCAGACACAGATCAGATTCGGCACAGAAATATAAGCTACTGAACAGATGAAGCGTGCGTACGAAGGAATGTCGCCCGCGCCGAACGCGTACACGCCGCTCCCGGAAAGACATACAAAGAAGAGCACAAGGAGGAAGAGGATGGTAATGTTGCTCGGCATGGCCGACTTGTGGTGAGCCATATTGATCGCTGATATTTATCTGAGTCGCTGATTTAAAGGCGGGCAGGCTGTGCGGTAGTGCCTTGGGTGGTGCGAAAGCCGTGCAGACGTTGAGTGACTCTGTGCAAATGACACCTAGGAGGCCGTTCACCTTCTCTCCGCAGCTGGGACTGGTCCGATGGCAATAATCGATGGGAAAATGCCAAGAAAGCGCGGGTCAATTCCCGGTCTGACAAACAAGTCAAACTCCTGGAAAGCTGGAACGTGAAGGAAATATCGAACTACCCAGCGCAGGGCGTAAAAATGAAATCCAGGAGAAGGCAGTTCGTGTACCCGGCAGTAGACTGTAGAGTTTGCGGTCAAGGTGTAAAACGATCACGTGCGTGTCGCGTGACGTCATTTCCAAATTCGGGTTTGCTTCTGTCCACCAACTTGTCCTTGGGACCCAAGCTCGACTTCACTGGGGAATAGATATAGTTTCCACTCTCCTAGGACAACGCTTACCGCAAAGAGGCCGACAGGAATTTACTCCTAGGCGACTTCAAGTTGCTGGACTCGAAGTGGCTGACTCCTCTTTCCCTCCGCTTGTCCCTCTCCCTTCACCCGCCACTCCTTTGAACGTCCACAGTCTTTACCCACCTCGGAGAATGGAAAATAAACCCTCGCCCACGACGACGGTGGCGGCGACGACCTCGCAGAGACGTCATACGCAGTACAACGTCAACTACTACTACGCTCGACAGTTAATGCCTAGCTCGCTGACCTCGTCAAGTTACGACTACTGGTGGCCTTACCCACCCGAGGGTGCTACGGCTACAACCTCCACCACATTCCCTCTGTACATGTCCACCGACACTGCTTTCACCTCTACATCTACGCCTGCCCTGGCATTTCCATTCGACTCCGCCTCCATGGTCAGCTCTTCGTTCATCGGCTCTCCGTCTGATAGCCTCAGTGTTACTTCAATGTCTTCGTCCGCGACATCCTCTTCCCCGAGCGAGTCCATAATATCTATCAGCGCGCTACCTCCCTCAAACAGCACCGTCCCCGCAAGCTCCCACCACAAGCTCTCCATGGTACCTCAGAGCACTCTTGTGTACATTGTCCCCGCCTGCGGAGTGGTCGGGCTTCTCATTGGCGGCATTACAGCGTGGTGTGTCTATGGCTGTCTCACACGAAACGGACACAGCCGTCGGCGGGGCCGCAAGAGCTACGGGACACTCGAGGTCGGACCAGAATACACACAACCGAGCCCCCGCCGTGGCGAGAAGCCGGACGATGGCGAAGAAGGCGAGTGGGTCGGAGACGAAAAGCACGCCGAGGAGAGCGACGACGGAGAGGATACCGCCCAAGGCGACGCAAGCGACGGCAAGCGCGAGACTGGCACCGAAACAGAGGGCTTCCTGCATCCCGGATCTGCACAGAAACGACCCGCTGCCTCCTCCATCCGCACCAAGTCCACCGCGTCGACCACCACCACCACCTACACCACCGCGCGCACCAAGTCTACCCGCAGCTCCCGCGGAACCTCACCCACGCCCTCTGGCCGCACCTCCCTCTTCTTCGACCGCCCCGACAGCACAGACCCGCTGCCCTGGGAGTCTTTGCGCCACACGAGCATCAAGCGCGGCATTCTCGAGCGACTGCGGGACGACGGGCGGCAGCCGCAGGATGGCACGGGTACGGACCGCGTTGCACGGCGGCCCTGGCAAGCACATGGTCGACACGAGTCTGATCTCCTCATCGCCGACGCGCAGGCCGACCTTTCGCGCGCTGCATCATCGGTCACTGCGTCGTCCGCGGCGCTTTCGCGCGCATCTACAGCACGGAGCGGGCCTGGGTTTCGAATCCTGCAGGAGTCGCCGGCGGGGACACCGCAGAGAGAGCGCGCGGCGGATGTGTTTGGGTGGCCGAGCGTGGAGGAGGACAAGTATACGCGTGTGCCGGCGAGAGTAGCGCGTAGTCGGAGCCAGAGTCCAGAGAAGGCGTCGCGGGCCAACAGCCCGGAGAAGTTTGAACGCGGCGCAAGTCCAGATAAGCTTACGAGGGCGATGAACCCGTCTGGCCGTCGTGGGGGAGGGATGAGGCCGACGGACGGCAACGACTTCGCAAGGCGGCGGGGGCGCAAAATCGATATCGATAGCAGCGGGACTTCGAGCGCGCCAAGCCTTACCAACTTCCGCAACGTCCTTCCGCAGAGCCCACCGCGCATTTCGAGTCCCGTTCTGGACGGCGCGCTGTGCTTTACCCCGATCCCAAGCCCGTCGTTGGAAAGGACACCCGAGATGAACTCGTTTGCTTCGTTTGGGGCTCCTAGTGCTGAGGAGGTGGTGGCCATGGCGCGCATGAAGCATGGGGCGGGGGAGCGTGCTGTCCGTGGCACCGAATGTCCGGTCCGCGACTAGGTAGCTTATGTTTGTGACTTTGTAGGCGAATTTAGCAGCCAGCTCCATATTCTGTTTCGTGTGGGAAAAGCGGTGATTTGTGTACAACTAAATGTGCTTTGAGCAAGGTCCATGGGACGTTGTAGGAGGCTCGCTCAAACGTCGCGCCCGTTACTCTTATCGCGTTCTAGGGGCTCTTTCCGTTTTAGGCACCTTCCTAATCTGGGCCTCGGCGTTGTTTGGCTGCAAGCGTGTTGAGTAAATGGACCACAATAGCGACAATCCGTTTGGTTTCTTTTTCCAGCTGCCATTCCAACGCAACCTGGTTCACACGCGACGACTTTTGCGGTTATCTTCCGTCAGCCTTTTACATGTTGGAGCTCCGGCCGACTCAACGTGGAGGCTGCTTGTGTTGGCTCGCAACACTAGTACTGCACTTCAAGCTTCAAGTTCAGCTTGAGTTCAGCCGTTATTCAAGCTTGACTCGGAGAATGTAGAGCACCGAACTGCTGACCCGCACAAATCAGAGGCCAATGTCTATTCTGCCCGTCACTCATCACCGACAAAAGCCACTTCTTTTTTTTCCCCCCACGGGTTCATACTGCGAGTCCTTATCTGGATCGTGGATCCGCATCTCCTCAAATAACGAATCCCAACTTGATCCCAACAGACGAATCCTTAATGCGGCATTGCGTTCACACTGGTACAGGCGGCGCCAGTTGAATTAGCTGTCTGCACGCTCACTTGTCTCAAATCCTCATCTCTGCCTGTGCTCGTGGCCGGAAACTACGCAGTACAGGTGTCTCCATCGGCACTTCAGTGTGAATTTGCGCATCTTGCTGCATCTCATCATCGAAACCTCCTCCGCTTAACCTGGTTCCAACAGTTTTCACCCCTCCTCGCTCGCAATCCCTATCCGAATAAGGAGAAAGAATCCCATTGTACCGTTCCGAGGAAATCTCCCTGCCAACTCCGCGGTTGATCCTCGTTGGTTCTTATTCGCCAGCGCACGCCGCAATCTACCGAGCACACCGGTCATGAGCGCGTTGGCCGCCGCTCTCCACGTAGCGCGATACCGTACTTGTGCCAATCTCCTCGCTACAACATTATCAAGATTCACGTTCGACGCACAAGAAAATCAGCACCGGACGCTCATCAGCAGGCTTTTTGACTCACTATGATTCACGGATCTCTCTGAGTCTCTCTATCACTATGGGCTAGTAGAGAATCTTGATTCCTGCTTGGACATATACTTATCCGACGCTCCCTTTCCTGCTTTGCTGCTCCATATTTTGTTCTGCATAACCGACGATGCCGCACTGAATGATCAACACAGACCAACACCCCCTGAACACGACAGCATGTGCCGACGGAAGTTCTTTTAATCTTTAAGCGAGGCGTCGGGTAGGATCTTCACATTCGGAGCGGAAATGGACAATGGGTATCGCGACATCTAGGCAACTCGATCGGATCCCCGTCGTACCCCTGTCCAGCGAGTAACGCCATCTTATACTCGCCAGGCAGTGAAGCACGATGGGCGGCGCGGCCCGTGCGGGTTGGACTGAGTCGGCAACGCAGCTCGGCCCTCGGGTTCGTTTAGGATCAACGTCGACATCGCGTCGAATATACTGTATTTGCAACAGGGCGGGTCAACTCGTCCCTCAAGGAGGATCGGGATCCCGAGTCTCATCTCCCTTAGCTGGCGGCCGCGGTTTCGTCGTCAGGCCCGCTCGGCGACATTTCGTCAATGGGGCAAGTTTGCATTCATGTAATCCTATCTTGCGCGGGACAGTGGACGCATATGCCTCTGCTGTCTGTGCGTGTCGGAGTCGGTCGACCACTGCGCGACAACTGTGCGTGTACTATATACCGATTTTCAGTCGAGCTTGATTCGATTGATGCCTGCTCGATGCACATGTATGTACATCTGCCCATCTATCGCCTGTCTACAACTCAATTCTGAAGATCTCAAGTCAAGGCTTCGCAAGTCGTATCTGCATGTGTGCTCCGCTCTGCCCCGCTGCGTCATGTTGACAGACTTCAGATCATCCGACTTGAGACTTCAATCTAATCTTTGCCGACATGGGGAAAGGTTGACGGTACCGTATACGGCGTCGGCAGGTATACGCCGTCGTGTATAGACGGACCTGGAGCGGGGAATGGCCGAACTGTGAAAGTGCATGAAGGCGCGAGGTGTTCTCGGGCTTTCTTGGGCGACTGCTAGACTAGGGTTTGCAACGCTGTCTTGTGTTCTTCTCTCCTTGCTGGTTGGTCTTCGGGGTTTAAATAATGCCCGTCTGTTCATCAACGTTCATCTTTCGCGGAACGCTCGACTCTTGGCTCATCAATCTGGCTCGGGGTTTCAATGTTGTGGGCGTATCTGGAACCCTGTTTGACATCAAGAAAGAGAAACAACAGATATTTTACTGCGAAGAAAACGCAAAAACATGTTGTTTCTGCGTGGGCCTCGGTTACGGTGATCAAGAATATAGCGATGTTGAGAATGTGGTTACAAAACTTGTAGTCGTTCACCCTCTAGCCTATTAGACTGAATACGATTATCTTTTGAAACGCAAGTGTCTGACGGAAACATCAGATGGGACCAGGGGTGCGGAGATCGCCATGGCAAGCGCCTGGGTTACAAGCAATATTCGACACACGCGTTTCCCAAAGAGGCGCGTCCCTTACATATACCTTATTGTCCCCGTCAGTCCTTGTTCTCTCCCCTCATGCCTGATCCTACCGCTGCACCCGCAAAGAAGCCGGCCGCCGCCGCCGCCCCCGCGCCCAGGAAGGTTCGCTTCAACGTCGGCACCCAGTACCAGGTCCTCGACGTCGTTGGCGAGGGGGCATATGGCATCGTCTGCTCCGCCGTCCACCGGCCCAGCGGGCGCAAGGTCGCGATTAAGAAGATCGCCCCCTTTGAGCATTCCATGTTCTGTCTCCGCACCCTTCGTGAGCTCAAGCTCCTCAAATTCCTGTCCGAGGCGGGAGTCAGCGAGAACGTGCGCACATCGGTGTATTTTTTGGTGGTTTTTGGGCTCATTTTCAGCCAGATTATCTCCATCCTCGATATCATCAAGCCCCCCTCGATAGATGCGTTCAAGGAGGTCTATCGTGCGTAGTTGGCCGCTCCTCGCTGTTCCAAGCGTTGACCAGATGCATCTCTTGCACGCCAGTGATCCAGGAGCTGATGGAAACAGACATGCACCGTGTTATTCGTACACAGGACCTCTCTGACGACCACGCTCAGTATTTTATATACCAGACCCTCCGCGCCCTCAAGGCCCTCCATTCCGCCGATGTCATCCATCGCGACCTCAAGCCCTCCAATCTCCTCCTCAACGCCAACTGCGATCTCAAGGTCTGCGACTTTGGTCTCGCACGGTCCGTCAAGACCGCAGAGCCCTCGGGGACAGAGACCGGCTTCATGACCGAATACGTGGCCACACGGTGGTACCGTGCGCCCGAAATCATGCTGACCTTCAAGCAGTACACAAAAGTCAGCACTCTTTTTGTCCTTATTGTCTTCTGAAATATTAACTGACACAACCCTTAATCGCAGGCGATTGACGTGTGGTCTGTAGGCTGCATTCTCGCTGAGATGCTGTCTGGCAAGCCGCTCTTCCCGGGGCGCGACTACCACCACCAGCTGACGCTCATCCTCGACGTGCTCGGCACGCCCACCCTGGACGAGTTCTACGCCATCACTACGCGCCGTTCGCGCGACTACATTCGCGCTCTGCCGTTCCGGAAACGGCGCCCATTTGCGCAGCTGTTCCCCAACGCCAACCCCCTCGCGATCGACTTCCTCGCCAAGACACTGACATTCGACCCCAAGAAACGCATAACGTGCGAGGACGCACTGGCACACCCTTATCTGGAAGCCTACGTGAATCCTCTCTTCAGCTCCTCGTCTTCGCGGTTCTCTTCGCTAACTAAAATGTGAATGCCAGCACGACCCTGACGACGAGCCCGTCGCACCCCCGCTCGACCCCGAGTTCTTCGAGTTTGATCGTGAGTTTTCCGTGTCTTTTCCCTTCGTTGATGCGCGTTCGCGCGTAACTACGAATCCAATCTATTCCACGACAACCGCTAACACGCTTGTTCCCTCGCGACAGTGCACAAGGACGACATTAGCCGCGAGCAGCTGAAGGAGCTGCTGTACGAGGAGATCATGTCATTCAACCCTGCGCCCATCACATAATCCCGACCTCTGCATATATCCTGTTTACGACGAGCGGAGGGTAGGGTGTTATATAAAGGAAAGAGGCTGTATAAGAGGAATGAGGGCAGGGGGATGGATGTACTACGACGATTGCGTGCGTTGTGAATGATTATGGCGTGGATTGCGATAGAGCTGACTGGGCCGCTTTCTTGTTTTTTCTCTTCATCACTCATTAAACCGAAACATTATTTTTATCAACACTCACTCATGAATTGGACGGTGTACGCATCTCATCTGCTCGATATGCGCCTACCCCCGACGAATGCGCTACATCATACGACATTCCATCTTGGAATTCGGATTCGATTTTGGCGGGTATCGCTATCAGCGCGACAATTCCCCTTATGTTCCATCCACTTCAGTTCCTCCCTCGATCATTTATCACGGGTTCCTGCCACCCCCAGCACAACTTGGCTTACGACTCACTCTATGTCACCGTACAGAAGAATGAAAGCAAGGATGGCATATCCCCTACGACACATCTGGCAATGCGATTTCCTCGAATACAAATTTACCACCACTGCTGAATCTACCCATCCCAATCATCGCTGTTTCGCCCCACCCACCACATTACATCCATGGCTTGCTTTCTTACATTTACGACGGCGACATGCATATCCGATGCATATCCGACGCATATCTAGGATATAAGACTTTGGCACCAGCAGCGACTCGTAAATGCTGCTATGGAACGAGAGAAACAAATCGTATTCTAAGTAGAGCGATGAACGATTAGATAGATGTAAGTAGGATATAAGAAAGCGAGTCTTAGCAGTATAGGGAGGCAAATTGCTCGCTCTTTGGTCCCGGTTTCTAGGAGATGGGGAGCAATTGGTCCCGCTTCTTGAAGGCGGGCTTGATTGATGAATGTAGAGGATGCGAGAGGCGAGGATCGAGGATCGAGGAGCGGGAACAGCGGCCAAGAACAGTTGCCGAAAGCAGAGTAAAGTAAAATACATACCCGAACAGAAAACACAACAGATGAGAGACGAGGAAGGATCCAAGAAATGTTGGGAGAGCCATAAATAAGTCAGTGATTGGGTTTTGTCGAGAGAGGAAAGTGATTCAGACGACACCCGAACAGAAAAAGAAAAAGCGGAACAGAAAAAAGTGATGGAGGTAAGCAAGAGGTAAGGATCGAGGGTGTAGATGCGGAGACTGCTTTGCATCCATGGTCAGTCCTGGATCGAATCTTGAGTCAATTCTTTTGAAGTTTCGGGAGAGCCTAAAATAACGAGGGTTGAAATAAGAAATAGTTGTTGATAGAGTTTGTCATCGTTCTGACGGGGCCGGGTGGGAAATTCATCCGAGCGTCGATGAAACGCGTCTATAAAGCGTAGCTTGCAGTTGAGGAACAGACACCATGACATCGCGACTCTTGAGTCTTCATTGGCTTGTACGCGTCGTGCACGGAGCACAAAATGCCAGTGATAACCAGGATGCAAGGCGGTCATTGAATAACGTCGTCCTGTTCCGTGACTGGTTTGATATTTAAGCCAATGTGAGTCGTAGATTCTGTTCAGGTTAACGGTGCAAGCAGAAAGCCGCTGATTGTTCCCGCTTGTGGGTTATTAACGACATCCCAAATTGACCCAAGCCCCTTGGAGGAAATAGAAGGTCGCAAGCTCTCTTGGACCAACAAAACCAGGTCTCCGAAATATGAGGACAAGAGCTCGAGAGGAAATTCGGTGGCTGTGTATAATGAGCATCGCATTTGTCAGCTTGTTATTGCCACCTCATCGCGTCTTCCACACGCTCTCCGACCACCCGTATACGCGTCTATCTACCCCCAACTCATAAAGTCGGTAAAATCGCCTTTATTCCTCTCTAGAGCTTGAATTTACATCGATACCATGGCCAGACATGGAACAGCAAGCAAAAGCACCGCCAGAACTACGAAAGGTCGCCATGTTCCTGCGCAGCGGGAAGGCTGGCATCAAAGTCAGAGTCGGCGCACTGAATGGGAAACGATTCGATTATTTCAAGGGTGCGTAGTCGGGCGGTGTCGCAAACCCCGTCCTTGTCCTTACGTCAGGCAGGCAAATCTGCAATTAAGGCGCTGCTCTCCCCGGCGTACGCCAAGCAAAAGGGCGTCCCCAAGATAACCACCGAGACAGATGCGCAGACGACCCTCGCCGCCGTCAACTCCTTTGCGTTCTTCCTCCGTGTCCAGCGCGGCGCACCCTCGGGCAGCTCGTCGTCTTCGCCAAAAGTCCTGCAGGTCATCCCAGAGCAGAAGTTCGTCGCGGATGAGTTTTATGTGTGGTTCTTTGAGGGTTCGCAGTGGACGACGTACGCGGGTGCCGTGCTCATGGTCGGGATAATGCTCGGCGGTGTGATGTTCCCGCTGTGGCCGCCCATCATGCGGTTGGGCGTGTACTACCTGAGCATGGGCATGCTCGGGCTCATCGGGCTGTTCTTCGGCATTGCAATTGTGCGGCTCATATTCTACATCATCACCATCGTCGTCGCCAGCCCCGGGATATGGATATTTCCCAAGCTGTTTGCGGACGTCGGATTTGTGCGTTATTTCCTCCTCGTGATTATACAACTTGAAATGAAGCCACTCTGCAGGTCGAGTCATTTATTCCGCTCTGGGAGTGGGACTTGCCGAAGAAGAAATCAAAGAAGAGAAAAGGCGCCAAGGGCGAGAAGGGCGAGGAGGCGGAGACGAACGGCGGCGCGTTCATCGAAGAGGTGGACGACTCGGGCACGTCGCGCCCCCAGAGCCGGGCCGCGCGCGTGGAGGAGGTCGAGGACGAGGACGCATAGACTGCCGTCTGTCTGTCATTTTATGGTACTTATTTTATACACTTCCACAGCACCACCGACGGAGGGCGTGAGTACATATTATACCGAACTGAGCTATTTAATTGGGGCAGAAAAGAGGTTCAACGTGCATGGATGACCTCCCGAACGACTTGCGATTTCCTCAAAGCTCAGCTGATCAGAGTAATCGACCGTTCACACGTATACGCTCCCAAAATTAGACTGCAGCACCTGTTCTTCCTCTTCGAGTTGAAAACACCCATGGTCGACTCTGCCCCCTCAAGGCTGCATTTGAAGCGGATATTTTCTACGTTACTAGAATTGGGCCCGCGTCGGAACCAACGGAACGCTGGGAAATTCTCAAATCTTTCGCGGGAAGATACAGTTGCGGTTTAAAATTTGCTTCCTTCCTCTTTGCAACGCAGCGTCTTCGAAATTCAAATACGTGTTCGACTACGATGAAAACTTGAATCAACGACGGTCTTTCCATTGTCCACGCTTTCCACCGGTCTGTTGCGCTTTTTAGCGCTCAAGATTAAATAATACACAGCTTGAGCGCCCTGATTGCGCCGTCATTTTCCCGCTTGTTTCGCATTCGCATCATGATGCACACCAGCCTCTCGCTTGGTTGCTCTCTCCCTTCATGGCTGTGGCTTCAATGCCCTTGGGTGCGCCCGCCCTACATTTGCAGTGCGAATAAAGCCTGATGATAGTAATAGGTCGACTGTGGCTCACGGTTTTCTTACTTTGTTCTCATCTCCCTTTGTTATGTGCGTGTCTTGGACGATTCCGTTCGCCCGTGATTCTCATTTCTATTTGAAAAACAGTCGCCCAAGTGCCCGCTGGCAATGGATTGCCCTCCGCTTCATGGATCTGGACGGCCCAGCCAACCACAGGGAATGTCGGATTCATAAAGACTTTTGGGTCCGCCAATGGGAAAACGGCTACTTCAGCCTTATTCACAATCAGCGCTGTGAATTCGTTCACTCTCTGGGTGAACAACGAACCCGTCGGGACATCGGGAAGCGGGGTGGATGACTGGAAGACTGCGCAAGTCTATTCCGCCGCCTTAAACACTTCAACGAATTCAATCTCAATATTGGCCGTAAATAATAACAACGCGGGAGGGCCCGCACCGGGGCTCATAGCTTCCATCATTATCAACTATTCGAACGGCGATATCGACCTTGTCGTCTCAGATTCGAGTTGGGGCGTCAGTAGCGTTCTACCGTCGGACTTTCCCACCGTATCGGTCCCAGCGCAGTTCATATTTGCCACCGTCGTTGGCACGTATGGATCTGGATCTTGGGGGAGTAGCATATCGATCCCGGCCACGAATCCAAACACGCAACTCGCGACTCTGAGGGCGGCGACGTGGATTTGGTCCGTTTCCGGCGCCGCCTCCGACGCCCCAGTCGCGACAGTCGGGTTCCGCAAAACTGTCGCCACTCCTGCTGGAATGACCGCTCAGTCAGGCCAGATTCTAGTTGCAGGAGACGATGACTTCGAAGTCTACCTCAATAGCCAGTTCATTGGTCGGCCACCAGGAGTTCCTACTGAATCAGCCTTCGGAAACGCCCTGCTGTACGCGGTCGACCTCGCCCCCACATCCAACGTATTCACCGTCTTCGGGATAAATCGCGGTGGTCCAGCTGGCTTTGCTGCATCACTTACGATTCAATACTCAGGTGGAGATGAAAGCGTTGTCGGTACTGACACGACCTGGAATTATGCAAACTTCACGACTACTCCTGCATTCCTCGCGCTGCCCGATTCGGCCCTCGTCCCGTCCTTCGCGATAGCAGAGCCAGCGGCGACACAGTTGGTCTGCGTCTCCAATGCGCTCCCCGCTGCAAAAGTCCCCAAAGGCCCCTTCGCGAGCGGCACGGTGCTGCCATCTTCCTCCCCATCCGCGTCTGCTACAACCGCCCCCGCACACCATTCCAGCAAGATCGGGGTGATTGTCGGGCCCATCGTCGGCGTCCTGGCCCTCGTCGCGCTCGGTGTAATCATCTTCTTCTGCCTCCGCCGCAGACGCGACTCGCGCGACGCAAACACCGCGCCGCCTGCAATGCCAGGCTCGCAACCGGAGCAACAACACCCGTTGCAGTCGCAGAACTATACCACGACGAGCTATTCGTACCCATCGCACGTGGCGACGGGGCAGGGCACCTACCCGTACCCGCAGTCCGTGCTCTCGGCGCCCGGGACCGAATACAGCAACAGCTACCCGCAGCCAGCGGTGGAGCCGTGGATAGCGCCGCAGGTGGCAAGGACCCCGATTTCCTCCAAGCGGAGCGAGATGCTGTTGGCGAACGCTGCAGCGTCGAGCGCGGCCAGTACTACAACGGGGACGACGAGTCGCACCCCGCCGTCATCCCATCCCGGGGCTCGCCGTGAATCTGTCGAGCCTGCACCGCCGAGTTATTTTGCCCAACACCAATAGGGCCTCTGTATTTATTTCTGGGGAGGAAACCCGTAGAGTACTCATCTCATTATTAAAGATGATGGCCACCGTGTGATGGAGTTGGCCACCGAAATGACACCCTTCTTGACACTCATTGGCCGGTTCACAATCAGGCGGAAACAGTAGCCTCGAAGTGTTTTTCGTTGTAGTTTGTCGAGGAGATGAAACCCCATGTAATTGCCTTCTACTTTCCGCGCTGCTATTTTGAGTGCATCCGATACGCCTTAGAGCCCACGAAAATTACTATATTCGGCAGGAAGCGTTGAATGCTAGTGAATGCTTTGTCCTTGTTTGCTCAAGACCACTATCTGACCTTTGCAGCTACAACATCCGGTTTGCTCGAGTACTTCTTCGATGGCAATATCGACTCCAAAGAATTGAGCTTAGGGCGCCGTAGCCAGAAAGATAGCCTAGTCTTCTCGCCTGCAAATCGTGTCCTTTCGTCGGGCTGCACTGGAACTCAGACACATAATCTTCGAGTGGGAGAGTCTCTCCGGGGAGCATTGTGTTCATGAACAGGGTACGGCTGCACGAAACGACGGGCTGTTCTGAGGAACACGCAACACCCAGCCAAGAGCAGGGCAAGGGATCAAATGTGTCGCATCGCATGCAAGTAGAGTTGCATTAGAGTTGAAGTGAACCATAGCAGAGCACATGGTGGACAATATTAATGCCGAAGCACAGGGAGGTGTTGCAGATCCGACGACGCGAGCGCAGAATGCTCGAGAAAGCTGACGAGATGCAACTGAGTCATGCTTGGGTAGTAAATGCCGGCCGCACACGCAAGCACCGTAGGTCGGGAAGAGATGGAGGTGGAATTCTTGGTATTCAAACTCTAAACTGGGCAGACGCAACTAAACATTTTATACCATCGCAAATCCACCGCGACCAGGATTGAAAATTTAATAAGGCGCAGCGGCTGCCTGGCACTGTAATACCGAAATCAGGATACAGCATCTACAGAGAGAGGAGTATACGCACGGCCTTGAGCTGCTCAAGATACCACGAACAGGACTGCATGTCGGCCTTCTCGAGACACAAGGTAAAGTCTACAGCGACGTTGATGGATCTGGATACAAGGAGCAAAGTAAACGCGAACCTTTGGCCGGGATCTCGCAGCTCATTGACTGCTGCTGCTGCTGCTGAGCGGGAGGGGCCTGCTCGGCAGCCTGGCTGCTGCTGCCGCCAAAGAGCATGTTGGAGAGACCGTGCCCAATGGTGCTTCCGATCGCGACTGAGCCGGCGGTGGCGGCCATTTGGGCCATCATACCAGGAGGCTTGGCGGTGCCCGCTGCGCCTGCCGCGGCGGCGCCAGCAGGGGGGGCGGGTGCGCGGGCTGGGGCGTAGCCGGCCGGGGCAGCTGCAGTGGTAGCGCTGCGGGACTGAGCGGGAGCAGCGCGGGACGAGGAGGAAGAACGACCGCGAGATTGACGCTAGCAAAGAGTGAATACCGCGACGAAAAGTAGAAATTACTGGCTCACAGGCATGGTAGGATGAGAAAACGCAGACGCGGATCAACCCAGACAACTTTGGAAAGAAACACGGCCAAACACCGCCCAAATGCTGGTTCGGCCCTCGCTGCGCCAATATGCAACCCGCGCCGTCCTCGCGTCAAAGCCAACCGCTCCACCACCGGCCCCAGCCCCTTCGCCCGTTAGGCAGCCCGCGGTCAGCTTGCAGGCAAGGATCCTTCAATCCAGCATGCGCAACCATGCAAGACTTCAGGGTACATGGGACGAGAGCAGAAATGCCATGAAGAACCACGCCGATGAGTTCACAGAAGGGATGAGCCCGGAAGAGCAGATGGAAGCGCTCGCCGCGCACCACGAGGCCCAGCGACAGCACTTCAAAAATATGGGCCGGACGCAGCCGCCAGCGCCACAATTGCCGCTCATGGGTGAGTTTCTGCAGCGACTCGAAGGTCTGAAACCTCATCTCGCCAGATCTTATGATTCCATACTCTGTGGGCTTCAAGGCCGATGCATATCGCCAGTTGAAGCGGAACATACTCAACGCGGGTAAAAACGCATTCTCGATGCGTCATATCGCCATGGCCGACTCGTTCCCTGGGGTTGAGGTCGACCGGAACATGGGCTGGGCCCGCTCACTGTACATGATGGCGCGACGGTTGTTCCAAACACAATCCCTCAAATCCGACACTTGGGTCGCCCCAATGCGACAAGAGTTCCTCGCGCAGTACATCAAGCTCAACCAAGCTCTTCTGAACAAGTGCGTACGCCCGTCCGTCCCTCTCGCCGCGGGAAGGTAACCACTTCCAGGAACCGCCCGCATCTGCTCGCCCTCACGATGAAACCTTACACCGACGAGGTCCTCGCTCTCTTAGAGAAGAACGACGCGCTCTATCGCCGCTGGCACTTCCATCGAGAGGTGACCCCGACGCGCATTCTTTCCCTCCGCGCCGCCGATGGTCACTTCGGCAAGGAGATGCCCTCAACCGGAAGCAGAATCGCCATCCAGGCCCTCGTGCGCTTTGACACCGAGCAGGCAAGCCGTATTTTTCTCTCCTCCTCCCGCGAAGAAAATGCTGACCTGGTCCCGAACGCAGAGCCTCGAGATCTACGACAGGGAGGGGAGGGCGCTGCACACCCCGGCGCCGACTGCCGCGCCCCAGCCGCCGCGCCTCGGAAAGAAACTGCACATCGTGCCCGCGGTGCCGAAGCGCGTTACGGAGTATCTGGTTTTGGACAAGATGTTCTACGTCCAGCAAGGCCGCTGGCGGTTTCGTGCGCGCTTGGTGCCTGAGCCTGGCAAGACGGTGGCGGTCTAGTGGGGGGGATGTTTGACGACGACTGCAAAAGTATCATTATAATATCAGGGTCATCCCTTCTTTATTCGAAGCAGAAGATCGAATCCGTTGGGAGCCGACTCTACAGCGAGAATCGGATAGAAAATGATCCCGTGCGGCGAAATCCGAGGTCGCGTAGAATACTGTCCGGACCGAGCACCCGGCTGAATGACAACATGTGAGAGTCGCCAACGCGCCTCTCCCGCACCGTCATCATCATTGCCGCCGCGCGTATCCCGCCTCCCTCACCACACTAAGTGGAGTCCCACCTCGACCACCGCCTGCAACATATTTGACTGCCGATGGTTCCAAGAGCGACCCGAAGACTTAATTCCTCGGTTCCCGTTGCATCCCTGCCGGTTTGCAAGTATTATTTATCTCCCCAGTCTCGGAGAGCATTTGGGAGTTGAGATTACCGGCGACTCGATCATACCGGCGGTATGATCGAGAGCGGCTGGAGGCGGCTTGATGCAGCGGAGCCTGGAATTGTGTGATGGGCGGGCTATAGCCCCTCGAATAAATACAGTGCAAGCTTTTTAAAGTCACTATGTCGGACCACGATGCGTCCGACGCGACCCCGGAGCCTGAGGGCATTTCGCTCGCGCAAACCCTTCTCTTCACACGTCTCCTCGCAGTCCTGAAGCGTGACATTATCTTGGTCCAACCTGTATCCTCTGGCGCGGAAGAAGCTCCGCTAATCCTTTCTCCGAGCATCGTAGAGTTCGTCGCAGAGGCCGTGGGCATTCCTGAGCCATATGTACCCAAGTTCTGGGCTCTGTTCAAGGACGACATCTGGGGTTTGCCCGAACAAGTGCTGGGTGAACACGAGGAAGAGTTATTTCGCAAGTACGGATGGAAACGCGGCATAAGTACAATATTAACCAGCTGCGTAAATGGGAGCTAAACCTCGTCTGCAGCCGCACTGACAATGTACCCCCCATCTCATTACTGCACCAATGTCAACTGTCGGCGCGACAAGCATCTTACGAATGCCCAATCTCGGCAAGTCGTCGTCTACACCGTCAGCAATGGAGTTGTCCCCGCACACGAGGTGCAACTGTATTGTCGAGATTGCAACACCACATACTACCCTAATTTCTCGGTTCAGCACGGGATACGCACATACTACGCCGGTATTCCTTCTTACATCCAGGTCGGCGGTCATCAGTATGTCGCGAAGAAACAAGTAGCATCGTGGACTGCTCTCATGCTTGTAGCGCAGTGCGTGTTGAAGCTGCTTCTCTTTTCCTTGTTTGTCTAAAACATCTTTCCCCCAAGCGTCTCCGCGACGAACTGTTCGCGTGCCTACGACATGGCGTTGTCTGGCCAGGAAGAACGTGATTTCTCGGACGGCGGCTGGCAGTTTGGGTCCGTACTCACCACGGACCACGTATGGGACGCCTTCACAATCCTCACGCTCCTTGACTACCACGACCGCCTCGACACACTCCTTCAAGTCCCTCATTCCGGGAACCAGAAGGACCGGTTCACCGCAGCAATGACGGCGCGAAACGTCGAAGTGATCGTTCGCGGTCAGGACGTCGTTGGCCACGTTTGCGACAAATGTACGCGGTCGTGGACACTGCCGGATGGTACCCCATGTGAGGGATGATCTTCGTGCACAAACCACTATGCTTACCCCCTTGCAGACGATGTACAATCAGTTCTTTGCGACGGCCTCGCAATGGGCCACGTCCGTTGCCAATACCCACACTGTACAAAATACCTCAACAGCAATCGAGACCGATTTTGTCCCGACCACGCGGCGCTCGAGAAGATATGTTCGATAGTTGGCTGCGAGAGACCCGCGACTGAGGGTAAGAAGTCCTGCGATGATCCCAGGCATGCCGACATCGAGCGCCTTCACTACGAGCGCGGGAAGGCGGCATTCACTCTGCGTGACCGACTGAACAGGCATCATCTCGCGCATCCATCCGGCGGAGAGGATCCTGAGGCGCTAACGGGCGAGGAGGACATTGAGTGGTTCGAAGTCGGCGAAGACGGCAGCATCGGTGTCCATGCCATGGAGGACCCGGGGTCAGTCGGCACATTGGACACCGATTGTGAAGCGAACAAATCCGACGAGGGCAACCGGAGGTACAAGGCACTCTTCGGGCGCTGTCGTACACATAACGAGCAGCTGCTCGTCTGGCCGTGTGGAGTTATATTTGCACGCACGACTTTCTACCATGCGGAGGCAGTCTCCAATGTGCTCGTAAGTCTTTCATTACACGGAAACCGGTTTCCACTTATGTAATCTCACTTTTTGTGCAGCTGTTCGTGCAGAAAGCCTTTTCTGTCCCAGGTGCTCGGAAGCCCGCCCACCTCATCTACGACACCAATTGCGACGCCAAGCAGCAGGTGGTCGCAAACCCGCACCTCTGGGGCTGGTTTCACGACGTCGGGATGACGGTCGACGTCTTCCATTTCCTCAACAAGCACTCGGTGACGCATGTGTTCTGCCAGGCGAACTGCAACCCCGCTGCGTTCCCTGAGCTTATGAACGCCGACGGGACTGGCTGGTTTTTTAACACGTCCGTCGCAGAGCAGACGAATGCTTGGTTTGGAGGATACGCGTCGATTTGCCGGGAGATGTTGCCTGTAAAGTACAATTTCTTTCTTGACGAGATGATTCGGCTTAGAAACCAAAAGACCCTTGCCAAGCTCGCGGCCGATGGACATAATCCTCGCATTGTATTATCCTAAAATGTATCTAATTGATTTAATCGAGCCAGTTTCTACATACATATTTATAAAGGGCATATTGAGTGTGAGAAAGGAGAAAACAGTGTGTACGTGCGCCTACGCTCCCTCTGCATTAAGCACCGCTCGCAACGTGCTCCACAGGCCCGCCTCCGTCCTTCCCGCCTCAATGCAACGACGCTGTAATGGCCGGGAGGCCCGCTTCCAGCGGCGCACGTTATCGTCATATGTCGAGTGCCGGTAGGGTACCTTGAAGACGTGGCAGAAGCGTTCGGCCGGGCTCATATGCTTGATCTCATCCGCCTTCATCGCCATGAAACCCGCGACCATGTCGACAACATACATCCCCGCCGGCCAGGGTGCGACAAAGTCTTCCGGGGTGTCTTCGGACGCCGAGGACAGGGCTGGGGAGTAGAGGGAGAGTGCGGAGGCCGGCGGCGTGTCGGTGGTAGAAGAGGTGGTGGAAGGAGCGCGCACCGCCGCCACCGTAGTGTCGATGGTGAGCTCGGGCCGGACGTTGGGGGATAGGCGTCGGCGCTGGGTCAGTGGGTACGGGTTCGTCTCGTCGTCGTCGTCACCGTCGACCTCCTCTACGTCGCGCTCGCGCTTGACCGTACACTTTCCTTCGAAGGGGGTGACGGGGCCAATTTCCATGTCGTCCTCAGAATCGGAGTTGATGATGAAGAGCGGGCTGTTGGCTCCCCTTGCTTTGGTCTTGTGCACCTTGATGCCACTACGCACAGCCGCGCGCTCGCCCGGGAGATTGTGGCGCAGATGATGACGTGCAGGGGCGGAGGTCTTGGGGAAGAATCGATTCATGGTCGGCTCGTCATCGGGAGCGCCGAAGCGGCGCAGGATGAGGACGCTGTCGGTGGCGACAGCATGTACATGGTTCAGAGGGATCCGCATCCAGACCTGCGGGTCAGGGAGGTAGACCTCGAGGTCGAGGTTGTCGCCCAGCGCTTGACAGGTTTTGGTATCCACAGAGAGTTTATAGTTGGGCCAGGTGAGCTCGACGATGTCGGCGACGTTGACACTTGTGATGAGAGGTACGGTATCGCGCTGGGGGTGAGACGTCAGTAAAGAAGAGATGCGGCTAGAGCACAAGCACGTACCAGAAACACAAGCATGAAGCGCTCGATTTGACCGCGCTCCACGAAGGCGCGGCGTTTACCGCCCTGACGAACGTGGAATACAGACGCAGACACAGACGGCGCCTGCACCTGGTACGAGGACGGCCCGCCGTTACTCGCCATCCAAGTCTCATTTAGTTGGGTGGTGATGCGTGTACGGGGGGTGGGCTTGGCCTTCCCTGCGAGACTGGCTGCAGGCGTACGGCTCCTGGGGCGATGGGGAGTGTTGCTAACGGCGACAGGGAAGTCGGGCGACGGCGAGAGCGGACGAAGTGCCTGATGAGAGGGGCCCGCGACCGCGGTCGGAGGCGACGACGGGGGGAAAAAAATGCTGGTCGAGTTGTTGAGCTCCGCATTCAGGCGCAGCGCCACACTAAAGTCGTCATCCCCGGACCGCGCCAGTTCCATCTGCAACATTTCGTCGACCGAGAGGTTGGGCGAGTCCGGGATGATTCCAAGCGCCAAATCGAGTTGACGCTTCTGTTCTGCGAGGCGGGCCTGTTCCTGATCATGATGTTGCTGTAGGACTTGGAGGGGACGAGCCAGATCGGCGGCCATGTCGACAAATCCAAGGCCAAAAGGGGAAGGATCGCGGGCGGACAGAGCGGAAGTGAGAGTCGGCGGTGGAGGGCTGAACACTGGGGCCTTGCGAGAGGGTGTCGTCGCCGTGGTGTTGCGGTGGGGGACAAGGACACATCTTCCCGTCGCCTGGCAATGTTTACGACACATCAGGTTCGAGCACGCTGCATTCAGGCGGCTGCTGGTGCATCGGACACCGCGTTGGGATGTGTACGCGCAGCACTGGGAGTCGGAGGTGGTGCGAGTCTTGCTGGGCTTGGTGGATGCAGGCTGGGTCGTCGGGCTCGTCGGTGAATACTCAGGGCCCCAGCGGTAGTTGAAGTACTGGTGAGCAGGATTTAGGCACTTGGCGAGGTCTCAGTATTGCTTCCAAGAGCAGCGAGAAGATGAGAGCAGAGCGTACCTGGGCGAGATATGTGTGTGGGTGCAACCCAGACTTGGTAAGCTTGGCGACGATGTAATTGCCACATAGCGGGCACTTCATGCCGGGGGGCGGAGCCATTGAAGGAGACAATACGAGGGATGAGGTGGGAGTCGCGGTGGAAGGAAGAAAGAGGTGACGAACGCTTGACAGGAGGCGTGATGTTTGGCGGTGGCCCAATTCAATGTCCGCTTTAGTCTGCCGGGTTGCCGCCGGTATGCACAGCCTCCCGGTACGCCGGTATTCTCAGCTCCCAAATTCTGTGGAGTCTCTCCGACTCTCGAGTTTGAAATTTCAAGCCTCAACTGCTTTGAGGCCCCCTATGATTTCTGAGCAGTTTTGAAAGGCAGCTGTGATTTGTTGGAGACTCATCAGACGAGCAGAAGGCGTGAAAAGCGAGAAGGACATGTCGAAAGCAAAGGCGCGCCGGGCGCATCAATGTGTCTCTCTATTTACTGACAACGCGCGAGCGAGCTCCACATCAATTCTACGCGCCCTTCATCTATTCTACGCGCCCGTCGGCGTTGACAGATCTTGATCGACGTGCGCGTAGATTCTCTACGTAGAATGATTTCCCAACGGATCCGACGTCCTCCTTCGAAGGCCTGACTCGTATTGGTCTGCGTGCATATGTTCGCCAGCGGAAAATCACGGGATCTTCGGCCCGATGCTCCTCCGATCGACAAATCAGTGGCAGTGATGATCGCTTCGGCTATTTTAGCTTTCAATCTCATGGAATCATCGCCTGTCCTAGCTTCGTCTTCTCATCGCCTAGCTGACCGTTGCGGTCCCAGACGGATTAGCCGCCCTTCCTGTTTAGCACCGGCGCACGCCTAGTATGTAGGCATGCGTGGCCATAATTCAACTTCAAGTGTCGTTTCATTCAACCGAGCTCTAAAGATGCCGAAAATGCCTACAAAGAGTCGCCCTTTTCTCGATGGTTATATATCAAGCTGCAACCCCACATCAACAACGGCCCAAATATCATCCAGCCCAAGGCTGAGTACTGAGTCTTGGCCGCGGCTCAACGTAGGTAGCGCGGACACCGTTAAACTGGATCATCAAGATATACACGTACCTGGTCCCAAAAATGCATAATATCCCACGTTTGTTGACGGTCGCCAGCATCTCCCTCGCCCGTACATTCCTTCCACGACTGCTGCCTTCAGTGCTACTGCCATGAAGAATGCTCTGGTCCTATTCCTACCGCTCTTTTTTTCGTCTACGCTGGCGTCCTTTATCGTGAATGCTGTGTACACCTCGCAGCTCGATTTGACCGGTATATCGCTGATGTAAAAATTTGAAGGACGTCGAAAGCCTCCACGTGCGAGCCGGTTCTCCTGCAGTGGCAAGGCGGAGTCAGTGAGTCCCATTCCATAGTTGGGCGCAGGGAATATAGTAACATCCGTTCGATGAAGCACCCTGGACGCTGGTATGTCTCTTTTGCATCTGTCCAACTAACTTCCCCTCATTTACCTCCTCCAGAGGTGCGCGCGCAATTTTGGCCCAAAATCCGACACTCATTGTTCAACCTTCCTGAAGTATTGTAGACGATAACGGAAACCTCATCGAGAATCTCGGAACATCTCGAACGACGTCGTTCCACTGGACTGTTGATGTCCAAGCCGGTGAGTGTTTGTTTCATTATCTCGGTCGATATCTACCCAGAGTATTTAATTCTGCTTAGGCACTGTCGTTGCTGCACAACTAATCGACTCCACGGGTGCGAGCGCGACTGGAAATTCATTCACCGTCCAACCAGGATGTACGATATGCTACTGTCAAGAAACGGTTATCTACTAATTTTTTTTAGCAACCGACTGCACGCTGAGGAATGGCAATACGTTCATTGCTACTCCGCCACCGCCCCCGCAAAATACGATTAGTACAGCTGATACGCCGACGTACGATTTTTATCTGCGCAATGAATTCTCTGTAACGTTTACTGTTCAGGTCGACGTCGTCCAGCGATACGACGACCACTACGAAAAGTCAACCATTGAGTGTTTCACCCACTTCCGTGGGCGGAGTTGCCATCGGTGCCTCGGCTTCATTCCAAATTTCTTCCCAGTCAACTTCTCAAAGCTCTGCTACGACTAGGACGGTAACCCACTCAGGTGCGATACCAGACAAATTTGAAGTCGGCTTTGCTTAGCCCTATTTCGCACAGCTGTTGCAAGTCCCACTCAGTACGTGGTTCCAGCATCCGATTTACATACGATGAAACAACTATTCTAATAGGCCACCTGGGTCCGACTATTCCCCATTTTCGGCCGCCTCCACCACTAAATCCAACGCACACCATACCGCCTTGGTCTTTGGGATTCTCGTGCCCTGCCTGCTCCTACTGGCCATAGCATGCCTCTGGTTTATATGTCGACGACGTCGTCGACGTGCCTCTGATTTAGGTGCGACTTTTCGAGGCGTACCCGTGCGCGGTTTAATGTGATGTGCAGAGGCACGGCCGCTGTCGAAACGCTGGTTCGACAAGCCCATGTATCGCAGTGACGCATCAGCCAAAACAATCCGGAGTCACACAGGCACTGAACCCGATGCCCACCCGGTGGGTGCGGTAGTAGCGAGAGGTCCCACACTCCTTCCGCTGAATATCGATACCGCCCCTCCGACTCGGACTGTAGCCGCGAACCCGCCTGCCAGACCAACGCCAACCACGGCGTTCCCCGAAACTGCCCGCACACCCCGGACAGTGTTCCCGGAGAGCGCGGGCACGGCGCTGACGTCTGCTAATCAGCTCCAATCCGCGATACCATACTCCCAATTAGACGACTCGTCCAAGGACGTGGAGGTGTTGCGGTCCCGCATACAGATGCTGTTGGCGGAGAACGCGGTTTTGACCGATTTGGTCGCCCCGCAGGCGGATGTGCCTCCTCCTGCGTACGGGACCGGAGAAGCGTAGAGTATTTTCGAATCCCTGTATTTTATTTGTCGTGTGTATGTCTAGTTACCTCTTGTTTGCTGTTGGTTGAATTTGTTGGTTGAAATTTCGGTGGATCGTTGGCGTTTTACATGGACTGGTTCAGAAGCAGACGGTTTCCGAGCACGGTGGGGCTCCATACTCACTACGTTCAAGATCCTTTCATCTCTCCAAACGGAACGTAATACGTGACGCGACACGTCTCAGCGCTTTGGATCAAAAATATCAAGCCCAAAGTAGCGGATGCTTACCCTTTTCGAGCAAATTTGAAAAGTTGGGCGGTGGGCTTGGTAAGAGCTGGTCGGAGGGTTTTTCGAGAAATAGGCTTCCATTCACCCTCAACTCGAGTTAAACTCGAGCGTTGAACAACAAATCATGCATATCAATGAGCGGCAGTGCTAGCTTGGTATCACTGATTCTCGGTTTCATAGTTCCACCTTGACGCCCCAGTCCACTTCGATTTCTGTTCGATAAAGCCAGGTTTAAGTTTATGGTAACAGGTTGGAGGTCCTCGAAAAATAAATGCTGAGTGTCGCCGCCGGGCCGGACTCACGAGATCAATGATACGATCTGCGACTCAGCCACAAAATGCAAGTTGACCATAACCACCGTCAGCTTGGATCTCTCAATCGCGTTTGGATAGCATCAAGTCGACTGTTCGATTTTTCCGGCCTTGGTGACGATCCCGCCTTCCCACAGATCTTAGGGCTTTCGCAGTTAGACGCGTCGATCCAACAGTGGCAGGACCAACACGCGTTTTTGTTACCTTCTCCATAAGGAGCTCCCCGTGAATGTGCTTCTCCCTTAGAATAGTCCCGAGCGCAGGTCACTGAAACCCAACCACCGACTGAAGACTTCGCCGAATTTTCTAGGTGGGCGAACGGACACAAGCTGATAGCAGTTAGCGAGAAGATCGCCAGTAGATCGGCCATGGTACCGACTGAATTGACGGTCGTCAACAATTCCTCTATAAGTTCTCCCACCGAGCACCGCGCTGTGAGTCTTGTTCGACGAAATATCTCCCAGTTACGTTCTTGCAACCCTTTACACTGGCATCCGGGTTGGTTGTTGATTCATTGCCGGCGTGAGTAACACATCCCATCTGAAGACTTCGACCGACTATTTGCAGCGATTCCCCCGCCTCAACCTGTGAGCCGGTTCTCCTACAGTGGCAGGGCGGACTAGGTTCGGAGTGCTTTTAATATCGTCTTTCAAAAAATTAACATGCGGTGTAAAGCGCCTTGGACATTGGTAAAATCAAATCCATACTCGTCTGACTGATTCGTTATTAACCTTTTCTGATACATAGAGGTACGCGTAACTGCCAGCTTGTGTTTTTTTTTGTTTTGACTCTTGCAGTGTTGTCTCGCTCGATGGAACTCTTGCGAAGACTCTTGGACCGTTCCAAGACACATCGGTCTACTGGGTTGTTGAGTTTGCAGCTGGTAAAGTCTTGGCCGTGGCAATGTGTAAGGTACCTGATCTCGATCTTTTTTTTTTTTGCAGGTACGATAGCAGCTATTCATGTTACAGACTATACCGGCGCCATTGCCCAATCGGATGATTTTACCGTCCAGTCAGGATGTACGTCCATCGTTGTTTCACTTTAAATGCATAGTTTCCCGACGCGTCCGCAGCATCTGGGTGCATCTTATGGTCCACGCAAAGCACTGAACCCACCACTACGTATACATGGTCTGCTACCTCCAGCACCACGACCTTAAATTCCTCTCGAAGCACAACGTAAGTGCGAATGTACTCTCAAAGACTGACCATAACGAACCCCACTTTCAGGAGTTCAACTACCGCATCTACATCATTGCACACTTCTTCCTCCGGCGCTATTCTGACAACCACAAGTAAGCTTGTTCAGTCTCAGCATGTGCTTGTGTAACTCATCTGTGCTGCAGTAACAAGCGTCTCTCCGTCAGTATTCTTGTTTTCCACTGCAGAAACCTGCTCATCAATAGCTCAGCTCAGCCCCAGCCGCTCCTTCCCAGTCATCGTCCGCTGTGAACAGTGGCCCACACAGACTATCCGTTGGCATAATCTTCGCCATCCTCATTCCCGTTCTGTTCTTTCTTTTTCTCCTCGGACTCGCGCGCTGGTGCCGTCGACGGCGAAAAATCTCCCCTGACTTGGGTGTTTATGTTTTTCTTTTGCCTTTTGATTTCCTTCGTTAAACCTCCGCTTTGTTCCAGAAGCGCACCCACGACCACCACGCTGGTTCAACCGACCTTCCTACCAAGGCCGATCGTCCGGATCCAACGGGCACCGCAGCACGGATCTCGAAAGCGTCCACGCTGTGCCGGCGAGCATCTCGCCTCCCAGTTTCATTGCTGCGCGTCCGCTCACACTGCAGACAATATTCTCGAACTCGGCCTCGAGTGACAACGCTACTACCACTCCAATCTCCCCTGCTGTTTCAGACTCGGAAACAGAGCCGACTTGGCCAGCGTTCAGATCTCTGGACCCTGTCGCAGAATTGCAGTTTCCTGCACGCATGCATGCGCTAATCGCGGCGAACGCGCTTTTGGCCGAGTTGGCTGGGGAATCTCCGCCTACGCCATAGGTTAGAAACTTGCGACGATTTCTCCGGGACTATGTGTTTAATTTCGGACCCGGGTTCGCTGTGAGAGTGTAGGCAACTGCTGCCACACCCTGTTGCAGCAATTTACGGAACCAAGTTGGAGTTTTTCAACTTGGAGGGAAAAAAACAGGCCTTCCACCAGACTCCAGTGAAACAAAGATATCTTTTATACGGCGTTTCCAGAGAACGTTGGCTGTGTCAAATTATCTTTTTTGAAAAGAATTCCGTGCGCCTTCGGCAGGCTCGGCAGAGTCGCAAGTCAAATCACTTTCAACCACTTTTCAACCAGCAGTCAGTCACAGAAGTGACGATCCCTACTATATACTGGAAATAAATAATCAGGATGCCGAAGCCCACATGCTCATTTCTTTCGAACAAAAACAAACGGAGCAGCTGACGCTGTAAAGGTCCTGGCCGTCCACACGCAATAGCCCGTAGTCAAGCTTCAGGGCAACAGGAGGTCCAAATCCGTTGACATCTGTTGACATCCATCATGCCCTCTTGAATATTATTTAGCAACTAAAGTCCCGGGATCACGGCGGATCACGCGTACGGTGGATACATTCAACGGCCGGATAATTTAAATAAGGAGTAAAGGATTGTTTGGCCGGGTTGGTCATTGTCACTGACGCTTTCGGGCCCGAGCGCCGGCCACACGAAGTGCCGACGGATCCATTAAATTACTCGCTGCCGACGAGCGCGAGAGGGAGTAATCGTCGCTGACGCTTTAGGGCCCGAAAGACGGTTGGAGCTTGCTTGTATCCTGATAGCGAGGTATCCTGAGGTGAGACGTAGTGACAAGCAACGAACTTGTAGATGGTCAACGGCCGTGCGACGGACCCGCAGCAAGTCAATTTCCGCAGAACGGTTGAACATGTACAGCCTTGACGCCCCTTGACGAGTATGCTGCGATGCCGCGTCGGCCAGATATTTTTGGTACCAAGAATCAGTCATTCGTGAGAGACGGAAGTGGGTCAAGAGTGCAAGAAAGCGTTGGCAATTTGGCAACAAAATCGCTGTTATTGGCCAGCTGAGAGGCCAGAGAGCAGTCCTTGGAACCCAACGGCGCCCACGACTCACGGCTCCTTGCGCCAATGGACCCGCAACGAAGGTTGTGCGTAATAAGATAGTTGCCGGAAGGTGCATGTCATCGGCATGACGGAGTTTCGTTGCACACGACCATTATGAGATCCTAAATTTGCAAGGTGTTTGCAACTTGCCTCGTCCTTACCATGTCCTTTGGCGCATACGCAGAACCGAGCATCGTCCTCATCATCTTAACCGCCGGCGTCGTTCTCAACCGCCGGCGTGGAAAAGACGATGCCTACTCCCCGCTCTCCCCTACCGCAGAGCCACTGCTGCCCACAGCTGATTCGGCGTATCATGATCGTGTAGTCTTCGGGCGCACCGTCCGCTCGCGAAATACCGCTGTCTGGCGTAATACCCGCGTCTCGCGAGCCCTTAGGCGGTTCCCATTCCTGGTTGAAGTTTGGTACTGGCTCCTTGTGTACTGGACCTACCAGCTCGGACGCGCGTTCACCGCTGTCACTCTCAAGGACAACACCCTCGCCGTTTCCCGCGAGCATGCACTCTCCCTCATCCACCTTGAGCAGAAGCTCAACATTTTCATCGAACCTGCCGTCCAGGGCTACGTTCTTGCCCGTCCGACGCTCCTCGGTGCTCTCAATCGCATCTACAGCTTCATCCACATCCCCGGCACCATCACCTTCCTCGCATGGCTATACGCCGCTGCACCCCAGCAGCTCTTCGAGTCCCGCCGCCGCACTCTGGCCGTCTCCAATCTCATGGCCTTCGTGGTGTTCACCTTGTGGCCGTGCATGCCCCCACGTCTCCTCCCCGCGTCCGACGGCTTCGGTTTCATCGACACCGTCCACACCGGCGAGGTCGCCAGTGTTTGGACAACGAACAAGTTCTGCAATCAACTCGCCGCAATGCCGTCGCTGCATTTCGGATACAGCTTCGTCATCGGACTGACCGTCGCAACACTCCCGTCGCACTCGCACTCCCGCCTCGTGACACTGGGCAAGTGGGCGCTCGGTATGTCTTACCCAGCGCTCATCCTCGTAGCGATCGTGTCAACGGCGAATCATTACGTGCTCGACGCCGCTGCAGGCTTTGTCGTGGCCAGCATCGCCTGGAACATCAACGGTGTGCTCAAGAGCCTGTTGGTCGTTGAGGACGCGTTCTTCTACCTCCTGCGGGTGCACAAGCCGCGCGGCGTGGACGATGACATGAACACGAGGCTGTTCAGTCCTGTCGAAATGAACGAGGAGGCTAGCTGGCGGCACACATAAGCAGTTATTCACTCAATGCGTTGGCGCTCCAGGAGCATTCACGTACCTAGCGGGGCCAGCTGGAGGTTTCCCGACTTACCCGCCGCCATAGTGATTGCTTTCGCCGCGCCTTTGATATCATGGTTCTCCCGCTTCAGTATCAATCTCTATAATATATTCGCCTCCTGATAGCCGGGCGATGACTGAATATATTTTGAATGACCTGCAATTCCCGAGAAGTTGACTCGCTGCATCCAGATCACAAAGAAAGTAATCGGATGACAGATGGGGTGGCCAGTAGATGCAACGAGAACGAGCGAATCGGGGACGTAGATTGGTCAAGACCCATCTTAATTTTGGCTCAGGATGAGTTCGGGATTGAGAAGATTGAGTACTACGAATTAGCAACCAATATGAACGGCCAGAAAATGCCTCTTGGGGAGTGCCCGGAAATTTGGTCGCCTGAGGCCCAAGTTACAGAGATCCCTGTCCGAAATTTCCTTTGAGACCTTGTCCGTAGGCCTTTTGACGTTCTTTTTTAGGGAAGTTTTGAGGAGGATTGCCTGTGAGCCCTGGACTGCGTTCTAACCATTCTATTCAATTCAAGCGATGCAGATTAAAGTTGTTTATGCCCCGCGAAAGACAAGAGTTGGCGCCGGAGGAAAGGACGATCGCCTGTACGGTTCTAATCGAAACAACAGGGAAGTGAGAGTTGTTGTCCGCTATATTGGCGGTAAGGCTGGAACTAGTCATTTTCGCGTTGAAAACCAAGACGGAAGCGGCCCAGATCCAGGGGCAGCAGACGCGGTATACAGTACAAAATAATTGGGGCGTGAGTGGGCGGTGGAGAGAGGGGGGGCGACGAAAATACAAGCTTTCGAAGTTCTTGGCTATTTAAGAAATAGCAAATTCGCTTACATCATGGGGATTACGAATTCCCGTCACTTCCGCAAAAGGTCCGGGTTTGACTTGGGTTTTACTCCGCGAAGTATCGGCCCATGCGCTTGGTGTGGGCAGGAAAACCCTACGAAAGTGTAGTCTTGTAAACCACACTTTATGCAGGGGCGACCGAGAAGACAATCGTTCTCAGTGACCTATAAAACGCGAGTGCAGAATCAGCGAAAACCAATCGTGAAAACGACCTGTCTTTCTGGCGAGGAATTTGCATGCTTCGACGGCATACGCTTCTGGCGACAATGAATGTACGAACCACAAAGCGTGCACAGTGAACAGGGTGCCCAGAGAAGCGTTCAGTAGATGTGGGGAGGAGCAACAGTCAACTTGTGGTGTGCTGCGGACGGTAAACCTTCGCCGCCTAACTACCTGATGTGGATGACGACTGTCGGAAACATTTCCGGGAAGTCGTTCGAGCAAACCTCTCCTCACCCTTGTCTCATCCAACCAATGCTTGCGTGAATTTTCTTCAAGTGGCTGCAGAGACGGCTATAAAATGTCAACGGCGGATGGAAAAGCGCGACATGTGCTTGTCGAGTTGCTTGAAACAGGACCTTGACGTAAACATTATAGCCCGACTGGACGAAAGCGCATCTTGAATGCAGATTTTCCTCGGTGCAACAAAACTTGAAGTTTGAACCGTCCAAGAGGTAGTAATCGTCAGAGGCATATGATCTCGAGGGATTTTGGGGTATGTAGAGAGAGATGAAGGCAACGGGGAATGCGCTCATGTGAAAAGGAGGTCGACACAAGCCATCCCAGGGCTCCGTCCGCGAATAAGCTGCATCGAATAGACACGATTGAAGCCGGAGACTCGAGAGATTTTTTGTTGTGGTTCAGAGGCAAATCATAGGGTGTCCCAGACGTTGCCAGATAATATTGCGGAGGCACTTCTCATTGGGAACGCCTTGGGAACGTCATTCGATGTCGGATGAATTGAGAGCTTCTTTGAGTTGGAAACTAAACCGAAGGAACTCACTTGTGGCAGCAGTAGGGCTTGGAACTCGAAGTTGGAGGGTAAGGACTGGTAAGAGGGAAGGCCCGGGAAAACGGCCTGCATCAAAGTAGCAATTGCCGTCGATTGTTAGCGATTGTTGGCTCAGCGGGAAAAGATGCCAACAGTCTAGTATCCGTGGGCGGAAAGCTCTGGCAAGCGGTTGGCTCTAGCAGCTGCTCTAGCCCCATGTAGGAAGTGCAGAACGACGCAGGATCGGCATGGTTGGAAAGAGAATCATATGTCAAGTACCAGTATAATATACCTCCTCCTCCTCCTCCAGCGGAAGATCGTTCCGTTTTGGGAAACCTGAAGCTTCATGATTCGGCATTTGCCGAAATCTTGATTCAGTGATGGCGTGTTCGTTAACCGCTTTTTTGAAAGTTTTCTTCATCTCGCCCAACCGCCTTTTACATTGAGAGTGCGAATAAGTATTAAACATGAAATGGCTTTAGAGCATATTCGCAGCGCCCTTCAGATTCTGGCGATCACTCGAGGATTTAGGCGAAAAAATTGATTGATTTGATGCTCACGCAACTCCGGAGGGCAAAAGTCGTGCGGTATGCCTTCAAAAAAAAGCTAGAAAAATTAGGGAAAATGCTAGTCGACTGGAAAAAGCATTTCAAAGACGACCCTGGCTTTACCTGGCCCAATTTCAGGCAGCGGCGCCTTTTCTTTCGACCTTGTGTCATCACTCGATCACTACTGATCACAACTTTCTGGAAATCAGCATCACTTTTTGGATCAGAGCGTCGTTTTGCTGGTTGCGAATATGCTCTTTTTAAATACACGATAACTGGATCTCAAACCTCTGTAGAGTTGGAAAATGAGCCCCATGGCTTTGGTTCAGTGGTTGAGAATGCAAGGAATTCAATTTGGCTTTCCAAGGACATGGGTAAGGGTCAGCGGATCTGAAGGGTTAAACTTTGTATTTCGTGCCTTGGTCCGAATTGTACGTAGGACCACACAGTAGAATAAATTGAGTGTCTTCCCAATTTGGCAAGGGAATGGTCGGCACGTACCTTGATCTGTGTGCGAGATCAGTGATCCGCTTGCCTCACCCGGTGATCCTAATCTCCCGACATCGAGCACGATTCTGGACCTTGTCTGTCCTTCAAGTTTCACTATTTGCCTCTACTTTACCTACTAAGTTCAAACTCAACGCTAATTCACGACTCAAAATTCGAACAAGCGACGACTCACGCTCAATGAAAATTCTTTCGAAGAACCAATGGCATTGCGGAGCAGAACTAGCGAAGCACTCAATCCAAGGCTAGCAAGGTACTCAATCCCACGCCGGAGGTGCTGAGCGCTTGAGCTTTTGTGCAAACAAGGTCTGTTCCGACTCGGACTTCGTCGGATCTTCCTAGTGACGATGAGTTCTTAAAAGGGGTCGAATGGCTCAAGTGGATATACGATGAGTTCTTAAATCTTTGCCTCGTTCAATCGCAAACTTACAAAACTCTTGAGACTTGCCCGGGAGGACGATTCGCTCACGACAAAATTCCTCGGCTCCCGCTACCAGCCTCCTCAGCCTGGGACCAGTGCGCGTTGAGTGCGCGTACTTTTTCTCGTACTGTGATGTTCATGCTATCTCCGTGATGTTCATGCTATCTCCGTGCATTACTCAACAGAAAACACGGGAGACCAACTTTAAAATACAAGGTAAGTATACAAACTGGTGATACAAAATTTTACAACGTCCAAAAACAATCACGCGAAGAGCCCAAAATAATAACAAGGATCGGTCTATGATGTTTCTAAACGCGGAGTCGATGCCGCCTTCGATGGATCCGAACCGCCAGGTACCGCAATTTCCGGCACAGTGTGCGCCGTCGCGTCCCGGCTTGCTTTTCTTTGGAGCTCGCCCGACATCCGGTCAGCCATCTCCCAGCAAAGCTTGACCGTATCAATCGACGTCAGCTCCCTTATGTTCACAGATAAACTGCCTGCTGTATGACTGCCAGTCGCCATCGCAGCGTGCAACGGTAACTCGATATCTGCAATGCTGTTCAGAATCAGTTCCCCAATCCCAATTGAATACTACGCACTCGTCCCGAAGGCATTTCCGCCCTGCATCTTCAAGAGCGTGCTCAACGGATATGGGTCGGTCACCGCTAACCGCGACGTGCTCGGTTTCGGCCACACAGATCGGTGTTTAACCTCGAAGACGACTTCTGAGTTATCGCTTATCCGCGTCCTGCCAGAACTCTGTGAGTTCCTCGCTTTTCAAGGGGTTTCGGTGCATCCAACGTACGGGGATAAATTCTCATTCCAAGAGGGATTCATCTGGCCTTTGACGACGCTCGTTCGCAGACGATCTTTTATATCCGCAATCCTAACGCTGACATAGGCAATGGGTGCTTTTTTCGATCCGCTCGCGAGGGGCAGGGCCGTCGCAGCATCGACTAGTGCGTCCAAAGAATTAGTCAGAATTTTCAGGTTGACTCCACAACATTCAATTTCTACGCACTGTGGAATTGAATGCGCTTGGAGTACAATTGTCCGAGGGCTTCAGTGGTGGCCATGAGTGGTATGGTATGGATGAGGGCAATCAAGTGGGAGAGGAGTAGGAGTGAAGGTGTGCGTGCAGAGCCGCATTAAATAGCACAGATCTCAAAAAGCTGTGCATGTCATGGGAGGCGCCGGGCCGAAAGGATACAGCTTTCGGAGCTCCTCTCTTCCAATTCGCGCGGGCTGGGCTGAGTGAGATCCGCGCAGCTAAATGAATCCAAGCTGTAGTCTGTCATGATCAACCGCAGTGGCACGAGCTGTACAAACATGCAGTACCCACATCGCAGCGCCAAACTCTTCACAGCAGGACGGAAATACAGCCCCAAGGTGGCCCGAAGACACATCTTGCAACGGAAGTCGGATGAACGTTCGATGAACAGCAGTCAATACGATATTTACCTCAATTAACGCGGCGGCTCGGGACAGCCGCCAAGACAGCCACCTCGAATTGGCTTGGCACATGATCGTTTAGCATCTTTCCCTGGGAAGGAATTCCCTGGTGCTCCACTGGGGACGAAAGCCGTAATCTCCCTCCCCTGTACTTATTTTGCGTGAGTTACATCGCACCATTGCCAAAACGGAGGTGATTCCCGCCGCGTCCGTCGCACACCTCGGAAAGCACAAGTTGAATTCGAAGCTTTCCTAAGCTTTCAAAGCATTGAATACGCCCTGAATACGCCTAGAAGAAATCCGATGTCGGGTCGGTCGCATTAATCAAAGCAAGCGGTGAGTTTCAAGTGCGGCATACGACTTGTTCGCTCCGACGCATGCACAACGAGTACCCTAACAGCGGGTGGAGTGTGATGGCTATAAATTCACACAGTTAGAACTGGCGTCTAGGTTTCCGAGGACAGTGGGACTCGGAATGGAGATGGCCAACATGGTACCTCTAGATTATCCGACACCAAATTCCAACCGCCCACCTACTTACATTACCTTGTCTAAACACAATTCCCATGGGACAGATTCAGCATGCATCAGGAAAAACCAAAGTTGCCCCATAGACCCAGAGAGACCCACATAGACGTCATAGACGTCATAGACAATGGACTTCTATCATAGACTGGTGGGAGGGGGGGGGGGTCGACCCCATAGACACCCATAGACACCCATAAATCCCTACTTTCTATGAAACTGGCCCACTTTCTATGACAATTTTCGACTTTTTCTTTCCTATAGTCACCTCAAATTACACGTAAAAAATGGGCAAAAAAAGATATATTGCAGCGCATCGAACGAATACAGATCTACGAGAGGAACGACAAAGAAGGTGAATAAAAGGGGTGTACGTTATATTGCGAAATTGAAGTTGAAGGAGACTTTGCAGGAACGGGAACACGGAGCTGAGGTTCGATCTTCCGACTGATTTGACGAGACGCAGGAGAGGCTTTGGAATGTTTGAGGTTAATGAGGTGGAACCATACGAAGATTGATGGAATGAAACGATCTTGCCGTTGAGTGTCGTCGAAGTTTATTTTAGTTCCGTGCGTTGGTTCGGCGTTGGTTCGGCGTTGCGTTTGAAGGCACTTGCGGCATGGGCTTGATGGCAGGAAATTTGACGATGTTGCTGTCAAGGCACTGAAGTCTTAGTACAGTGAGGATGGGAGGTTGACGGCGGTTTTAGCTCGGACAGGAACACATTCGTGGGTGACCGATGAGCTGGCACAGCGGGTGTCGTTGGGAGGAGCGGAGTTTGGAAGGTGGGACGTGCGCACTCGGCGCGAAACTAATTGACTGCTGCGCGGGCCTCGGTGACTTGATTTGAGCCACTGAGCATCTACTGACAATGAGTTAGTGGAAGAATGAACAGATAGCCAAGAATAGGCCAAGAAGGGGAGGATATGGGAAGGGGAGGAGGGTGTGGGCAGGGGGTACGTCCGAAGTGGCTATGGCCATGAGACGAGAGAATGTGGGGGTGTAGGAGGGAAAAAATGAGAGAGGAAAAGGGTGTACACATGAAGAATGAGATCGAAGGGCTGCAGAAAGCGACCCGACAACGAGTCAAAACTTGAGAGAGGAAATACGCACCTCTTCGCCAACTAGCCACGACGCGAGACACACCCATCGAGCACCAAACAGAGTGCTGAGCAGCACAGCCAGATCAGGATCCATGGGAGTTGAGAGGCAGAGGGAATCGTTGAGAGCGGTGGAAGAGAAAGCGAAGGAAGAGTGGCGTTTGTTTGTCCTCCATCAAACCGAACCATTTCCACGGGCACGTGACATGATTGGCGTGCGTCTGATTATGATCTATTAGGCTCGTGACCATCCGCTTCGCCTCACGTGGCTGCGCTGATCACGGTTGCGAAGCGGCTGCGATCTTTGGTCACGCTTTTGGCTGGGCCCGCCAAATGTGTGCCCGGACTTAAGAGTTTTCGTGCTCATCGGGGTCGCCCAACGTCGAAAAAAAGTGTAAAAAGTTATATAGGCAAAGTTGCGTATTTTGTAAATGCAAACCGAATGAGACATACTTTTTTTCGGGTATTACTCCTAAGTGCCCAGCACCGTTGATGGGTCCGTGCGCAGACGACATCGAGGACCTTCACCCAAAGTCAAAAAAAAAGTTAGGCTCATTCGACTTGGAATTTGAAATCATCCAACTTTCCTGCAGGAACATTTTACACTTTTTTCTGACATGTACTACTCTCCAGGACCAAGTCCGGGCACACATTTGGCGGGCCCAGCCAAAATCACGCCCAGATGTACCAGTCGCTTTAGGAAGCTTTTTTGATCCCTCTGCTTGTCTCGTGATCAAAAAAGTTGCTTACTAAAGCCGACTGGTTGCGAGTCTAATGATCTATCGGCGCGCAGCCATTTAATCTCCGCTGCCAGTGCGAGACGCAAAACAGTTATTCAAAAACACTTTGGAGATGTTGGATCTGAATGGCAATTTGGGAGCCCTGAAACAACAATGGCTCGTCAGTACTAAATTGATCATGAAAATTCCGTAGTAGTAAAATGAGATGTTATTTGTTGAACGTCGTCCTTCCAACTCTGACTTGAACTCTTTCATGTCATTTCTCTCTCATTCTGCGTAGGGCGCTGTCTTGGGTAGCATGTAATTTATTTGAGCATTCCACCACCTCGGTAGTACCAAAGTAGTACTCAAATCATTGTATCCCTCAATTGTGCTCTGTCGCATGACTTTGACATCGTTTTGTGGGTCAGTGATGATTAAAGCACGACTAGTTTCACCATCCATGATAATAAGTGATCACTCATCTTGTCTTGCGCATGTAGTTCTATCGACTTCTTGCTGATGGAATTTATTATTGACAAGCCTCACCTCAGGCCAGAAAATGTAGCGCAGGCTGTTTAAAGAGGACCTGTTGCCTGGATTGTGAACTTGATTGATTTACAGGCCTGAGGACTGGTAACCTATAGAGCTCCATAAACATTGAAGCTGTGGGACGGAAACTCATAGGCACCCATAGACCTCGATAGACCTCCATAAAAGAGACGGTCGAGACATAGACATTCATAGACCATCAAAGACCCGCATAAAAGCCCGTGTTCTATCATAGAATTTTAGTTTTTCCTGATGTGTATGACAATCCAAATTGCCATTCATATTATTGTTGACTGAACACCAATTGAAAGCCTCAGGGAAAAGGCTGCACAGATTTTGACCCGATGGTCTGCTCCCCTCTGGACATGACAGGATGGGCCGGTAGGCTCAGAACCCTTAGAAATTTTGCCCTGTCCAGAAGTCAAGAGTTCAAATCCGTCATAACAAATGGCCGGAGGCCCGACGAGTTTTGTTTGCAATGCGCCAGTAATGGCCTTCAAGTCTTTTATTCGGTGATGGTTCTGGCTCTTGCTGCCTTCTGCGCTCTTTACGTTGTGAGGCTTGTGTTCGCGCTGCACTGCTCACACCGCCTCATGGCTTGTCTGGACGAGACGCGACGGCTCGGAATTCCCACTCACTCAAGATTCGCCCAATTAGGAAACGACCTTGCCTCATTCGGATCTACTTCCAACAACTCGTTACTCGACGATCCCAGTGTTTACGACGACTCGTACGAGCACCGAACCCGGCCAGGATGGCAACCAGGCACGCCAGGCACGCTCGGGCTTCGCGGGGAGACCTGACCACGCGCACCGTTGCGACTTACGAACTTGCGCCATTTCCGAGCCCCCATACAACGATACAAACGACTCTTGAACGACCCTCGACGGCAGGATAGCCATGTCTGCGACCAAACGACCATTCCCCCACGTCCTATCCACCATTATAACCTATTCCACCACATTCCGACGACTCAGAACATCGCGAATCCCTTACGAACACTCGGAAACGGTGCTATTTCGGAATTTCGACACCTCTGAGTGCTCGTGAAGCTCAACGTCCGCGAATATCGGCAGTCTGGGAGCTCAGAAATGCCACGGAAGGTCGAAAGAGGCTCGAGGAGCATGTGGAACGAGGCTGTGGACGCCGACGGGACGGACAACGTGACTGGCTTGGAAAAGGTATAAAAGGCGTCGGACGAATCGAGGGTAGTCAGTCAATTACTTGTGGACTTTCGGATTCAGTTCCCAGTCAGCTACCACAAGGAGACAGTTCCAGTCGAGGACTCTAGTCCAACGCTGAGTTCTTTCCCTGACCTTGTACCTTTATCCCCCAATTACATCCTCGAGTTGACCACCAACGCGCTTGCTCGTCACCACCGCCAAGGGACATCGTCTCAAGGATTTGCCTTTCATTTATACACCCGAGAATACTGACTACAGGTTACCGGACACCACCAACGTCCGCTTCCGAGCGCTCGTAAACCGCCTTCAGCCCGTCCCGAGCACTCGGGTCTCGCACACACACACACACCTTCGACCTTCGACCAACACACACACACTCGGATACAACAAGGCAGACCACCTACAGCCTCACGTTCTATTAGGAACCAACTTTAAAGAGCCCTAGAGGACGAACCAGCCACTTTGTGATCCCAAATATTCGCCTAGTGGCACCGCGGTCCTTATCACAACTGGAGCCCACCGCGAGGGTTTTTTTATCGTGGATCCTAAAAGAGCAAAGGTCCTAGCCTCTGCCAGACAAAGCGTCGCCCGGAGTCAGCGGCTCAAAGCTCGCTCCGCCAGGACAGTATTCGAAGAGGTTAACCTCGTCGAGAACGATCCGACTACCTCGGTATCTACACCAGTCGGTACACCCTCGCCCATTGTCCATCCGCCAACCACGCAGGAGTCACCTTTGACCTCCATCGCCTCTTCACCAGAGTCAATTCCAACGGCTCTCTCTCCCGAATCATCACTCGATTCAGTCCCGACAACCGAGACACAGACTTTGACCACCGAGTCGTCTGTCGTACTTTCCCCAGACGAATCACCCGAACCCGAACCCCCTATCCGAATTAGGATGGCTCCGAAACCTCTTCCTGGACGTACGGCCCGTGGGGCCCCGGAGTTTGATGGGAAAGCGCTCAGCATAAAGCGTTATTGGGAGGACATAGAGGAGATTGCCGAGTCCCACGAACGTACTACGGACGCGGAGAAAATAAAGATAGCCATGCGCTACATCGAGAGGGAAGATGAACTTCTGTGGAAGGGTCATTTGGACCCGAACGCACCTCCGACTTGGGCTGCGTTCAAGGCCAAAATCGAGGACCTGTACCCAGGCGCCGATGGAGATAGGCTCTTCACCGCCCAGGACCTCGAGACCTTCATCACCGACAGGTCGATCAGGAAAATAAAGACCCGAGATGACCTCTCCGAGTATTACCGGAAGTTCAAAACCATCACGGCGCAGTTGACAAAGGAAGGGAAAATGTCTGCAATGGAGGCGCAGAAGGAGTTTCCTCGAGGCCTCGACGATGGCTTCCGCGGCAGAGTCTTCCGACGACTCGAAATCGTGAAACCGAACCACCCGAGCGGCAAACCATACGAACTAGAGGACCTGGTCAAGGCCGGTCACTACGTTCTGGAGAGCCCGGGCACGATTACCGACACCGAGGGTGCTGTCTCCATTAAAAAGGAGATGGTCGACCTCAGCGACGCTTTTGCGAAGATGAACGAACGTTACCACGTGGACATGCAGTCCCTCACCCAGGCGATAACTCGAACTGCTCCTCGCCCGAGTGCTCCCTCGTACCCGATGTACCAAGTAACAGCGGCAGAGCCTCAGCCTGCGTACCAGCCGCCGCCTCCGCAGCCCCAGCAATACCGTCCCGAGTACTCGGGAGGTTACAACTCGAACGGGAATCGAGGCGGTTATCAACAGCGGTACGACTATGCGCCACGCCAGCCGTGGAATGACGGTCCGAGCAATCGAGGAGCTGGCTTCCCAGCGGGGGAGTGCGGGTTTTGCTCGGCACACGACCATTTCCTACGGGAGTGCCCAGTCGCAGGGGACTTCATGCGGGACGGGAAGTGCTTCAGGAACGGGGACAATAAAATAGTCCTGCCGAACGGGCAGTTCGTTCCCCGAGCAATTACTGGGCGCGATTTGGCCGAACGAATCGAGCGCTGGTTGAATCAGAATCCAGCGCGCCAGCCTCAGCGCCAGCAACAGCCGCAGCACCCACCGGAGCCGGCTCCGGCAGCTCGGATCGAGACGTTCGAGCGCGAGCAGCCCCCGCATATCGCCAATGCCATGACCTACGCGTCTAGCGTGCCAGTCCAGACGATGGCCTTCGGGGAGGTCCCCAACCCATTGGCACAGACGGAGGAGGAAGCAGCGGTCTGGGCGAATGAGCGGACAAGGCCTAAAAAACCGGTCCCCGAAGTGGTTATTCAGAAGAAGGCGCCAGCAAAGTCTTCCCTGAAACCCACGATCGAGATCCAGCCTGCCGCCAAGCCCGTTGAAGCTAAAACTCAGCCTCCGCTTCCGGCGTTCAAATATCAGGCAGCCTGCGAGAACCCGGAAATGGTCAAAGAGGTCATCGAGAGAGCCCAGAAAAACAAAATTTTGGTGTCTCACGAAGAGCTTTGCGCGCTTTCAGCCGAGTTCCGTCGTCATTATCGCGACGCGACGGTTACCAAAAGGATTCCCACGGTTGAATCTTCCTTTTATGGCGAAACCCCAGCACTCGTAATGCGCTATACCCACATGGAGGAACCGAGGACGACCTTGCTCACCGCTTCCCCAATCGACTCGCTCCGGGTGCTCGACATCACGGTCAATGAGCACCGTCCCATCACTTGCACTCTCGACACCGGTTCAGAGATTGTTGCGATGAACCGCAGCGTCTGGCAGGAACTCGGTGTCCATCTGTCGCCGGAGAAAACCCTGGTTATGGAATCGGCGGATTCAAACCAGAGTACGACCGCCGGGTTGGTCGAGAACTTAAAATTCTCCCTCGGCGGGATCGATCTCTTGCTTCAGGCGCATGTAGTGGACGGAGCCCCGTTCGACATATTACTCGGCCGTCCCTTCTTCCGATTCACCGAGTGCCAGACCAAGGACCACATCGATGGCACGCAGGATCTCACACTCACTTGCCCTAACACGGGGAGGGTCGTGACCGTTGCGAGCCGCAGGAAAGAGCCGAAACACGGGACCTTTGTCGAAGCCGACAACTTCTCGATTGTCGAGACCCTGGACGTGGATTTTGCATAGGGCGGAACAGGAATAAATCCGCGTTCCCGGCCAACAACAACGGTATCAGCGAATTTCTGGAGCGCCGAGTACTCGGAACCGGATTCCGAGGCCGTCCGAGAACTCGGAAAACCGAAATCAGTCATTCCCGGCTTCTCATATAATAGGTTTAGGGCACCCGTGGTGCTCTACGCCCCCCAAGGCACGAATACTATCGACTGCCGACCAATCTTTATCGACGACACTACTATTCAATGGGAAATATCCCCGCAGTATTTGGAATATTGCCTCTCCCAAATGTACGATTATAACGACAAGATCCACGTATGGATACAATCCGAGCCTGTCGGATCCGAAACCCAAGAAAAAGGCGAAGAAAAAGAAATATAAACCCGTGGCGGACAGGGTGCACTCAGTTTCGGCGACACTTCCAGAGGAGTTCAGGATCGTGCGCCACTTCCCTTCCGACCCGTTGGAAGGAATGCCTCCCCTTGATCCCTCATCCGCCAACTCTCAGTAAGCAGGCGAGAGGTATACCCTCGAACGAGCAGTCGGGATGGACGTCAACCCAGATGGGTTTCCTATGGCCAGATGAGGAGAAGTTGGTCCATAATGTGATCCGAAATCACGAGATGGCGTTCGCTTGGGACGAGACCGAGAGGGGCAGCTTTCGGGAGGATTACTTCGAACCGGTCAAAATCCCCGTTATGGCGCACACGCCTTGGCAGGAACGAAATATACCCATACCACCGGGGATCCGCGACGAGGTCGTCGAAATCATCCGCGGAAAAATCAGCACCGGCTGTTTACGAGCCGTCGAGCTCGTCCTACCGAACGAATTGGTTCGTCGTGCCGAAATCCAGTGGGGCGCTCCGACTGGTCCACAACCTCCAGCCGTTGAACGCTGTCGTGATCAAGGATGCCGGGTGTCCACCTATTGTGGAACTATATGCCGAATCGTTCGGCGGGATGTGCCATCTACGGCATGTTCGACCTGTTCGTCGGCTTCGACCACAGGAATGCTCGACATCGAGTCTCGCGATTTCACCACTTTCCAAGGGACCGTTTGGCACTTTTCGCCTCACGCGCCTACCTCAGGGGTACACCAACTCGGTTCAGGTCCAACAGGGCGACATAAATTTCATACTCCAAGATGAAATTCCGCACGTCACCCAGCCATTCGTGGACGACACTCCTGTCAAAGGACCGACGACTTACTACTTCCTGGAGGACGGAACATACGAAACCATTCCCGAGAATGATGGGATCCGACGGTTCGTGTGGGAACATTTGCTCAACATCAACCGGGTGTTGCAGCGGATCAGGCATGCCGGTGGAACCTTTAACGCGAAAAAGTCCTTCTTTGCCGTGCCCAAAATAAAAGTCGTCGGACACGTTTGCAGTTATGCTGGCCGAACGCCTGATGAGTCTAAAATTCAAAAGATTCGCGACTGGCTCCCTTGTGAAGACTTGACTGATGTTCGAGCGTTCCTCGGAACCCTTGGATTGATGCGAATTTTCATAAGGGACTTCGCCCGACACGCCAAACCACTCGTCCAATTAACTCGGAAGGAGGTTCCGTTCGAAGTTCGGCGCGGACCAACAGCTCGCAATGGATTCACTCAAACAACTCCTCATCGACTCACCGGCGATTCGGCAGATCGACTACGCATCGGGCCGAAGGGTCATCATGGCGGTTGATTCGTCCTATATCGGGAACGGGTTCATCCTGTACCAGGTCGGCGAGGACGGTGTGGAATATCCCGTCTCGTTTCGGCTCGATCACATGGAACGAACGGGAATCCCGCTACTCCCAGGCGAAACTCGAACTTTACGGCTTGTTCCGAGCACTCAAGGCATACCGGCTATACTTGGTCGGGGTCAGAAATCTCCTGATCCGGGTCGACGCCAAATACATCAAAGGCATGCTCAAGAACCCAGATGTTCAGCCGAACGCCACCATTAACAGGTGGATTGCCGCTATCCTGCTGTTCGATTTCGAATTGGAGCACGCACCTGGAATAACGCACGCCCCGGATGGACTTTCGCTGTCGAAAACCATCTCCCGACGACCCGGAGGAGGACGATGATGTCGAAGAATGGATCGACAGAGCTTGCGGATTCGCGATTCACGTCATGAATTGGAGCCGAGTAGCGGCGATCTTCTCTTCTCGAGACGATTTCGTCCTCCCGACTACTCGTAAAGGGGCGAAATCTCGGTCACGTGTTCGCGGACAGACGCGTAAAGCCATCAAATCAACCCCTGATGAGCCCTACCGCGTCGGTTTACGCGAACCTCGTCGAGGATCACCAGTACGAGATCCCGCGAACCAAAGAAGCGGACGATGCCGAGCGCGAGCTCGACCGAGCTAAGGAGTTCCTGAAGGGCAAAACGCGTCCCGAGGGGATGACCGCCCAGGACTACGAGAGATTCGTCCGCCGAACTCGGAATTACTTCCTCTTGGACGGTTCCCTTTGGAGAAAGGATTCTACGGGCGAGCATAAAGCTGGTTCTCCCACGCGAGCGAAGGATATCGGTGCTGAAACAGGTGCACGACGACTTGGGACACAAGGGATACTGGATCGTACGGCGGCGTCTGTTGGACCGGTTCTGGTGGCCATTGATGGATCGAGACCTTAAGTGGTACTTGAAAACCTGCCACGAGTGCCAACTCCGCACCACTGCCCAGATTAACATCCCGCCATCGGTAGCGATGCCCCTGCCGCTCTTCTACAAATTCCACGCGGACACCATGCTGCTCCCGAAATCAGGACGATACAGATATTTGGCACAGGCGCGCTGCTCGCTGTCCTCCTGGCCGGAATGGCGTATGCTCGAAGAAGAGTCAGCCTACACGCTCGGATGCTTCATTTTCGAGGAGATTCTGTGCCGTTGGGGCGCAGTAATGGAGGTCGTCACGGACAACGGTGCCCCCTGGATAAAAGCCGTCGATTGGCTGAGCAAACGATATGGAATCAACCACATTCGGATTTCAGGATATAACTCCCGAGCCAACGGACCAGTCGAGAGGCGTCATTACGATGTCCGCGAGGCGATTTCCAAGGCAGTGCGAAGGCAACCTCGAGCTCTGGACCGAACGGATCTTCCATGTTTTCTGGGCTGAACGAGTCTCCATCCAGAAGTCCACAGGGATATTCCCCGTACTACCTCGTCCACGGAGTCGAGCCGCTATTCCCCTTCGACATAGTCGAGGCCACCTATATGGTGAAGGTCACCGGGGAGAAACTCAGCACCGAGGAATTGATCGCCATGCGAGCATCTCCAGCTCATGAAACGACCCGAGGATTTGCTTGCGCTCCGAACCTAAGGTGTTCGAGGCAGCGCGTCGCATCGGTCAGACAGTGGGAAAAGGACAATCTCAAGAAAATTATCGACTACGACTTCGTCCCAGGCACTCTTGTCCTTTTACGGAACTCCTCCATCGAAAACGAGTACTCGAGGAAAGCCAAACCTCGATACGTCGGACCCATGGTTGTCGTGGAGAAGAGATCCGACTCCTCGTACATCATCGCGGAGCTCGATGGTTCGATATCGAAAAATACGACAGGCGGCGTTCAGGCTGATTCCGTATTTCCCTCGGTCGAAACTTCGAATCCCCATCACGAAATTCATCGAGAAACCCCCGCCTGAAAAAGAGGAACGAGGAGGAACCCAAGTGGGGTGACACGGGGAAGCGCTGGTTCGAAGGGCAATCGGCGGAACCATAGGAAGGGGACGGACACGGACGAATACGCAACGGACAAGACTCGGAACTCATATTATGCTTCACCTGTAACATCTCATGTTTTTGGTTCAATTAAACTCATTTCCCAAAACAAAGAGGCATAATATGAGTTCTGAGGATCAAGCCAACGTCCCACCAAAGTCCTACCTTCGTCATGGTCTTCGAAAGCGCCCAAAAGTCCATTCTCCGAGAACTCGTAACTGGGCGCCATTCCATTCATTATCCATTCCTTGCGACCGAATCTTCGAAAGCAAAGCTTCCCAGGAACGACACGCGTATCTGGCTCGAGACTAACGGCCCGCGAGCGCCGTCCGACGACTCGTAAAGGGAACGCTCTATAATATTCGGAGCCTCGTTCCAGGCATCGGCCTTACGAGCGACCAGCGCTCACGGCTATTCCGACATCTCGTGAATACGCACAAACTAGCTTCCGAACCTTCGGCATCGCTTTTTCGCCACGTGATCAACCGAGTCGCGTCCATTCTCCCCAAATAGGAAACTTCCCGACTTGGATAAAAATAACAAATTTATTTCTCGAAAAACCGACAACTCGTAACGAGGACTTAGTTCACGACATTCATGAAACAGCAGGCGCGCATTGATTCAAACTAATTATGATACATTTTTAGCCCACTTTGGGGCACGCGCGTATACGAAGACTACGAAAAACAAGACACGACAGCGATAGCAAAAGCAAAAAAAAAAAAAAAAAAAAAAAAAAAAAAAAAAAAAAAGGCAATTGGGGCGGGTTTTCGCGTCCTAATCCACTCAGCCGCCGCCTGGGGACTCCGGACATATTTTCATCGCAAAAAGGGCTCAGCCACCCGACCGCTGGTGCTGAACCCCACTCAAACCGTCTCCCCCGAATTCGATCTTCCACCCATCCGCAACGTCCCGCTCTCGAACCCCGCCCCCGGAGTAGCGCCCGACCCAATCACCACCGACTCGTCCAACGCGACGCCAAGCGGAGGGTCGTCCAACTCCATCGCCGTAGACGGCTCGGGAGAGCTCGGTCTTGGAGGGGTTGGTCGACTCGGCGGAGGGCCCTCTGGCAAGGGAGGTGGCGAGACTTCGGGCGCACGGGCTGGCTCGTCGACAAGAAGAGGAGGGCCGGGTGGTCCAAAGAAAATCGAAGCGTCGCCCGGAGGCAACGCAGGACCGCCCCGAGGTGGAGTCGCGCTATGGAACCGAGCGCCGCGGAATGCGAGCGACGCGTCGACGTTGACGCGGGATGCGAGAGGCCCGCGCACGGGCAGACCGTCGCCGCCGGGATTCCTGCCGGTGTTCTCGAGGCGCCGGTGGCGCGACCCAGGTTCCCCAGCTGCGGAAATAAAAAAGAAGTTAGCATCCGAAAGTAAAAAGGGGAAACGAAAATACTACGCACTCGACTGGTACCCACTCTCGTCGAGGGGCAACTCGTTCCCACCGCCCTCCTCGTCGACCAGCTGGTCGCGCTCTTCGTCCTCCACCGCCCCCGCCGCCGACTCGTCCTGCCACCCCGGAATACGAGACCTCCCATCCTTGGCGGCGTCGTCCCGATGAAGGTCGTGGCCTGGGTACCGCGCCATCAACTCCCCGATCTCCGCCTGCCCGAACGAGTACCCAGCGGGGTGCCTCTCGTACGTCGAAAGATTCGGTACGAGGCTCCCCTCGGGGACTCGCGATGCGCCACCAGTGAAGCCCGAGATCTCCATCGGCATATCTCCCATGGGAGGCTTGTCGTGCGCATAGGAATAACGAGCTTCCGGATGAGCCGCTTGGTGGACTCGCTGCTCGATGGCGCCCCCGAGCTCCCGCGCCGTGTCGAAGACCTTGGAGATGGTGGACTCGAGCGCTTGGACAAGTCGGGCCGTCACATCCACGGAACGCTGGTTGTCGGGGAGCGGAACCAGGTGCTCGGAATCGCCGAATTGGGCGCCCAGATATGGCACGAATGCCGGCGGGTTCACTCCTGGAAGCTGAAGGGTCGCACCGTGCGCGAGGGACGGGATGGCATTGGTGAACGCGACTTCGCCCGAGTTCCCGGAACGCCCGGGGCCCTGGTTGAGCAACAAGGCGCGGGCGAGGAAACGCTTGGTCATGTCGAGACCGGTGGTGGCGTTGGCCAACTCGACGAGCGCGTCGAATTGCATGTCGGCCCAGATCAAATTGACGACTGGGAGCGCCTCGGCTGGAAACGAAACCGACGATATTAGCAAAGCTCCCTAGGATTGCCATAACGGGGTTCTAACTTACTGGTTTCGGTCCAGTCGAACAATTCCTTCGATGGTCGGCACGCGTGGGTCCCGTGGATGCACTGGGTGCAACTACTGGTCGGGATGTTCTCGCCGTAACGCGGACGGATGCACACGAAGCCCCGGTCGAAGCAGGACTGGCACCCCTAGGAATTCGTCAGCCGAAAACATTCGAACCAAGAAGAGAAAAATCGACTCACCTTGCCCCGCGTAAAAACAACGCGGTACGGGAGTGACGCGCACTCGACACGATACCCCTCCAGACCCTTGACCAGCTTCATTGACAGCGCCGTATTTGTCGGCGTCCACCCGTGTGTGGTGATCGCCCTGCCGCGCTGCGACTCTGGCATTGGGCCAGAGAATGGGTCGTTCTCCCGGTGCCACTTAGCCTCGTCGTAGGTGTTGGCCACCGCCCCGGATTCCCCCTTCGCCCTGCGCCCTGCCACGACCTCTGGGGTGTCGACTTTCCGCCCTTTCCCCTTGTTACGGGTACTCGGAACTGGCGCCTCGCTCGCCTCCCGCTCGGATTCCCCTTCATCCTCGTCGTCCCGCGTGCCTCTCGCCTTCCCCCGGTTCCAAAAACGCGCCCCCGCTCGACTCGTTGGCGACTTGGTCGTCCATGAACGAGGAACGGGAGCGAGAAGAAGACGCGACGGGCGCCGCCGAACTCGCCGCCTTTGAAGCAGCGGTTGGGGCGCTCGCCGCGCGTCCTTGAGCCGGACCTGAGGCGGGGTGTGCGATGGACCGGCGCCCGGTAGACCTGGAAGGAACGACCGAATTGACGAAATAGTGGGCGTACTCGCCGATGGAATTGAGGAGCTTGACAAGGTTGGTATCGGCGTTCCGACGGGCGGCGTTGTACTCCAGGATTTGCTGCTGCCGGTCCTTCCAGAACCGCGGGACGTTGGTGCGGTAGCGCGCCTGCTTCTCCTCGTACTCCTCCAGCTCGGCCTGGTACCCCGCCTTCCACTCCGCGCGCCGCTTCACTTCCGCCTTGTCGTGCAGCTCCCGTATCTTCGCGTGCGCCCTGTACACCTCCTCCATCTCCTCCGACGTGTGGGAATTGTCGAATGCCGTCTCGGGTATTTCTGGGACGGGCGTCGGGACGTAGGGGCGCTGGTCCGGCTTCTTGAGGTTGGGCATCGTGTAAACCGGGTGTGCCGGGTCGTCGGGAAGAGGAGAGAGCGGGAGGGCGTACGGGCGTTGGAACCGGAGGACGTTGAGGGCGAGGAGGTCCTCCATGTACTGGTCGACCATGCGTTGGGGGTGCTCGTTGAACCCCGCGCACCAGCTGGCGTCGGCGCTGGACTGCCACGCCTTGGTCGGAAACAGTGCCGGGTCGGCGTTGTCCAGACGAACCCGTTCCTCCATCGGCGCGTGCCCGCGCTCGAGCACCGCGAGATCCACCCGAGGAGCAACAAACCACCGACTGACCGAGGGCGGGCGGAAACGAACGCCTGCCGGGAGCTCGTTGACGAGTCCCAAAGAATCGGGGAGCTCGTACTCGGCAAGGTCGATGGCGCCCTCGGGAATCGGCGTCCCCTCGTCAGCGCCCCCGTGCTCAGAGTCTACACTCCGAGCAGGGAGAGAACTGCGGGCGGGCTTGGCCGATCCCGACCCCCTCGCACCGAGCGGCGCGTCGTCACCCGACGACTCGGAACCGGAATCCACGAGAACCTCCACGGGCGTGTCGAGCTTGATACGTTTCGGGACTGGGGCGGAAACACTAGCGCTAGGGGAGCGACGGCGGCGCTGCGCCTGAGAAGAGTTGGCAGGAATGCCTGGTGGGTTCTACGGGCACTCAGAAAACGGGTAAAATACCGACGAAAGGACGACAAACCGATTTTTTCTTGCCCCTAGGCCTAGGCCTGGGCGCCGGCGCCTTCTTGGGGGAAAGGGAAGACAGTGTGTTGGGGTCGGGCAACTCGTCGTCCGGCGACGTCTCCATGGTGGCAAAATCGCGTTTCTTGGGAGTTGGGGCCTCGGGCTCGTAGTTGTCGTCGTCGCGACTACTACGAACTCTCGACGGGGAGACGTCGCTATCGGAAGAGAACAAGGCAGCGGCAGACAAGGAGGCGGCGGCACTGCGAAACGACAGCGGTTAGCTGTCGCACCAATACCTCCGGACCGTCGGCATTTCGTGCCACTCACGGTTTTCGTTGCTTGGGCTTGTTCTGGGGCTTTGGCGGGGCCCCCGTCGAACTCTTGGATGAGGCAGCTTGCCGAGTGACGCGTTTGTTATCAGACATAAGAAAGGAAGGGCGGTGAGGGAGGTCGACGAGAGATAAAAACCAGAGCAGGAGGGAAGTTGACAAGAGAGGAGGAAGAGACAGAGGAAGACGAGGAAAGAGGGAGGAGAGAGAAGGGACGAAGAAAATGGAAGCCAACAAACAAGCGCCCAAATCGCAGTTAAACTCACTGACTCGGCTATGTTTTGATGCCAACAAGCGGGACCCTGCACGCCTCGTGCCTGGGTTCTTCTCCCACGCTGCGGAATGCCCGGACACGTCGAACGACGCGTCGACTTGGAGGAGAACGAAGGGGGGGGAAGAGAAACGCGAAAGTATTGCCGAAAAAGGGGTTCTAATCAGGACTGTCAGAAACTTGATCGCCAGGTCACGTGACCGGCTCGCCAAGGGAATCGCCCCGTTTGGACGTCCCACGACTACTCGGAAAACGCCGAAAAAGGAAATGGTCCACTTGGGACCGCCTAAAAACAGCTTATCGGGGATAAAAGTATCGCACGGAAAAGAATCGCACGCGAGTTTCCAACCGCTCGGAAATTTTGGAAACCTCGACAACCCAGGACCGCCATCGAATATTGAAATCGTTATCGAATATTGCAATCGGAGTCCGGCGCCGGCCCACGTTTATCGACACACGTTTATCGACGAAGCCACCGACTACAGAGACTCACAGGCCTATATTGTTAAAAACTCGGAAAACTGTGCACAAGAAAACCCGACCGGATATCGACGGACTGATCACCCGACGAAGAAGGTCTTCCATCAGGAGAATAATCCTGCTACGAAATCTCGAAAATCATACTAATTAGGAAACGACGGTCACGAGACGGCCAAACTCACGAAAACATTCTTTTACGAAACGAGAGAGGAGGACGTGTGGAGACCTCCACGCGTCATGCCGGGGACGAAGAAAACTTACTTGCGAAATATCGACACGAAAGGCCTCTCACACGACGCGGGGGTGCCCAAGTACGAGTTTACGAGTACTCGGGAACAACATACTACGACTACGTGGTGCTTTCCGAGTTCTCGGAAACGTCTGTTTCCTCCCTCGCTCTGTCCAACACCGAAATCCCTAGCGACGCCACGGCTCCCTGTCGCCGCAGAGCGTTTTCCTTCCCTTCCAATGACGCGTACACCACGGCCGGCGTGCCTGGACGAGTCGGTGGAGACAAATCCCAAAGGTCGATATAGCTCCTATCGTAGAGGGGGACCGGTCCCGTCTGGTACCGAGGGAGGCGATAACCGAACGGATGGAAAACTTCGGGCCTGCCATCGGCCAGGCGTGCGCGCTGTTGGCCTTTGACGAATTCCGGGATCCCGTACCACCGAAGCACGTCGTCGGAAAATTCGAATCCCGGAAAATCCACACCATACGAGGCGTATTTCGCGTCGCCGACCATGGACCGTTGAAGGGAGGAGAGGTTTTCGAACAACATCGCTCGGTCCAGGAGTTTCGTATCGTCGTGGTACCCGTACAGGTCCACAAAGCGCTCGGCCATGCCAAAAAGCGTTGTGCCTTCACGCGGGACGAAGAAATCCAGGTTTCCTGCGCCTACGTTCCCGCTATACGTGACGCTGGCCTTGCCACACTGGGTGCACACCACCATTTGCGGGGCCCGCAAATTATAAGCAAATTGAAAGCAAATTTAGAATTTACTGCTCATTTGCTTTCAATTTGCGGGGGCCGCAAATATTAAATTTGCTTATCATTTGCTTATCATTTGCTTTCAATTTGCGGGGTCCGCAAATTTAGAATTTGCGGACCCCGCAAATTGAAAGCAAATCAGGTGGCCAAACAATCCAAAAAAGGCAAATTTTGAGGTCATCTGATCATTGGGATTCTACCCTCGGGATTCTGATGTACCATACTGGGTAATTCAGATTTCTAGGATTCTGATTAAGGGGTTACAGGGGCAGTCTGTCCAATATAACTTCTAGTGCAAAGTTTGGCTACTCGATAGGTTTCACTTTTCAGACACAGAAGATTGAGGTGTATCGTCATGTATTACACAATGTACGGGCCTTGGCTAAATGGTGTTTTGCTAGAAAAAACCTCATCAGTAAACTAAGTAAAGTGTATACACCGGAATCACTAACAAAATTTAATGTGGACACACCTGGATTTAAGCTGGTATAGTTTTTGCCCTCGCAGATGACTGTGGCAAGAGCATGAAGCATTAGTGGAGTTGAGAGGGAAGCCTACAGAGGTTAACACGATGGGAAAGCATGCAGATAATGATCAAGAAATCATGATGGTGACTGAACAGCTATTTTAAAGGACTGATCCTCTTTTGATCGGACATAGCTCCTTCTCTCCCTCTATGTTCGGAACTTTGTCTCACTGCTATAGGCAGCCGGGGTCATGAGCCAGCTGCCTATAACAGTGAGACAAATACTGACCTTCCCAGTGTGTTTTATTTCCCCTTTGGTATCTTCTCTGTTGGCCACATCCTGCCCCAGGACTGAGCTTGCTCAGCACCTACCTCCCTGTGACCAGTCCTCTGCATGAAGCCCCCATGTAGCCGGGAAAGAGAAGAGAGTATGGGGCCAACATACTCAACACTCCTCTGGTCATGTACGGAGTGGGCCAATTTGCCCGATGTCTACGATTTTGTGCACATCGGGGGAGATCTGTTAATGATCTCCTTCGCAAAGTTTTCCTGGAACCCCCCTGCAATCACAGTTAAGTGTGCGCGGGTGTTGAGTCTTTGAGTGGCTCAACTACAGGAAAAAGGATATTGTGAGCTTCTGAACTTTCCCTAGGTTCAGCAGTCTTTTTGAATGCTCAAGTAAACTGCCTTGAAGAAGTATGCCCCCTTCCTTCACACTGCAGATTTTGACTGACTATTCCCTTTTGGACTGGCATATTTCCCTTTGCAGGCTGCAGTAGGGAGCTTTGTTTAAATATTGTTTCCTCTCTGCGCCCCATTGGGCAGTGAGGGTTAAGAACGGCCTGCCGACTTGCATCTTCCTCATGTTGCAAGGACTGTTTTGCACCCAGGTGCGCAACTTCCTACATTTTCTTTTGCTATAATGATAATATTGACACAATGTTTTTCAGTGGCTCTTTTGTGTTTCTCCTTGTAGTTCCGCACCCTGTGGGCAGTGATGGTCAAGAACGGCCTACTGGTCGCATCTCCCTGGCCTGCAAAGACTGTTTTGTACCCAGATGCATGACTCTCATCCTTCTTTTCTCTTTGCCATAGGAGAACACTAACCCAATCTTTTGTATTAGTACCTGTTCAATGTTTGATTTCTTTGTGCTGCATAAGCAGTGATGGCCAAGAACAGCCTACTGGCTCACATCTTCCGCACGGAGCAAGGAATGGTATGTTCATCGCTTATTTTTTATATGCATCTGGCTCAACTTGAGCTTTTCTTTATGCAGAGCACTTTAAACCAACTGCTATTATGCTTTCATCCAGTGGTCATAACATGCTGAAACCACACTGTGTGTCCTAAACCTCTGCATCTGAAAATTCACCAACTTATCTTTTTTTAGTGCCCTTTGAACTACTGTCTTCGGCCACCCAACATCTTTTATTGTTTGCTGTAGATGGATCTGTGCCACTGCAGGTGGTGGAAGGAGGGAACAGGGCCCGTTCCCTTCTTCCACCACCTGCAGTGAGACAGATGGTAGTTTAGTCTCTTTAGTTGAGAATCCTGAGATGAGCAATATTTTTGCAATGTTGTATTATAAATAATGGCTCTGGTGTCATATGTGGAACCAATTTTTTTCCCCAAAAACCACGCAATCAGGTAGTAAGACTCTAATGGGCAGCACTCGCAAGAGCTTGTTGGCGTAGTTGTATGTGTGTTTGTCTCTCACGTTTTGTAATCTACTGTTTCTTTTGGGTTCGATCCTCCCAAGTCTCACTTTTTAATGCTGTCTCTTTTGGCAATCAACCGCTTTTCCGTGTCACAATAAATACAGTTCATCATTATTTACTCCTTCCCATTGAGTAGCCAGTTTACTTTAGAACTACAACCAAATTTATCCTGAAACTGTTCAGATAATTTATCATGAATTTTGTGCTCACTCACCCCTTGCACTTGACCTGCAAAACCACAATATTAGGGTTGTTTGTTCAAGAAAAAATCCCTTGAGGAGAGAGTATTGACACAACACTGGCAAGTTGAAGACTGATGCAATAGTTACAGTACTGAACACAGACACCATTTTATTGCTCAAAAGACCTGGGAGCTTTCTTGATCGTGGTACACAACCCTGGGTCTTATATAAATGAACCGGGCCTTTTAAACCTAAATTTTTGAATCCCAGATATATATTTTATCCCATTGACTTCGGACAGGACTGAGAGAAGTAGCAATGTCAGATTTAAGTTGACTCTGCAACAAACATAGTATTATTGGTGTTTGAGTAAATTATGTATTGGCACTGTATGCAGAGGCTTTAGAGAAAGCCAGAAATTCCGGGTTCCAGAATCTCTGACTTCCTTTCCTAATTTTCCTACGGATAATTAAGGTTGGAAGCTCAGATCTTCCAACATTTCGGGTTACTACCTGCTTTCTCAAATTCTCTAGTCATTTTACCTTGGCACATTTTTGTCGAACCTACACCGTTATTACATACCCTCTTATTTTCTTTTTTCAGCCTCTGTTGAGCCCACTTTTTTTTTTTTTTTTGACAATTAGTGAATTTCGATGTTTCAGCATCACACAGGAGGAAAACTTTGTGCCTGCGGCGCTGGTGGGTATTCAAGTAAGCAAGTCCTGCAGTTTCTTAATTTTTGACGCATCGCTGCCCGCAATGTATTGTCAAAACTCTCGTGGTAACTTAAATAGGGGCATGGGAAGTCTCCAGGCCCGATTGGGCCTGGTCAGGCCAAATGCGGCCTGAGTTACCAAATCGGGCCTCGAAGCTGTCCACATATGACACCAGACCTAAATAATGTCACGTGGACCTAGAATTCCGTCTAGGTCCACGTGATCCGGTTGCCCCAGCCTTGAAAAAAGTGCAATCCCTCAGGTTTGAACCCGAGACCTCAGACAACTGACTCAACTGCAACGGAGAGAGACATTACCAGTAGTCTAAGACACCATAGCAGCTCCAATTGGATTATCTTTGACACAACTCACTGAGGACTATGTAGTTCAAACCAGTCCTTGAACAGGTTCAAATTGAGGGTAGAAACTTAACCAGCTGTGAAAATGAATGTCAATTCACAAGAAAGAAGAAATAAATTCACACTCATTGAAGTTTGAAGCCAAGATTTGACTTGGAGCCTGTTAAAAGCTGGAGCTCAGTGAAGAGGGATAAGGATTTAGACAAGATAACAGTCAGTTGAACACTCCACAACTCGGAAGCTGAGGGTACCCACTGTGAATCAAATTAAACCTTGTTTTGGTCCAAGATTCAAGTACTACCGAATGTTGACCACCATCTGCTTCAAATATAAGGAAGAACTTGAACTGACAGGCACACAATTAACAAGTCAAAAGTTATGTTTGAAAACCGTTGAGGATGTGGGTGAACAGTTCGGTTGTCAGCATTGAAAACCTCATGTAAAATGAATGTAAGGACACACCTCAAATCACACAAGATTGAGCAATATTCATATACAAGATAAAGCAATGTAACAAACAGAATGGTGAATTGTGAACCTTGCCCCGGTAAGTGCCAGAAATGTCAAACAGTAAGCAAATGAGTTGAAGTGCAAGACTGAAGCATTGTAGGTGGTGGTTCATGTCAACAGCAGGCATGACCATCTGTGCCAAATTGGGTCTCTTGTTCTGTATCTATCTCTCTGTTCAAATATGCATGATCATGAATAAGGCTGGACATCAGAATCCTAAGAATCTGAACAATTACCCGATGCAGCACATCAGAATCCCAAGGGTAAAATCCCAATAATCAGATGACCTGAAAACTTGCCTTTTTTGGATTGTTTGGCTACCTGATTTGCTTCCAATTTGCGGGGTCCGCAAATTCTAAATTTGCGGACCCCGCAAATTGAAAGCAAATGATAAGCAAATGATAAGCAAATTTTAAATTTGCGGGCCCCGCAAATTGGAAGCAAATGAGAAGCAAATGCTAAATTTGCTTACAATTTGCTTATAATTTGCGGGGCCCGCAAATGGTAGTGTGCACCCAGTGCCAAGGGCCACTATGTTGTGGAGGAGAACCGAGATGGCGTCTCGGAGGAGTGCGGTGACACCAGGAGGTGTGAGTTCCTCGGAGGTGATATGGACGGAGTGATGAAGTTGTTGGGCGAGATGGCGGGCGCGATTGATCCACAGGACGACCAACTCCGGTTTGGACAGGAACCTGGAGGAGCGGCGAATGGGCCGAGGACGGCGAAGCATGTGGGGAATTTCAGAGTCGCTTATACGAGCGACTCTTCCACCACGGGCTTTTATACGGAACCTCAACCGTGGGAAACGATTCCCAACGACCACGTGACGACATTCGAAACGCGCCAACTTTGCCCCTCGCGACTTTCTGGGTACTCGGAATCACCAGTTACTTCATTTTCGTGAACCCGAAAAACTACCAACGACACAGGGACGACTTTATGCTCTACCACGAGTTGCCCTACCCCCTCTGCGCGCCGTTATACGTGCCTCTGACCACTGGGATTCGGAGAATGTCCCACGTCGTGCGAACGCGCGGACTTCATGAGCGCCTTTTCGAAGTTTTGCACCGTTTCGAGGTGGTCGGAAAGCAACGCGCTCTCGCACGCCCACGGATCCTGGGTTTCTGCAGCACGGATTTCTGCGATGCGAGCTCGATTCCAAGAAGGGACGCGCGCGAACGAGGTCACTACGTTGGAGAGGGGGATGTCCAAGGGGTCTCCCTCCGAGCGATTGGCGTCCGCGATAGTCATCGCAGCACGGATTCGCCCCAGGAGCCGTTCACGGGAATCCGCGGCGTAGCCACCAGAGGGCCGGCCTATCATATAATCGAAGGTTGTCGCAAGACTCAACGACCAGTGGACGCTGGTGATCAAAAACGGGCGCTGGTCGTGCACCGATGCGAACTCCATCGCGATGCTGTACAACAAAGCCTAGGCGTTGGGGTTCTGTATCAGAAACATGCGAAGGACACGAAAAACCCAGCACGCACCGCGCGTTCGATATACTTGATCACGTACGGCGTCAGGAATTCGACACGTCCCTCCGGGAGCTCGCCGGGAGACAGAGACGACGACGGCACACAACATACAATCAGTTCTGCCAACGGACGAAGGTGCTTTGTCAAATACTTCGTATGCCCCAGAACGGTGTCGAGGTAGTCGTATATTTCCGGACGCATCGAGCAAAGTCGGTTCAGCTCGGCAACCACCGTATGCGGAACGGCCGCCCCCACGTCGACCGTGCGTAGCATCTGTTGCGGGTATAGCTGGAAATCCATGCGATACGAGGACGCGTACACGGGGAAAAAGTTTGGCTACGGAAACGGACGCGAAACCGTCGCTATTTATACCCCCGCCGTCCCTACTTCCGCATCAGCCGCTTCACTCGATGCACCCGATTCCTCCGTGGAACTGTCGTCCAAGGCAAAATCCGATAGCGGTCGTTTGGAATTCCCCAAAATCGTCAACTGGTCTATCGCCGTCCAGCGAAGGGATGCCGAGTACTGGTAAAGCGACGCCAGCTTGCCTCGCAGGATTGCCTTCTGGATATTATCCTCGTCACCGACGAAACCGAATTTCCCCTCAGCCCGGATAACCACCACCAGCCACGCCGCTCGAGGCACGGGCATCCGCTTGGCGTTAACCAGCGCACCGTGCAACACGAGTTGGTCGGCTAATGAAGCCTAGACGCCCGCGCACGAGTACTCAGAAACGATCGAAATCAGCTGCCGAAACACTTACGGCTAGGTCCAAGTACTCGCGAACGAGGCCACGCATGCGCTGATGCTGGAGGGAATTCTCGGCCTCCGGCGCTGACGTCCACTCCTCGCGGATGAGCAGGAAAAGTTGGTACAACGGCTCGAAGTGCGTCTGGTTCAGCTCCACCATTTCCGGGTGCAGCACGAAGTCGACAAGCTGCCCGGTCGAGCGGAACTGCAAGTTCAGGTACTCGTCCCGTAACAAGACACGCGAAGTGCGCGGCAGGGCCATTGCACTGTGGGAAATTGCGGGCGGACGAAACTGCGAGGTTTTGGCCTGTGGGAATCACTGCTGTTTCTTTTATAGGGCCCAGGACGTACAAAACACGACTACCGACTATCTGCCCGAAGTCCTTCCTAAAGAGGATACTATAGCCGCCATCATCAATCTCGACCCCAAAACGGATTCCATCATCACGCGTCGCCTAATAAACTGCGGCTAAAATTAGAAATCCGAGTACTCGTAACGAGGAAAAGAGGACTTGCCAGGGCGCTCGACATCTCCAATGAAATATATCTCGTCCTCGCTGACGCCTGGCTTCAGCTTACCATTCTTCTGGTACTCCGGGTACTCCGAACGACACGATTCGTGCGAAATCACGATGCTGGCCGACTCCAGGAACTCGAGAAGGATGGGCTGCATGAGCTCGTAGGCCTGGCGATCGCGGCCGTTGATTTCGAGGAGCTTCATGGTCTCCATCATGATGAGGCTGATCATATTGGCGCATTGACCGGGAACGGAATACATTTCGGCGCGGGTACGATCCCTGACCTCGTCCGGCGGAGGAAAGAAAGGGTGGTCCATGCCGAGGTGCAGCGGCACGAGGCAGAGGACGATGCGGGCGCGCGAGAGGAGGCGCTAGAAAACCAAATAACAGGACGAACGAGCCAACGATATACGAAAATCAGCAAAGAAAATCGGAAAAGAAATTATACAACAACGCACCACCGTACCGGCCAGCCGCAGAACGAAGTCGCGAAGCTCTGCGCGCTCCGCGGCAGGCATTTCCAGGACGTCGTCGTGCGGGCTGAGGAATGCGCAACGCTGGATGAAATACACCGCAGGGCGAACGCGGTACTGGAAGAACGAGCTCAGCGTTTGCGCGGGTTGCCAGTAAGGGTTGGCCAACTCGGTCGGGGAAAGGAGCAGAACGTCCAGGCGGTGGCGGAAGTCAGCGATGTGGCCGCGCTCCATTTTTATGGAAGACGATCGATCGCGCCTCCTTTTATCGTCTCAGCAGGGAAATCCCCATCAAACCCATCAAATGGAATTTGCCTCCGCGCAACGGACCGCCCGGTCGCACCTCCCGAGTACTCAGAAATACTTCTCCCTCGTTCAGGCGCGTCGGCCTGGACGCCACGATCACAACGACACCCCACACGCCAAGTTTCCAGGCGCCCAAACACAATTTATTGCGCGGTCTACGAAGAAAGGCTACTCGGACCCTCGCTATCCGACATAGAAATGAGGCTAGGCATCGAGCCGTGCGACACCTCGCTCAGCACCTCCTCCTCTTGCTTCACGAAGAAATTCGTCCTCTCCAGCGGCGCCGATACATTATCCAGCCTGTTGGCCAGCGTTCGAAGGCTTTGCCGAGTCGGCCCCTTCTTCAGCACGATACGATGGACAGAGTCCACTGCGGCGACTATACCGCACGCACGAGCGGCCAGCTCGTACTCCTCCGGCTGGGCAGTCATCGGGAAAGGCTTGCACTCGTGGTCCTCCTTGAAGCCGCACCCTACCGAGTGCTCGCGCCATCCACTCTCCGGCTGGGCAGTCATCGGGAAAGGCTTGCACTCGTGGTCCTCCTTGAAGCCGCACCCTACCGAGTGCTCGCGCCATCCACTCAGAATGCGATTAATCCGTGCGGCGTCGCCAATGGTATCGTCCTGGACAATCAGATTATGGCCTTCGACCGTCGTACGGACGACGAAATTGTTCGACACCCGGCTGTGGATATCGTACTGCGGGTAGTCCAGGTCGGGCGAGAGACCCTCCGACTTTTCCTTCAGGAAGGTCGTGAGTGCACCCGTAGCTGTAACATAGAGCCTATATGGGTGGCTGTAGCCAGAACATAATTTGGCTATCTGCGTGGCTCCACCCAGGCCCTGGCTACGCCCCCAAGACCACTTTCTCAGCCACATTTATTGAGAATATCACTAGTATATTGTAATACACGATCTCACGGGTGTCAAGATCTATTCTGGGATGCGCCTTGTCGTCAACAATTCCAACTGTTATTGATATTGACACTACGCCTCAGTCCGAAAAGGGAAAGTCCGAAAACGGCAATAACTTGAATTCTACCTCCCCTACGCATTACGCAGTGTCGCTCATATCGTCCCCATCGCCCTCCTCACCACCCGTGTCGGCTGCCGCGTTGTCACCGTCCTCTATGCACTCTACTGCTGCCGCTTCCGCCAAACCAAATGCCGCCATCCCCTCTACGAGTAGCGTCTCCTCCGCCACCGCCAGCCGTACTGCTGTCGCGGCCGACTTGTCCCATGTCGCCTTGAACTTCCGCGCAATCGCACGTGCTCCCGCGGCCTGTCGTGCCGCATACGCTTCCAGCCCCGCACGCAGCTCCTGCGACACCTGCTCTCGCCTCGTCCCCCGCCGAGTCTCCCACCACAGCGACCGCCACCGTAGGAACCGCAGCACACGCCTCATTTCCTCGCGCAGCAGCTCGACCTCTTCCTCCCACCGCTCCTTTCTTGCTTTCGCCTTGGCCCATTCGACGCGCACAGCTGCAGTATTTGTCAGTTCCGCTCAAGGTGCGCGTGAGTAAACGGCCCAACTCACAGTCGTGTAATTCCTTCTCGTCGTCCCCCAGCCCTCCATCCGCCGTCCAAATCCACGAAACCGTCTTCCTAGACGACCCTGCAGCGGCTACACGGCGAGATCTCTTCGAGCCAATCAAGCCCAGCCTCCGCCGCGCATTCGTGTCCACCTCCCGCTCGTCGTCCAAGTCAATGTCCGTCGCCTTCAGCTCCCGCCATGCGTCACACCTGGCGCGCCCCCGCAGCCTCACCAACGCCTCTCGCGCTCCTCGGTACTTCACCGCAGCCACATCCACCCGCTCTCCTACTCGCCCAATCAGCGTGAAAGCCCGCGTTGCCGCTCGTTGACCCGCCACGCCACCCGAGTCCCGCCACGTCAACAGATATCTCTTGGTGTGTAAGCTGCTCCTTAGCTTCACCAGGGCGTCCCGACACTGGCCTTCACGCAATCTCCCTTCCATCGCCGGCAACCCCGCTCGACATCCATCCTCCCTGACCTCTACCGGTAACTCCGATGGTAACCACAGCTTTACGTCCTCCGCCCTCGGGGGCGGCAGCTCGGAATCCCGCGCATCCTCCGCAGCCTCTAATTTCCGCACCGCCGCTGGCATGTACACCGCCTGCAGATTCCGGAACTTCGACAGCTTGGAGAAGAAGGCCACACGGATTTCCTCCACGCGTTCCGTCTGGTCTGAGACCAGCAGTGTCCGACCCTTGATTTCCCGACGAATACGGCGCCTACAATAAAATCTGACGTTAGATTCACCTTCCCGATCTGAATAGTGGTTCCCGCTTACTGAGCTTCTTCCAACTGTAATCCCGCCGTCAAAAACGAGGTCACGCTTGACCCTTGTAGCGTTGCGCCTCCACCAGCCGCCTCTTGCGCCTCATCTTTCGTCAGCGCCAGGCGAATGGCAGCCTCGCTAGAGCCACCTGTGGGGGTTCGTCAGTGAACGGCGGCGCGATTTCTGGCGAGGTGCATGAACTCACCCGACGAACCCTCCGGTAACTCGTACGGGTTGGGCTTCGTGTTGTCCTCCAACCACTCGTCAATCATCTCTTGCCATTCCTTGCGCAATTCACTCTTCAGTGTGGAGTCAATTTGTTTAAACGCTTCGACATGGGTATCGCGCTCGGTCAACGCCAGAATCAGTTTCCGTTGTAACGTCGTCCCTGTTATCCTTGTCAGCACGAGCACTCCGCGCATCCAGTTCACCACTTACCATGATTTATGTTCTTCTCAAAGTTGTGATGGTCCATCTTGTCCTCAATCGCATCGTGCCGCGCGCCCGCGTTCATCTCCTTCGTCGCCCACGCCAGAGGGTTAAACAGCGACCACGTCCTCTCGATCCCCTCCCCGTCAGTCCGACCAACGCCAGGCACGTAACTCAGAGAGTTCCGCACCTGGCACTTCTTCTCGTGCGCCAACGCGTGCCATACAGGCAGCCCGAACAGTACCGTCACCTTGTCGAGGTCCAAATGCAAGCGCCGCGGCATCTCTCCCATTCGCGCTTGGAAGTTGATCCGCCACTGACACGCAATATCATAAGAAATCGTGAGATACAGCAATGTAATTCCCAGCACCGCGCTCAGCAGTATGTAGTCCATGTTGGCGTATCTGGTGATTCCAATTAGTATTGTATCACTTGTTTGCTGAAGCTTGATACGCACCTCTCTCCCTTCTGCAAATCTCCCACCCCTTGCGGACGGACAAGTTCATGCCGTGCGCAAACAACCCCCCCGACGCCCGAACAGCGCAATCCCGTCGTCAAGCGAGCGTCCTTCTGCACTAGCGCCGCGAATGCGATACAAGTGCTTACCTGTAACGTCCATCATCAGTCTCGCCCGCTCTCCAGCGAATAAAATATACTCACGTCCTTCTCGGCGACATAACCCTTCAAGTGCTTCTTGTAGGCTCGCTCCTCCACCATATACCCCCACCCCCCACCCAGAGGCGGGTCGTCGTGCGCATTGGCTCGCAGGCGATTCTTGAGGCGGAAGTTGGCGTCCATCGCCAGTAGTAACATATACAAGAATCTATCCCAGATGAGTCAGTTGTTTACGCGGTTTCAGGCTACACGTACCGAAATTCTGGTGAAACTTCCCGCCAACCTTCGGGGAGGTTGATGTTATCGTGTGGACACGCCCAGCACAACACAGCACATTCACCGTTCTTGGTGTTCTGTAAACCGAGGGGATCGTGCGCTCGTCCAGCGTGCAGCAGACGTTTTAGCCAAGCGTACTCGCGCGACATTCGCCCAAACGCCTTATAACGATCCTGCGACCATAGTTAGCGGGGCTCGCACTCCTCTAACCTCAGAGAGAACTTACAGGAAGCTTGTGGACATGCGTCGCATTGGTGCGCCGCTCCAAAGTTGTCACGAAGTCGCGCGCATTGATATTGCCCACGACGTTAAGCAGCCGAAAGAGGTCCAGCGCTGCGAAGGTCGCGCACGTTGCGGGGTCTACAACGGTTGCGGGATACCACCCGTTGCGCATAAGTTGCTCCAGATTTTGCGAATCGTCAGAGTGGTCGCAGCCGCAGTATCGGTATTTCACGGTATGGATGTAGTGGGTGTCCAAGACAACCATGGTGCGCTCCACAGGTGCCGGGCGCGGGCAGCTGTGCCCACCATGCCCAAGCTGGTAAACACCACCCATCGCCGACAAAGATGTTGCGGTCCAAAAATTTCCCTTCCATTCCTGAGACGTTATACGTCAGTCAGGCTCGGCGAAAAACTAAGATGGTACATACCTGGATACGGTGTAACGGCGTGATTGTGTGGCGAATCAGGGTACAGCTGAAGCACTGGATAAACTCTCCGCAATCCTCGCAGCGAAATCGGCGCGAGTCCGCGGTCCAGGATTTCTCGCAACATAGGCACTTGGAGCCCTGTATTAGCAACGCCTCCCTCCTTACTAGCTCGTCAAGAAATCGTTGAGCGTACGGGCGCCACCCTTTCAGTGTATCATCCTAAATAAAAGGTCTCAGTTTTGTGGACACCAGTAAGCGTTGAAAAAAAAAGAAGGTACCGAGCTTTCATATCGTTTCCGTTTCTCTCCTGTCTCCGCGTCGTCCGCGCTCGGATCGTTGTAGCTGTCCTCCTCCGCGCCTCCTTCCCTGAGGGGTATCCAGTTGCCCAAGTTGTCTGCAAGGTCCGATGGACTGAGTTTCTGTCGCTTGCTGCCCACGCCAACATTGACGGCCCTTGTTGTCTTTCGGCGACCGTCTTGAGATACTGAGAATGTTGTGTCGTACGTAGTGTCTCCCGGTCGCGTCTCATAGTCAATTGAGGTGTCCAGGCGTTGAGAGCGATTTGGCGCGCGAAAGGACATGGGAGGACGGTAAGAATAGAATGGGCGACTTCAGTGGCGACTCGGATCACATGGTAAATGGATGGGCGGCCGCCCGCGACCACCCACACCGACGGTGCAGAGCCAGCGCAACGGTGTAAGCGTAAGTTGATTGTTTGGGTCAGTTGTTCAAGTCCTTCCTACCACACGGCAAATTCAGCAAATTCGGCCAACGCGGACACATCGGGCGAAGCAAGGAATTTTTTTAAAGCGGCGGAAAAAAAGACAATGTAATTAATTGAGGGGAAGCAGCAACGTTTTGGACTTTTTCACAACAAGGTCGCCACTCGAGTCGACATAGGCAAACTCCTGGTGACGCTCGTAGATGGTATGCTTACCGTCGGCGCAGTCGCAAAGGACGTTGCGAACGCCGTACAGCCCAATGATCTAAAGGACACTACGATCAGTCTCGGGCGGGGGCAGTGAAGGTTGTAAACAACATACCTGCAGGTCATGAACGGGACCGGTCGGAGCAGGGGAGGAGTGACGATAGCCCTGCGGCATTCCAGACCCGGGAGGGGGAAGATACCTGAAAGCGAGGGTCAGCCTGGAAGAAAACAGTTGAGATTCCACTTACTCCTCCAACCACGCCCGCTCGATGACTTCCCCGTCCGTGAGTACCATATTCGTGACCGTCGCAGGAACGTTAATGACCGCGCCCTCCTTCTCGGATACGTCAGTCGAGATTGCGGATCCCTCGTCGACGCTGTCGTCGGTGGCGAGCAGGTCGGCGTCTGAGCCGCTCGGAGGCGGCTGCGTCCCGTCGCTGAGGATGGCGCTGATGTTGGGGGGAACGTACAGCGTACGCCCGTTGTACGTTGTCAACACCAAATCCAGCATGTCACCGTCGGTGGAGCCAGGCGTCGACGGTGAGATGGGCTCCAAAGGCGGCGGCCCGTCATCGTCGCTGTCGCTGTCGCTGAAGATACTGTCCTCATCGTCGCTGAAGACCGTATGGAGTAGTCAGTAATGTTATCCAATCTGCCGACAAAGGTGTAGGTATCTCACGTGTTCTTGTGGGCGGCTATGTCGGCTTTCATGGCGTCAATGTTCTTGAAATACTGGCAGGCAATATCATAGGTGGCCGTGTATCGCTGGCATGAGCGCTCGGCGGCATGGCGGTGGAAGGAAGTCCGGTACTCCGCGAGAATCTTGGCCTGCTCCGAGCTTCATGATCATTAGCAACGACGAGAAAGAGAAAAAGGGGAAACCTACGGAGGCAGGCCTTGCATCACTTCGGTGATCGACACATTGTAGGAGGTAACGCGCACAGCTGCAAATGTGGTCAGCATTGAGAATAAGGACTAAGAGGAGCAAACTAACGGTCAGGCGGACTCTTGGTGGCCATTTGGCGGTGGTGTTTTCGATGGTGGTGGTTCGCCGCAAGAAGGCAGTGGCAATCCTAGGGCCTTTTAACTCCTTGCTCTTATTTGGCCGCATTTTGCTCTTGATCCTGAAAATCCTGTTGTCAATTGCCCGTTGTCGTTCGGCTAATCTGACCGACCCTGACCGACCCTGTGAGATATCAGTCAGATGCCGGCTGCAGCCAGCTGAAGCCTGCCCCCGACAAGAAAATCCCCCCTCCCTCTGCCACGTCCGCCATGCGTGTCCGCCTCACCCACGCCAACGCAGCGTCCCTCATCCACCCCCGTCGGACGGGCCCCCCCAAAGTCAAGACACGCGTCCCCGGCTTCATCATGCCTGGCATCGACGACTGTGCTCTCGAGCCGCATATCGACTTTGACTTCTTCCAGCGCTATCGCACAGAGATTACCCTTCGGGACCCGGAGCAGCCTTTCCCCGAGGATTTGTTGCCCGATGAAGAGCCTATCGCGGCTGCCCCTGCGCCTGCAGCGGCAGCAACCCCAAACAAAGGTCAGGCCAGGGCGGTGCCGAAGAGCAAGAAGGTGCGCGCTCAGGAGCAGGCGCGCGCGGATGCCAAACGTGCCGCCGAGCGCGAGGCGCGCTACTGCCGCGTCCAAGGCCTTTTAGCCAAGGACCGCGCCGTCATGGACGCTGGTAGTCGTAGCGCATCAGCAATCCGCGTCGCGCAAGGTGGCGCTATCGATCCGAGCCTCATTGAAGACAGAGACTACGACTACGAGGAGGTCGTGGGTACTGACTCGAGATTTCGCCTCCGCTTGATTCCCTGGGGTGGAGCGTAAGTTGTCATACGTTACCCAGCATTTTATTTTATTTGCTGAACACATTCTGCACCAGTATGCCGCGTCCGGTCGTTTGCAATAAGAGTGTCGTTTTGATACTCGGGGGTCGCGCGCGCAATGTTGATTGGAAGACCCAGATCGTCGATCCAGCGACCGAGGCTTGCGATCTTGCCAAACGATCTGTGCCCCAGAGCCCTGAAGACATTGCTGCTGGTAAACCGAGCGTGCTCTCAGGAGGCGTCGGGACCACCTTCAACGAACTCAAGACGGTGAGTTGGTCTCCTTGTTGGCACGGGAGGCGGGTTTGACGCGTTTATCTATCCGCAGGATGCGCCTCAATTTGCTTCCGTCTTGAATACGCTGGTGTTCATCCAGTTGTTCAGTGGCCTCGCGATGATGCGCTTGATCAGCTACGGAAACCGTAAGTGACCATGGTCACAACCGTGACACAATTGACGTACTCCGGCAGAACTCTTGCGCATATTCGTCCCGTCCGCCTTCCGGGCCCTTGAAACCCAGAAGCAGCAGTTCCTCAAGCACGACCCCGATGCTCTCTACCCGTCGCCCTCCAGCGTCTTCTCTGCCGCAACCCTCGAATTCGGACCTCACCTCCAGGAAACAAACCGGCGCCACGAAGCCGCTTCTTGGAGTGTGCTGCTCGCCTTGGGCAATTACAAGCACAGGCACGGTGGTCATGTCATCTTCTGGGACCTGGGGCTCGTGGTGGCCTTCCCGCCTGGTTCTTGTATCCTCATTCCTAGTGGACTCATCCGGTATTCGTTTGTCAAGGTGCGACCGCACGAGACGCGCTATTCTCTGATGCAGTGGGCTGGGGCCGGCATCGGGCGCTGGTTCCAGAACGCGCGCTGTACCGACATCGAATTCGCCGTCAAGGCAACCCGAGAAGAGCATGCAGCTCGCGAGGGCCGGCGCGAATTGGATCAGGATGCCGCCCTTTCCTCCTTTCCCCGCGAATCCGAGTTGGAACTGAATGCAATGCAACTCAAATTCTACGGGGAAACGCCTGACGCGGAAACCCTCAACACCATCTACTAGAACCTTTAGCTTTACAAAACCTACTCTCTTCTCGTCTTATGCCCAACCTAGTTACTTTGACCGTCTTTCTTTGCGCACCGCCGACTCATCACAACCCATAAAAAAATGACATCTATTTATTTATTCTTGGCCTCGGGCGTCGAAACATATCAATAATCAATACCAATATCTGACACCTTCCCGAATAATCGGCTGCTGGCCGCGCTGAGGAACATATCCTGGCTCCGCTGTAAGTTGGACCGCAAGGCTCAGGCTCCCAAAACTTTTTCCACCAGACCACCCAGGCTCATCGGCATCGCTGTTGTCGTTCGAAGACGATTCTTCGTCAGAGGAATCACCCGCCGCAATGGCAGCCAGCGATTTGGGGCTGGGGGATCCGCATGCGCGCAGCCGTTTTGAGGACGGTATGCCGGCCGCATTAGGGCGCGAGTTAAATTTCACGGCAGCGTTGGAAGCCCGGGGGGCGGGAACAGGTGCGGGAACAACCTTCCTGGCTTCTTTCGAATCGACGTGGTGCGTCACTTTGGTCGTTTTGGTCGTTTTGGACGTTTTGGCTTTGGCCGGAGGTGGAGGTGCGACTTTGCGCGGTTCGGCGGGCTGCTGAAGGGCAGATGCCTTTCTCGTACGCCTGTACGTTTAGCTGTTTCGTCAGTTTCCAAGGCTTTCCCTCCGCAAGACGACCTCACTGAACGTAATTCCGTCGGTATTGAGCAGCTCTAAGGCGATGCTCCAGTTGCACGTCACTGGGAGCCGATTTTAGTTGCTCACGACGCCTGCTTGGGTGTGAAAGGCGGTATTCTTATGAAAACCGAGGTAAGTACTCACTCTTGCATACGCAGCCTCGCTTTCTCATTGACTTCTTGCTTGTGCCTGTCCAGTTATATATTAGTCAATGAAATCCTTCGCGTCGGGAAAGGCTGACCTTTGGCGGTATTTCCAAGCGGCTTCGGCACGACTGTTCAGCACTTCCTCGCGAGTGCGCTTCATGGTAGCAACGAAGGTGGCAAGCGGTGGCGGTGCTCATTAGGCGGGGTTAGGTTCACCGGCTAGAGTAGCTTTGCAGACGCAGTGAGCATCGACCCAGTTTGAATGAAGGGAAGGACTCGAATTACTCCCCAAAATGTGCCAGACTTCGGTGAAGGGCATCGCAAACAATTGCGGCGACGGAAACAAGGAGTTTGTCATCGAATCAGTTCGTCATCGAGGGAGTTCGTCATTCATGGAGTTCATCTTTTATCTTTCTAGCAGGGTATCTGGGTGCGATGGGTCAAAAACAGACCAGTGCGCGGCAGGGAATACACCGAGGTATACGAAAATGAGTTTTGAGAATGGTGTATGGAAAATTGCAACACAGTAAAACAAAACTAGTTCTGTGCGTGAAAGATTAAATGGTGTTAAGAGCCAAAAGTGTTTGCGTTTCCGGAGTTCGTCATCGATTTGCAACCTGGGGTCATACGGCAGTGTTCTGGTTGGTTTTTAAAAAAAAAGAGAGAGTTAAGAGGGTTAATAAGCCGATGTAAATGTTTCAGCTCGTGGAGAACATCGTGGTCGTCGTAAGAAGACGTCGGCGCCGCCAGTGACACCGTGACCTTCGTGACTTTGGAATGTCAAACTCTCAAAGAGACGACGAACTCCCTTAACGCACACGATATAGCACGGAGACAGAGAGACGAAGAACAGCATGCATTATATTTCGGGCGCGGAACGAGACAGAGGATGCGACACATAGAGTAAAGTATTCGATTGAAAATACTACGCTACACCGAGGACGCGGGGAATTGAGAGCGTAAGACCAGCGCGAAAAGCAGACGCGTACGCCTTTTCCGCAAGCTCCCGAGTAGCAAACGAGTTGCACATATTACCCTTGATTCCCGTAGTATTCAAGCTGCACTCCAACCAAGAGCGGTAAACACCGGGTACAATTCCACGGCAGACGGCATACCACAGCTCGTGTGTGCCGCCCGAGTTGAGCGGATTGCGATCGTAGGAAGAGGGCAAGGGGAGGGGGGCAGGGGGCAGGGCCTGCGGGATAGTATAGGAAGGCGCGTCCGCAGTCCAGCCCTTAGCACGTGCATAATCGAAGGCGGCTTGTGCCTCCTCGAGGCTGCTGAACCCGCTGTAGATAGCGACTCCGTGGCCGGTGATACTGGCCGACACCCGAGTCCAGTCAGTGAAAGCACCGACTGCCCCACCATAAAAAACAGCGTACGCTGCAGAACGGGGTTTACGGCTGCGGCGGGGGCTGTCCATGCGGCGGACGGTGGACTGGGCGACAGAGTGGCTGATGGACCCGGCCTCAAACCAGGAGGTGGCGACAATTGGGCGTTCGGGGCGGTCGCGGGTGCTGACGATGTAGCGGCTAGTGGACGCGCGCTGGGGGGTCGTTGGCGCGCTCACCGGGACAAGCGAGACGGGCGGCGGCGGAGTGGACACGCGATTCGGCTGGATGGCTAGGCGGGCGGGAGTCAACTTTAATGCTCGCACCAAGTAAAGATTGTACTGACCTCGTTCATTTAAATCGAAATCGAAATTGCGGACAATCACATCGACATCCGAGTCTCCTTCGTAGTCGGGGGGGGGCGCAGCGACGAGCCTTGCAGCGTGAAAAACCTTTTCGATGACCGGTGGGAGCTGCCTCGCGATTTCGTCGAGGCCAAGAATTCTGACGACTTCTTCAAGGCCCGCAGGAGAGAGATCGGCGGTGAGGTTGTCAAGCTCGTCGAGTGAGAGGCGGGACGGGTGGTTCTCGGGTTTGATCAAAGCGGCAATTTCCTGAGGGGTGAGGTCGTTGCGGGCCATAGTGTCCACACAGGAAGGACGAAAGGAAAGGGGGGAATGGAACGCAACATTTCGAAGAGAGCAGTAGGCCGCAAAATATCACGGAATATCGGCGCTGCGCATAAGCGATGAGATGAGATTCGTTGGAATGAGATCCGTTGGAATGGAAAGGCAACATAACGGCATTGTCGATCCTGTTGATCTTCGGGATCGGAGAACATAATCTCGAGGCTATGTTGCTCAAATTGCGCTCAAATGTTGTCCTATCCTTGCTCGTCTTTCACGTTCTCCTCGTTCTCTGGAATTAAAAGCTGACTTGAGCGCTGCAATTAGATCTTCAGGGAGCCGCGTGGCTCCAGCCAGCTGGTCGCTACAACCACCGGGTGACGTCGGCTAGGTTTTTCTGATGAGCCTCCTAGCCTCGTGTTGGCTACAGCCGACGGCGGGAATACCGGATTCCAGCCCTGGCAGCCCAATTGTGGGAAGAGCGACGTCTTTTCCCTCCTTTCGTTCGAGGAAACAGTAATTAAATTTTTAAGCACCACGCAGTGAGAATCGGAAAATCAATGTATTGAGCATGGACGAGAAGCAACATAAAGCAATGTATTTCTAGCGCGGGGAACATTTTTTACGGGGCGGGGGGTGCGACACGCCATTCAAGCAACTTGAACACCACCCCAGGTCAGCGCCTGATTGAACGCGGCGACGGCGAGGTGCTGGGTGGTGTACGCCTTGCGCGCGGCGTGCGCAACGCCGCTGATGGCGACAGCAGACAGCGCGCTAAAAAAAGGTAAAAGATAAGGTCAGTGTGTGTTACAGGCAAAGAAAGGGTAAAGAGACTTACTACTGGTCGACGACGCCAACGAAACGACCCCGGGTGATAGCATACCACTCCGGCGCGTCGACTTCTTCCTCGATGACCTCAAGAGGCTGAGACGGAGTGGCACTGAAGACCTCGTTTGCGAGGAAGGGGCCGTCGGCGTCGCGAAGCATGGCGACAAGAGGTGCAGGTAGGCCAGCGCCGACGGGAGGACGAGTTGCAGCAGCCGGCGCAGCTGCTCCCGCCTCGGTTTTAATTCCAGGCGCCGAAGCATCCGGCTGGCTGGCAGGAGCGGGGGCGACGGCGGGAGCGGGGGCGACGGCGGGAGCGGGAGCAGCGGGCGCGGCAGGGGCGGGAGCGGGAGCGAATTGGGCCTGGGCACCGAAGGGGACCATGAATGCGCAAGGCATCATGATGACTGGCGGGGAGAGGTCAGTTGAGCGTAAACGATGCAAGGACTAGAGAAACTTACTCATGGACATGGGCTGGATGGGCTGGCCGGCGTACCCAAGGGCGAGGGCAGTAGCAGCAGGAGCAGCTTGGGAGGAGCGGGAGTGGTTCGTCATGGATGAAATGATGAATAGGTTACGGCCCTTTACCCTTTTATACCTGTAGCCAAGTTTTTGTCTGTTTTGGTTTGGTCAACAATCGACTGGGAGTCTAACGGCGACGGATTGGGGATGTGCGCCTGATGGCTATTCCGTTGTTGTCTGATCCCTGAGACCCTGACTGCCTGAGTGTTCGTCAGTCACCTTCTTACACAGACAAACCGCGAGTTCGCAGAACGGAGCTCACAACCTACCTGGCGAATATTACCTCGAGCGTGCGTCCTTGGTCTTGTTTCACTGGTGGATGTTTAACTGATCTCGAGTGTTGTTTATTTCAGAGAAACGCGATTTTTTCCAGTAAACGATGGCAAAAAATAATAGGCGCGCTCGAAAGCGCAGCCGGACATGGAAGCGCACCGCGAAAAAGGACCGTCGTAACCTGAGACTGTGGGCAGAAGGAGCTCGCGAATCAGTTTTGAAGCCTCACATACCGGCCTATACGGACGCTCTGGAGCGTGGCTGGCGAGCGGAGCGCGACTATCTACACAAAGTTTGCAAAGAATTCCATGCGCTTATCTCTTGGCGACTGGTGGACGAGGAAGAACCCGATTTGCCGTTACCGCCGTACGACCCATTCAGCACGCCGGAAGTTGAGGAGTTGGACGAGGAGGAGACGACGACGAAGCGCTTGAGAATTGAGACGTTGAATGCGGTTAGTACTGATCACGCGGCCGCGCGCCCACGCCACCAAACAACGACTGACTAGACTTTTGCTGTTGGGTTCTTCTTCTCCTATCTTTCTTGCTCGAACTTTCCTTAGCGCATTGGGCGGTGGCTTAAGTATCGTGCAAGAGCGCTTCGTCGACCCGTCCAAATGGATCGTACGCGGGATCCATGGGCAATCTTGTTGGGAAAACTCGCCGGCATCAACACCCCTCCAAAGGCGCGCCAAGCCTTCCAGCAATACATGCACGAATCGTACGAGACGGACATCGCTCCGGCGGTCAAGGCACGCTGGGAAGCTTCAGCGCTAGATGACGGTGGAAACGCCAGGTCGGCGAAGTCTCCAGACGCCCCTTTTCGCGCCAAGGTGGCGAGGGAGCTGTTTGCGGAGCTTTCGGACGAGGAACAGGCTGGGCTGCGGCAACGGGCGAAGGATGATGCACAGCGGGCGCGCGACACCTACACTGCGGCGATGAAGGCTGGACCTTCGAAGGCCCCTGAAGACCGTCAGCGGTAGGTCTAATTATTGATTTAGAACGACTTGAGACTGAATATACAAGCAGATGTATCGACCAGCTGGGGCCCTTCATCTCGGCGATCCTCCGAGGCGTATCAGATTATACCGGGTTGCACTCGTTCGCGGTGTTTGGCGGGCCTATGCCAAAACACGCCGGAGAAATTAGGACCGTAACGTAGGTTTTATTTACATCTCTACATGGACGCGCGTGCTGACCACAGAAATATAACGTAGCGTCGCGAACGGGCGAAACCAGGGCGGATCGGCCTGCCAGTTTCCCCAGTGGGCCCCCGCGCGTTTCAATCGGGAGGTATTGGATTTCATGAGAGAATTCCTGCAGACCGCATTCAGTGAGTAAAGAGACCAAGCTCATTGGTAGTGCACGCGCTGATACAAAGATGCTAGCGCCTGCCGAGTGCGCCGAAGCAGCGCTGCCAACCGACCACAACGATCCGCTGGACCCGCTGGGGCAGGCGAAATACACAATCCACGACCCCTTGGCCCATAGCGATGCGTCGGGATCTGACTCAGACTCCGACGGCGACTCCGATGATGACTCTTCATCGGACAGCGAGCGGGACAGCGCGATGGAGGAAGATGTAGACCGCCAGAAGGAGAAGAAGAGGGCGGCGAAGAAGGCTGCGGCGGGGAACACGGGGAGCTCGAAGACGACGGCGACGGGCGCGAAGACGACGGGGAAGGCGGCGGGGAAAGCGGCGGGGAAGGTGGCGGGGAAGGCGGCAGGGAAGAAGAGAAAGAAGGGCGAGGACGACGAGGAGGATGGGGAGGACGACGAGGAGGAAGAGAGTGACAATGGCGGGGCAGGAGCGCGCACGAAGAAGAAGGCGCGGCGGACGGGGAAGGCGGCGGTGGGGAAGACGGCGGGGAAGAAGAGAAAGAAGGATGGGGAGGAAGAGGAGGAAGAGGAAGAGGAAGAGGGTGACAATGATGGCGGGGCAGGAGCGCGCACGAAGAAGAAGGCGCGGCGGGCTGGGAAGGACAAGGAGACGGTACCGGAGGAGGAGCCCCCAGAGGAGGAGCCGGAGCCCACTTATACGCAGTTGCGCACCGCCAACATTGCAACCAACAAGCAGCTGTTGGCCGCCCTCAACGAGAAATACTTCCTCGAGAACCCGGACGCGAGGCCGAAGGAGAAGCCCGACAGGCCGAAGCCGAAACCATTAGTGAAGAAGAAACGAACGCCACCAGGCGGGGAAGCTGTACGACGGTCGGGCCGCAACAGAGCCTCCGCTAGTAGTAAGATAATATTCCTGTGATTCTTTTTTTCCATTTAACTAACCCCAAGCACCAACAGATGGTGACGCCAACGTGGCTGACGGCGATGGGCCATCCACTGAGGAAGGTGAAGCAGGAGGCTCTCGCCCACCTCCCCCTCCTCCTCTTCGCGACGATCACGCGCAGCCGCCACCTCCACCTCGGCGCGATGAGCCCGCGCAGCCACCTCCCCCTCCTCTTCGCAACGATCACGCGCAGCCGCCACCTCCACCTCGGCGCGATGAGCCCGCGCCGCCACCTCCGCCGCCCGAGAAGCCTAGACAGATACCAAGAGGAGGACCACCGCCAATGGGCACAGGCGAAGCCGCACCGATCTCGGCTACTGCAGCGTCGTTACTATTGCAGAAGGGCGCCAGAGGATCGTCGTCCGGTTCGACGCCAGAGGGAGAAGGAAACAGCGGCAGCGAGGAGGACGGAGAGTTGGAGCGCGCGCGGTGGGACGAGACAATCCCGCCTTGCCCTGTGGGTGCGGCAGATTGGTTTGTGTCCACCTACACCCAGATCACCAAGGTTCAGCTGGGCGGCGTTTTCAACAGCTTGCTAGCATCGTACGGGGAGCTCGAGCGCAGCTATAACTGGGCGAAGGGAGGGAACAACAGTCTTGGGAAGAAGGACAACCGCCCCGTACAGCTGAGTCAGTGGGTGGCGGCGGGCAGAGGATCGCGCGGCGGCAAGATGGGCGAGGATGGGCCGACCATCGATTCCTTGGCGGTGTACGACGATCGGTGGTGGAGGTGGTGGGGGAAATTGCAGCCAGGGTGGAGGGTGGGGAGTGCGGGGAATGCGGGCCGTTTCGTGCGCACATCGTACCCGCCGCAGGAACGGCCCAACTGGGCTAGCTTGCACCTTCCCGGGCCGAATGGGATTCTGGGGGTAGTGGCGACATTGTATTGGTGGGGGAAAAAGGTGAAGGAGGGAAGCCAACGAGAGGATACCGAGTCCTGGGTGGAGGCCGTTACGGACGTGAAATGGATGGTGAAGGGGCTGTTGGCAATGGAGCGAGCGACCGCCGAGTAGTGGGTCAGTTTACGTCGGTGTCGCGTCGGGTAGTCGCGTGGCTGCGTTCGTCGTCTTGCCTGTTTCACTTTGCGTTGCGTAGAGGTTGTGTGTTTCTGCCCTCGTTATTCATTGAGTCTTGCTTATAATTACTTCTCCAAAAATTCATCGTGCTGTGGCTCAGGTGGTGACTTGACTTGACTGATGCGACTTTGGACTTGGAAAAAGTTGTGCGACTGGACAGCGTGGGAAGATGGTATAATGAATTGTGAGAAACGCTGAATCTAAGGACGAGATGAGGTTCGAATGCCAGTTGGGAGACAAGCAGAAATGAAGGGGGTGTCAGGAGCAGCTAAGCCCTGGCTCAAGCCTGCTATTTTTGCGGGAATATATATAATTGATGAATATCAAAGGAATGAAAGAGCAGAGAACAGAGTGAAAGCGGAAAGAGCCGTGTGCATTGACGTGATAAATCCTGATCCAAAGCACAATAGAGAAGAGGTATAGAGAGGAGGTTTGTTTGAATGAAGGTATGGGCACAATTGATGGGAAGTGGACGGCCCCGAGGGATATTGATGGCAATTGGCTGGCGTATTGATGGGAAATGTGAGGGGAGGGAGAGTGATGGGAGAGTGATGGACAGAAACTGTCAAACGAATATCAATCGGACCCAGAGGATGATTGAAGCTAAAAATAATGTATTGCCGCAAATATTGATGGCAAATCCGTCACGGTAAGCGCCGAAGCGAGCCCTACAGTAGGATTGAAGGACCCCTAGCCAGTGCCTGGCTGGGCCAAAACGTGCTGCGGGGCGGTACCGCTAGTGAGGTTGGCGGAGCACATAGCCAGTGCCTGGCTAGAGCCACGCAGACAGTCAACCTAGCCCACTGGCTACAGCCACGTCTCTTAGTCTATATATTACCACTTGGGCTCGTGAGTGCGGCGCCAAGGAAAAACGACACCTGGGCAACGGCCACGGCGCCCTCCGTTGTGTCCATATTGCGGCGGTCCATCGCAGGCACGACGTCCCTGTCGCCGTCGAAACCGATAACTCGGATGAGCACTAGGACTATGTGGAACATCCACGCCGACTCAGCGGGGATTGGCAACGGCTCGTACGAGATACGGAATTCGTTCTGGCGCACTTGCGACGCGTAGAACTGTGCGGCCATTGGGTTAACTCGACACTCCGAATGAATCGCCACCGTACTCACCATATGCGTAACGATCTCGCGGACCCGCGCTCGAATCTCGATAATATGCTCGCCAGGCATCGCTACAACCGTTCGATGGGCATAGGCGTCTGGGAAGACGGCCATCATCACCAGGAACGTCTTGAAGCGCAGGTTCTCTAGGAGAAATGTGCGGAGTCCGCCGTCGGGGATGAAGAACCTGTTGGCGGGCCAGACGACATTGGTATCGACAAAGCGACGGTGTGCTGAGGCATCCATGCCTTGTTGTTGAGGTGGTTTGGGTTGTTGAAAGTTTTTGGGTGTCGCCTTTTTATAGGTTTGATCGACCAGGGACGGTCGATGGTAAAGCTTCCTAGGAGGTGTGAGGCTTGTGTTCGCGCTGCACTGCTCACACCGCCTCATGGCTTGTCTGGACGAGACGCGACGGCTCGGAATTCCCACTCACTCAAGATTCGCCCAATTAGGAAACGACCTTGCCTCATTCGGATCTACTTCCAACAACTCGTTACTCGACGATCCCAGTGTTTACGACGACTCGTACGAGCACCGAACCCGGCCAGGATGGCAACCAGGCACGCCAGGCACGCTCGGGCTTCGCGGGGAGACCTGACCACGCGCACCGTTGCGACTTACGAACTTGCGCCATTTCCGAGCCCCCCATACAACGATACAAACGACTCTTGAACGACCCTCGACGGCAGGATAGCCATGTCTGCGACCAAACGACCATTCCCCCACGTCCTATCCACCATTATAACCTATTCCACCACATTCCGACGACTCAGAACATCGCGAATCCCTTACGAACACTCGGAAACGGTGCTATTTCGGAATTTCGACACCTCTGAGTGCTCGTGAAGCTCAACGTCCGCGAATATCGGCAGTCTGGGAGCTCAGAAATGCCACGGAAGGTCGAAAGAGGCTCGAGGAGCATGTGGAACGAGGCTGTGGACGCCGACGGGACGGACAACGTGACTGGCTTGGAAAAGGTATAAAAGGCGTCGGACGAATCGAGGGTAGTCAGTCAATTACTTGTGGACTTTCGGATTCAGTTCCCAGTCAGCTACCACAAGGAGACAGTTCCAGTCGAGGACTCTAGTCCAACGCTGAGTTCTTTCCCTGACCTTGTACCTTTATCCCCCAATTACATCCTCGAGTTGACCACCAACGCGCTTGCTCGTCACCACCGCCGAGGGACATCGTCTCAAGGATTTGCCTTTCATTTATACACCCGAGAATACTGACTACAGGTTACCGGACACCACCAACGCCGCTTCCGAGCGCTCGTAAACCGCCTTCAGCCTGTCCCGAGCACTCGGGTCTCGCACACACACACACACCTTCGACCTTCGACCAACACACACACACTCGGATACAACAAGGCAGACCACCTACAGCCTCACGTTCTATTAGGAACCAACTTTAAAGAGCCCTAGAGGACGAACCAGCCACTTTGTGATCCCAAATATTCGCCTAGTGGCACCGCGGTCCTTATCACAACGTATTCCACTCAGGCTGTCCGAGAGAATAAAGAAGGTCCACTGGGGTGGACAACTCGAAAGGAAATTTGGATTTGACTTTCGGCAGCTTCCCGTGGTGCGCCCTGCTAGAGACAGAAAGGCGGTCAAGAAAATGTGCCAACTCTTGGCCTGAGCTCAAGGCAGTAGTTCAGGGATTTTGGAAAACATGTTTTGCCCTCTTATAACCATTTGAAAGGAATGAGGACTGCAACTTGATTGACTGATGTACAAAACAAGAGGACTCTATGCCTTATTGGAACTGTTCTCTCTCTTCTTAGTAGGGGACACCCGTGGCGACACCAAGGAACCGGGCGAGCTGCCGGCAACAGTCGTCAACATATGGCGCTGTTGGAAGCATATGAGCTTCGCAGTCCGAGTCAAGTGTTAGCTATGCATACTCACCACCCGCAAGCGGAGGGAGCCCAAGAGCAGTTGCTGATGTTGTGCATTGGTTCTCTGGAAATGGGAAAACAATACCACTGCAGGAGAGAACACACTTGAGTAAAAGCTAGACAGGTCAGGTCGGCAATAGTTTCCGCGAGTAGAGTGGCCTGAAGCACTTGATCGAGGGCTGAACAAAGGTCAGTGTTATGTCAAATGATAAGGACGGAAAATTACGCAGCACAGTTGCAAACCAAGATTTACCAAGGCTTCTGATTCTTTTGAAGGTCCGGAGTTGAAGCGATGGGACGTGAGGGCGTGCAGCGGGCGGCGAGCGATCAGAGAGGCAGCGCTAATGGGCCGCGATCCAGCATGGAGGACGGAAGGGGAGTTGGAGACGCTGTGGAGAGTAAAGATGTTCGCACCACAGATATCCAGCCCTTGAATTACTATTTTTTGCATGTCCGTCCCTTCCAGAGGTCCAGGGGTTAGTGAATTGAGGATGGTCTTTGTCGAGGCAAGATGATTCGTTTGAAGGTCACGACGGACCTGAAGTTCATTGAAGTCATGGATACGGAGGAGCTGTGTGAGTACTCAGCACAAGTGACAATTTTGAGTTGGAGCATGGCTGAAATTTTGGCTGAGTTGAACTCAAGGGTAATCTAGAGAATCTAGCATCAGTATTTATTGACGATACACGGGAAAGGAAACATACTTGAAGGAGAAGAGGACATAAAGTGCGGTGAATTGACGATACTCTCTCTGCTAAGAGGTGGCCTTGGCCAATTATTGATTTATAAATTAGCCTTGTTTAATCAATGGGCTTTGCAATTGCCTAGTATTGCAACCAGTGGACACAGGGGCGAGATTCTTGTTCAGAACAATGGGCAAGTATGATTTGAAGAGTACTACAGATCTGCACAGTCTGGAAATTATTTTTTCTGTGCTTGGAACACAAATCATGATTGCATATCCCAACCTCAGGCTTATGACATTTTACCGCCCCGTACTTCAGGTAATGGATGTGTGGGTCAAACTATTATCCAAAGCTATGGTTAACCCTGTTTCGAAGCCTGTTTAGTATTTGAACTGTCTGAAAAAATGATTTCTCTTCTGCTCAGGCCGCATTTTGGGGTTGTAGGTCCAAGCACATCATTGCATACAACATTTCTTCAACCAGTATTGAACTGGATCCAAAACCATAGGTACACATGTTTGAAAGGCTATCCCATATGTGAGCTGATTGAAAAGAAACACTTTCCTTGTGCTCAGACCTTGTTCAAATCACTTTAATCTGTAGTAAAGACACCTAATCACAAGAAAACTGACATATGCTATTCTTGTCAAACTCTATTGGATCCCAAGTTAAATCACGAATATTGGGGTATACATATATAATTAATTGGATTCGAAAGGAAGGGAGAAATTCGGCACAATTACATACATAATTACGAGTATTTGCCATGGCCCGCGATGGCCACACCCCCAAGTTTGATACAATCGAATCTCGCCATATTACTCGTGGTGAGATAGGGGTGTTTCAATGTGTACAGTGATGTTCAACTCTCCACTGCTTTCTGCCTCAACACCAGAATCAGGATGAACATTACTTCTCCCACTTTTGTGCTGTCCCGCAAACTGTATGGTGCTGACAGTGTTGGTCTCCCAGATGGTTTGCTTGAAATTTACGAGGACAATAATGAGTGTGGAATAAATACCCGGGATATGGTTGCCTATGCCATTGAAGAAATAAAAGATGTAGATGCCCGCGTTAGGGCGCGAGCCGGGCCCAAAATGCAGGTAATTGTAGATCTGCGTAAGCTATATGACCCAGCCATGAATATGTGTGTGGACGGAGCAGAAAATAATGCAAACTTACCCACAATAGACAATAAATGAGCCCAGATTCAACTAAGATAGAAAGCACTTTGTCTGCAGACATCCCCCGTGAGTGTCCAACAATACCGAGTGTTTTCATAGTCCGACGGTGTTGCCTTCATTGTCAACATTGTTAATGAAAATCATTCTGGTGTGAAATTTGAGACTCACCACGCCCGGTATGCAATAAGTATTGTGCAGGTTATATTGGTGACCAAGGAGAACGTCCACGGCAAGTTCGGTTCACAGACTCGGCTGCTGCTGGAAAGGTTTGGCAGCTGGTGGATGTCAATTGCATATATGCAAAGAACGTTCACAACGCCTAAAGCTGAAAGAACACTGTTATGACACACAAAGTGCCTGGCACTCGAGATTGACTCACTGAACGTTAAGACCAGTAGGATGCATGGGATAGAGACAATCCAGAGTGCTCGTGGATAGAGGACCCATGCACGCCAGAGGACAACACCGTCTGTGACTACCATCTACTAGGATCCGAGAATGTTGAAAACAGAAAGACATGGAAAACACTAGTAACACAAACATTGAACACATAGAGTGCATTCCGCTGGGGTCCGAATCTCAACATGTTGTCATTCACTAGGCCCTTCCTGTCCGGGAGTGAAATATTTGGGTTGCTCATGAATGCGATATGTGTGTCATCGATCCACTGGGTCACAACCAATGCCCAGAGTGTGAGGGAGCTCGCATATAGGGACACAATAGCACAAAGCAAGGCGATGGAACCGCGAGACTTGAGGCCCTTCCGGCTGAAAATGCCGTCAGCACATACATTTCAGAATTGTGGAAGATGGCAGAGTACAAGATGGAGTATACTGCAACCCCGAAAATAACCCCATAGGCACCTTTGGAACATAGTCCATAAACAGTAGTGTTTTTAAACACTAAAATGCTCACCAATCAACATTGTCTCCCAAATGACGCCAAAAGCGTCCTGGAGTGTGTTGCGCCCATAGAGATGGAGAATTTGTGCATCTGCGTCTGACAGAGGCGAAAATGAAGACGAGCTCGAACCAGTCGACATAGTTACAACTTTGTAGTTCAAGTGAACGGGAGATGGAGTGCGCGAGGAGAGTTCGGAGTGTGGCCTTGATCTTTATATGGGCTGTCTTAGGCTAGCGCACGATGGTTCCCGGTCTTCGAAATGATGGCACATATCTCAGTGATAGTTCCCATTGATGAACAAGAGATGAATCCCTTTTTCCGTCTTCTTCACGATGAATCCGTGAGAAGCGCCGCAGACATACATGTATCATATTTTGGCTAGGTTCTTCGCGTTTTCGGGTACGTCGCCCTCACCAGGCCATAAACTGATTCTCGGCGTAGATACACACTCTTCAAGTTCATGCGCACGGCGATCGACCGCGACGAGTCCGCAGTGCGTTCGACTTCATAAGTGATACCCGCGAGAGCGCACCAATTTGAGTGGGCGCACATTGTGCGCACAGTGACGAATGACGACAACGGCATCGTGCTGCCTGCTCCCTTCAAGCCTCGCCGCTCATCGCGCCCATTTTGCGTCCCATGCACATCGGCACCAAAATCGACACGCACACCCCGAGCATCACCCCCAACGAGTCGGTGCGATCTCTGCGCTCCATTCACGCCTCCGGCGTCCGAGATCGACACCTTTGTCTGCGCCCGACGTCCAGCCCAAAAGCTCAATAGCTAGCCTCAAACCCGTATCAGACGCGCTCTGCTCTCCCGCGTCGTCGCCGCGTCCGCGATTACCTGCCTGGTTCCTGGAGCTTAATGTGATAGACGTGCACTCGATCCCACGCCGGTGGCAGTTGCACCTCCACCGGTCGTCCGCGTGCGGGGAATGGTTTCCGCCCCGGACGTGCGGGATCGTAGGATTGGTGTGCTCACGCGTCGTCGCTTCATGTCGCGATTTGGACAGTCGAGGTCCGGTTCCGCGGGGGAGTCAAGGAGGAAGGGAAGGGAGGAAGGACAGTGCTCGCGGTCTCCGCCAGTCGACGCCGTGTCGCCAGCATCATGCGGAGGGGGATCACTGCCTCCTATTTATCCCGCCTTCGTCTCCGACCTCCTCGGCGCGGCTCCTCTGTACGCTCACCACTCGATGGCCTGGATTGGCGATTGCCCTCCGCACGCCTGTTTCTGGAGTCGGATTCCGGGATGGAGTACGACGGAAGTCGATCTCCTGCCGTTCTCGGCGCGGCGCTGCGAGGAAGAGGCGGTCAAGGACGAGGAGGGACCGTATTCCGCCGTACAATCGCCTGCGGCCCTGCGGGCAGCTTTTGTGGCTCGGGATTCGGTTTAGGCGTCGCTTTTGCTTTTCGGATACCATGCTCCGCGTCCTGCTCTTCTTTTTGATGTCGCCTTCGATGTACGGCTTCATTCCCCCATCCGACTCTACGGATACTCCTCACACCCATGTACCTACCTACCCCGGTATCCAGTCATCTACTTTGTCTTCTGCTCGCGCGTCTTGTTACCTTCTCGCCACCTACCCGTCCCTGGGCACTCGTTGCTGTCACCCTCGCTGCGTCGACGTCTTCGGCGGCGCAGCAACTGCCGGCCCCTGTCCTCACGTTTTTCGGCCACTCCAATTCTGGGGCAGGAGGATGCACGTACCGAAGTACTGCGGGGGCGCCCCCATCTCCCTCCATTCATTTGTTTCGCTTCGCATGACGATACGGATGATTCCTCTGTTTTTTTTTATATTCATTTCTTCACTCGACTTCCGCTGCCACGCCGATTCCATTCGAATTCACTCCACCCGCCCCCCGCAGTGCCTCCCGCCCGGTCTCGTCTTACTTTGGAAGCGCTAATTCTAAAGAGACGCCGAACTGGATGAAGCTTGGATTCAAATGAAGAGATACGGCAAGACAAGGAGTGTACTATTTTGCGATCCGAGCTCGGATTTAGTATGTAGAGACTACTAGAGAGTCTGTTGCGGCATAAGCAAGTCAGAAGAGTTATTCAAGACAGCTACATACGGTATTAGAGGGGTGCCCAGCTGGATAATGAGTAGAAGTAAACAATGGGTAACTTGGAGTCCGACGGCGACTGCGTGCAAGTATTATACAATGACTGTGGTGATACAAGTGGTTAGATTTCCTGCTGATAGCCATTCGAAAGAGCGACGATATTGGTTTATTCTGTTATGCGTTTCGTGATGGTCATGAGTCCGGGGACACTGGCACTTTTCGCCTTGTCGAGCGCAATCGGGCGATGTGGGTCCGGGCAGTCTGAACGCGCTGCGGAGGCAGTGTACATTATCTGTGGATAGCCTTCAATCAAGTGCTAAAGATGCAATAATAATAGGGGTCTCTACCTGAACTTTAAAAGTTCGATTTGGCCGTTGTTTTGGACCATGAATCGTGCAGCTCCACCTACGGGGGACGGCCTAAGTGAGTTGGCACAAAAGGATTGAGACGAGAAACACACTGTTCATCCACCAGCACATTTGCGCCGTCGAGGCCCGCCGCCAATTCCATCAGCGCGTTCCGGGTGGCCCTTAGTAGCTGAACAAGATTGACCGCTCCATCACATAGAAACGTGTCCTGTTGTCGTAATGGCGCACGCTCCGGATCCCTGACCGCCTCCAGCACACCGGGATGTGACTGCGGATGCTCGCCCGACGATGATTCAACGTCCCACGGCTTCTTCACCTGGTCGCTGGCTCGCCGCATTTTAATGAATATATTAGCAACATTCGCGATGCCTAGCGGGGTGCGGTTGGACGGCGATTCGGACGGCGATTCGGGCGCTGAAGCTGGGGCTTTGCCCTTGGATGGACTGCCATGGTCGCTGCCGCTCTGGGACCGAGAGAGTATTTTTGAAGTGCGCTTCGAGGGCGGGGACGCTGGAGGAGTCTTGGGGGCCTCAGGACTGCGATTGCGAAACAGGTTCATGGTGGTGAAAGAGAAAGTGGTTGTTGCCTGCCACAACGTGTGTAAATTGCTTGGCAAAAGCGGGGTTTTAAAAATATGAATTACTCCTATCAATGATCGGACTTGCTGCCGACGGAACCAAAAAAGGTTCCAGAGGTTTTCGAAAAGGCTTGGTGCCTGGAAATCCTGAAAAACTCGGACGCGTACAGTAGCACGACTGATGTTCTTCAAAACATCAAACAACGTCGACACCGCCGGGAGGGAAAAAAATAGACAGGGACGCCGGTGAACCTCAAGTTGCCGCAAATTCCCATAACTCGGCTCGAATATTGTAGTTGCCGCACTCGGCCAACTCATTCAGGCAGATTCAACCCTATGGAACGTCAGCTGAAGCAAAGGCCGATAGGATACCAAAGAGAATTCATGGCTGCATCGATCGTGCCCAAAGCGCCGCACGAGCATCAATGCCGGCCAGGATACTTACCTGGGTCTCGTCGCGATGGCGTGCTTTTTGGAATTGACTTAATAAGGGTGCTAGAGATATAAATAATGCGGAGATTACCAGACAGTGGGGACTGAGGCCACCGTAGCTTCGAAAGCAAAACTTAGGTAGAACTAGGTAGAACTGCCCTGGGATGGCCAGACAGCCAAGAAGGGACCGGGTGTTCTCCTCAGCGCCAATAACCAGGGATCGACGGAAACTGCAGAAGACACTGGACCACTTGTAAGACTCCGAGGAATTAAATCGAGATCACAAGGTCCTCGAGATAACTGAGCGGAATTAAACTTGGATGCTCCAGGTCGTCTTCGTTTCTGTCCTTCGAATACCGATGCTCATCATGTCAGCCGTGAATTGCTGGGATTGGATTCGGGTCCGTGGCAGAGGCAAATATTACATATTTCAGAATAGGCTCCGAAATCGAAGGTTCGAACAAATAATCTTGACACAGTGGCAGCAGAGCGAAATATTGATTTTGTTTAAGCTTCCCTTTTCCATTTAAGCCCCAGAACTCGAGCCTTGAGGATGGTAAGCGTCTTCTTGCGGTGGTGACATAAAGCGCTAGACAACCCTTCACCATTTGCGGCAGGTTTTGGGTCAGTCAACGCCTACATTGGTACCGTTGCGGAAGATCGTACCAAGTCCAAACAGTTTCCGACGTCAAAACACCCTACTTAGTAGCAGAAAGATTGTCAAGTGAGCTCTGGTTTTGTGCCTGGCAAGTGTGATATCCGGCGTGGTATTTTCTTTGAGATCAACAGGTCGGGTGTTAACAAACTCGCGGTGTGAACGGGAAAAAAGTTGAAACCAAGGCTAGGCTTGAGGACAGAGAGTGTCAGGACGCCCGGAGGTGTAATGGATATTGTGCTGACCGGCCAAAGGGACAAAGTTCATGGAACTCGAGCGTTAGCGACACCTAGGACAGTTGGACGTTGATGGTTAGCCGTCTTGACGCTGAAAGAGCCGTTCTGCCGCTGATGGTGTGAAGTATTGCGATGAAACGCGACAAACTATCACATAAAGTTCGTGAGGCGGCGACGAAAAATGTCGTGTCAATTCCAAGAGGATTCGGCAAAGAAATTCGAAACAAACATCGGCAACGCATGCCCGAGGGTCGGGATCGAGGCGGCCATACGCGCTTGGCAGGCCATAGTCGGCGGCCTTGTGTTTCGTGATACTTGTACTGTCTTGAACCCTGACTAGTACCGACACTGTCTTGAACCTTGGCCGCACCGCTAGAATCACGAATGAGGTGGCGCAGGCTAGGAAAGGTGGCAAAAGCAGACGATGCTAGTCGAGTGGAAACCCGGCCTACAGAAGTACTATTGCACGCCGTCTGCGGCGAGATTCCGCGATTCCCAGATATTTCTCAGGTAGCCGCAAGGTGCCGATGGACTTGACAATTGCCAGTGCTTGGAAATCGCCGTCTGAAACCGGAAAACGGTCAAGATACGTTGCCGGGCGCCGGGGAGTCGGTGGCCGTATTTGACTCTGACGAGAGTGCTGGCGCCGAGTTCAATCGATGGGCCGCGACATTGGGTCGGGAGTTGTTAAGCAAGGCGCTCCGAGTCCTTAGCGGATCAGCGGACTTTGAAAATTGTCATCTTTGATTTCCCCACTTGGCACTTAAAGTTAAACCTTGGGATCCTCATCCTGGGCCTCCGAGTCAGTCAGATCCCTTGTGCGCAATAGAACCCCAAGAAGACACGACGCCTCGACCTCTTGTGCGCTGGACTGTTATATTTCGCTCAAAACATGACCCAACTGTCTACCGGGTATATACCAAACCAGGACCATACATACATTCGCCAAACCAGGCACATTGTTGAATGTGTCAGATTTGAGGTTGGGTCGGCGTTGAGGCGATTGATTACCCATCAATCTCCGAAATTCACACACAAGTCCTTTCGCCAACATCATTTATGATATTCCTGACCCTGACATAACCAGAACCCTAACCACTACACAAACTCTAACCAAAACCTCTAACCGAACCTCTAACCAAAACCATAACCACCCTAACCTCTAACACGAACCGCTAACTTGAACCCGAACCCTAGCCGGCAAACTTCGCACAAATTCCGCGAATGACGGCCGCCAAATCAATCCCATCAAAACAGACACATTCAATGCATTGTGTCGGATTTGGATGGAAGGTGTCTGGGAAGCCAATGTATGTATGGTCCCGGTTTCGTCCACCCCGCTGTCTACAGTGTATCATTTTGGTATCATTCGAATTGGTCCCGTCTTTCTGTCTCTCCAGGGACCATATTCATTTTAATCTGGACAGCGAGAGGCAGCGACTCCTCTTGAATCTCTTGTCGGACGGCGCCCTCGTTCCTGATCTGCCACTTAATTTTCCGCGTCAACCTGTCCAACAAAGCATTTCGACATTGCCTATTTTTTGCGTCTCAGCGGAGCTCCTATGGGTTGCTGAGAGTCGCATGCTTTGACCCGCGACTAAAATGAACGGTTAATTCAGTTCTATGAAGGTAGGTAGGTATATTCCGGCGCGGTCCGGTTAAGAAACAGCCGGAGCCTGTCCTCGACCAAATTTAACGGCGCGCAGTACATATGTTCCTTGGGATCAAGGAGCCCCGTCTACATTCTGATCTCTGACACTGTTGACTCGATGGAGTGCGAATTTTATTTTCTCAATTGACGTGCCGCTCACCCTGAGGTCTTGTATGCATATTTCTACACGCACCGACTTTCACACAACGGGTAGCTACGGGTAGTATACGGGTTCTCACAGTGATCTCTTCGCCCACTAATCTAACTCCTCTAGGGACGGTCAAAGCGCCGGACAATGAATCTCCGAAAAAACCGCGAGCGGGACTGGATCATGCCTCCATTCCTATGCATTTGCGCACGCCACTGCATCGCGCCCACGCTTATCCGGTTTGACTCCTGCAAACGCCAGCGACCGTTGATTCCGCGGTACGGGATCCTGTAATTTTCCATAACAATTTCAAAAGTTATTTCAAGGCAACACCGCAACGGATCAAACCCAGAAGGTGTCCTCGGAATCAAGTAAAACAATTCAAGGTGCGTGTATGCTATCTCCTCGTTCAATTGGCAGCAAGTAGCATTATGGCGCTGTTGGACGTATGTGCCAGTCCCCGTGTTGGCCGAACTTTGAGTAAGTAAGTATTCTCACGGACGGTACTGCGCCCGTCCTCCCGCCCGGTACCGACCACAATGAAGACAAAAAACTTTACTGATATTTCCGACGTACATTATCTCCGTGATGTACCTGGAAGCTGTACCGTTGGCACGTTGTGTGTACGGACAAAGAGAAATGTTAAGTCCGTATCCGCTTCAAGGTGGAGGCCGCGAGCGGCGACAGAAATAAATCCAGTTGAATCACCAAAGCTCGATGTATTCAATAAACAGCAGTGTGGGGGGGATGTAAAGTGTACTAGTCATCAATGCGAAGACGATATAAGTCACTAAATAAAGTTTAATCTAAGAAAGCAGCAAGTAACGAAGGTGAGGTAGTATGTGCAGCCAGAAACGATAGAATGTGGCGGACGTTCTAGTGTCAAGGAAGTATGAATACAGCGGTAGCAAAGGAGTGAAGTGTCTAGTTAGAAGTGTCTGGTTAGGATACAGTTAATTAGTTTTTTTGTGTTCTTATCCAATGAGGAGAAGAGGGGTGGTGATACAGCGG